>CM053583.1:279452950-279463863 GCA_028627135.1 Pseudochirops cupreus | reverse complement strand
TGGAAACACAATCAGGATAACACAAGATCTAGCAGCTTCTACACTAAGGGATCATCAAAAGGCTTGGAATATGATATTCCGGAGGTCAAAGGAGCTAGGATTCAAACCAAGAATCACCTACCCAGCAAAACTGAGTATAATGTTTCAGGGGAAAATATGGTCATTCAATGAAATAGAGGACCTTCAAGTATTCTCGATGAAAAAACCAGAGCTGAACAGAAAATTTGACTTTCAAATACAAGAAGCAAGAGAAGCATGAGAAGGCAAACAGGAAAAGGAAATCATAAGGATCTTATTAAAGTTGAACTATTTACATCCCTACATGGAAAAACAATAATTGTAACTCCTGAGATTTTTCTCAGGATGAGGATAGTTGAAGGGAATATACGTGTGTGTGTGTATAAGAGGTTATATGTGTGTACAAATATATGTATGAGTACGTGTATATGTGTGTACCTAGACAGAGGGCACAGGATCAGTTGAATAGAAAGGGATGATATCTAAAAAATAAAATTAAGATGTGAGAGAGAAGTATAATGAGAGAAGGAGAAAGGGAGAGATAGATTAGGGTAAATTATCTCATATAAAAGAGGCAAGTTAAAACTGTTACAATGGAGGGGAAGAATAGGAAAGTGAAAGGAAATGGGTCAATCTTACTCTCATCAAATTTGGCTTAAGGAGGGAATAACACACATACTCATTTGGGCATCTTACCCTACAGGAAAGTAGGGGGAAAGGAGATAAGAGTGGGGATGATAGCAGGGAGGGCAGATTGGGGGGGAGGGTAGTTAGAAGCACATACTTTTGAAAAGGGACAAGGTCAAAGTAGAAAATAGAATAAGTGGGGTGCAGGATAGGAGGGAAGGAATTGTAGTTAGTCGTTCATAATATAACTACTATGGAAGCATTTTGTGTAACTATACATGTACAACCTATATTGAATTGCTTATCTTCCCAGTGGAGGTGGGTGAGGAGGGAAGAAGGGAAAGAATCTTGAAATCAAAGTTTTAAAAACAAATGTTAAAAAAATTGTTTTTTACATGCAACTGGGAAATAAGATATACATGCACTGGCGTATAGAAATCTATCTTACCTTCTAGAAAGTTAGAGGGGGATGGGGGAGGACATAAGAGAAAGCAGATTGGGGGAAGGGGTATTCAGTAGGCTCGCTACCTTGAGATGGGGGATAGGGGAAAGATGGGGAGAAAATGTGTAACTCAAAATCTTGTGGAAATGAATGTTGAAAACTAAAAGTAAATTTAAAAAATAAAATAATTTTTACAAATTAAAAATAATTTTTTTAAAAAAAGAATCCCCTGACATAGAGTGTAGCCTCCACAATATAATGCATACCTCTTAAGGGGAAGGATCATATTTTTTGCCTTTCTTTGTATTCTTAGTGCTAAGCACAATTCCTGGTACAAATTAAGCGCTTAATATAAGCTTATTGACTGATCTTGATACCTTGTTGTACTTGGTCCTCACTACCATAATGGTTTTTGGTCAGGGAGGGAGGAGGGGAAGTCCAAAACTGATTCATACTAATTGATACTGTGGATTCACAACATAGAACTCCATCTACTAATATATTCTAACAACTTGTCTGCCTCTTAGAGAGTTCCTTGGAGCCACTGAGAGGTTAATTGCTTTGCTTATAGTTAGCCATACAGCTTCGCTCTCCTCAGTTGCCCCTCCTCCTGGATTAGAGAGAGTGGAGGGTGGATATCAAGAGAGCTCTTCTCAGGTCTCTCTTAAAGGAGGGTGCTCAGGGCCACCATCTTATCATTTCCCACCTGCTGCAGGACTCCAGTGCCAGACCACTCTCTCCTACCCCCAGTTTTTTAATGTGTTGTCTTCCTTCATTGGCAGGTAATTGGTACAGTGCATTGAGTGCCAGGCCTGCAGTCAGAAAAACTTATCTTCCTGAGTTCAAATCTGGCTTCAGACTCTTACCAGCAATATGATCCTGGGCAAGTCACTTAACCCTGTTCGATTCAGTTTCCTTATCTGTAAAATTAGCTGGAGAAGGAAATGGCAAACCACTCCAGTGTCTTTGCCAAGAAAAGAGCAAATGGGGTCAGGCATGACTGAACAACAATAGCGATGACTTCCTTCATTAGACTCTGAGCTCCTTGAAGGCTGGGATTGTCTTTTGCTTATCTTTGTATCCCTAAGGTGCTTAGCATTTCCAAGAGGCTTAGATATAAGTGGGAAATGCCTGACACATAGTAGGTACTTAATAACTGTTTGCTGACTATTGGCTTTTTTTTTTGAGGAGAGAGGGCAGGACAATTGGGGTTAAGTGACTTGCCCAAGGTCACACAGCTAGCAAGTGTCAAGTGTCTGAGGCTGGATTTGAACTCAGGTCCTCCTGACTCCAGGGCCAGTGCTCTATTCACTGTGCTACCTAGCTGCCTCAGCTATTGGCTTTCGACAGCAAATTATCTCTAAGAGAAAGCACTTATACTCAGGTTTTTTTAATCCAAGCCTGAACTCTATCTACTATACCACACTGCCTCACATGAAGTAACTGTTATAGTTATTATGCCCATTTTATAGGTTAGCAAACTGAAGTTCAGAAACAGTAAATATCTTGCCCATAGTCACCCAGATAGAAAGAAGTGGAGGTGGAATTCCCACCCATGTCTCTCTTGATTCCTTACACACTCAGCCCAGGAACAATTAGAAGGAAATCCATGTTTGTTTTCATATCTATTCTTCGGGGAGTAGATGCATATCTTGGTTATTAAAGCAATCTGACAGTAGGACATTCTTTTTTTGGAGGAAAGTGGAGTGAAGGGGATTCAAGCCAGAACAAGCTTGAACTAGGATTTCTCCAGAGCACTAAAATCTAAGAGGCTTAAATACAAGCAGGAAGGCATCATTCTTTCCACTACATCATTCTGCCTGCACCATTAAGGAGTTGAAATATTCTAGTTGTCAGAGTCTCTGCTGTGGAAGCAGCTTTTTTTTTTCCTACCAACAGAAACAACAGTGAAATCCACTGTGTTGTTCATGAAAATTTCTGCAGATAAAAACAGTAATCCCTAGGTTTTGGCCTTTCTATTCCCAATGTCTGACTCATAGTAAGAGCTCAATAAACGCTAGTTTAACTGACTGACTAAGTTACCTGAAGAACTAACCTGAACATCAGTTTGAACTAATATGACAATATCTCTAATGGAAAAATCAAAGAAATAGCGCTGAGAATGTTAGAGTGACTGAACACTTTGGTTCAAAAATCATGGTTTTCTAAGGCAAACCACTCTAGTATTTTTGCCAAGAAAACTCCAAAAAACAAAGAGTTGGACACGATTGAAAATGATTAAACAACAACAAGGAGAACATTTTTGAACATTTCAAAGCAGATTGTTTCATCAGAAATCGGAAGACACTGAATTTTGCTTGATGTAAACTGATTCTTTTTGCTTTAAATGTCACCATGTTTCTATGAATAGATATGGCAGGAATCATGTCAGCGTTCTAAAATCTTGAAAATATAAGCATGGAAAGTGACATATTGTGTCTTGGGGAAAAAATGGATCGGGTCCTATAAAAATCTTTTCTTTATTCCTTGCTGTCGTTATTGTTCAGGTCTGTCTTCCTCTACGTGACCCCACGGACTTTGGGTTTTCTTGACAAAGAAACCACTAAAATGGTTTGTTATTTTCTTTTCCAGGGTATCCCCATTTTATAGATGAGGAACTGATACAAATAGTGGGTAAGTGACTTGCCCAGGGTCACACATCTAATCTGAGGCCAAATTTAAACTCAGGTCTTCTTGACTCCAGGCTCAGCACTCTATCACGCACCATGCCACCTAGCAGTTCCCTTTCCTTATACTTATTTTTAATCACCATCATCCTGAAATTGTTGCATAAAAGCTCCTTGAGGTCAGAGACTTCTGAAAATTTATTTAGTCTTTGTTTCTCCAGGGTCTGGACGGTACCTTGCACATAGTAGGTGATCACATGCTTATTGGATCAGATTTACCAGATTCGTCCGTGAATGAGGGACTGGTGTGGGGCAGAAGGTGCACTGGAAGGAGAAAGCTGTGTCTCTGTGTTGCCGTTTTTTAATTCTTTCAGTGTTAATTTTTGTTTACCAAGATTCTATAATATTTTTATCCAGTAAGTTTTTTTATATTATTGTTATTCGTGCTGTTCTTATTAGACCATGGCTCCTGACCCTACCTCCTGTGTGTCTAACCTTGACTTTCCCTATATTATTTGGAACTTACTAGGAGAAAGATGATATGGAATCATGCCTAGCTAAAGCTTTAGGAAAGAGAGGTTAATAAATGTGTGGCTATGGAGGAACTAGTATCTCAAATATTTGGAACTTCCAAAGCCTTTGACAGGGCTCCAAACCAAAGCATGTGCAAAAAACCACAGGTGGCTAATGATTCTTTAGGTATATAATTAATAACCAAGATAAAACTCAGTCAAATGCTCAGTTCCTTCAGGCCCAGCTCTTAGAGCAGGAGTAGGGAACCTGCAGCCTTCAGGCCACATGTGGCCTTCTAGGTCCTTGGGTGTGGCCATTTAACTGAGTCCAAGCTTTATAGAACAAGTCCTTTTATTAGGGGGACTTGTTCTGTGAAGCTTGGATTCACAAAGGGCCACACTTGAGGACCTAGATGGCCACATGGGGCCTTGAGACCACAGGCTCCCCACCCCTATCTTAGAAGAACATCAAGGGTATGTTGTCGGAAGGAATGATTGTTGTCAAGGTCACTAGCCCTATAGAATCATAGCAGTGTTGAGAATGAAAAGGACTCTGGGTGAAATCTGGCCCTAGGGTCTTCTCTTCCCACAGAAAGGCAATTTCACTAAAAGAAATTAGGATATTTTTTTTTAACCCTGAAGATATGACTAGATTGATTCTTCTTCAATCATTACTTTCAACTAAATGCCCTTTCCTTGCATTTCATTTATCCCTTCAACATTTTGTACTTACTCTGTGGGCAGTATTGTATTACACTCTGAATAGAATTAAATAAAATTCGAAGACACGCTTACTGCCTTCAAACTGCTTAAAGTTCCATTGGGAGACAAAAATTATGAAGTGTAAGTCTGAGTCTGGGCAGTAGAAACCCCCTGCCTTCCACCAACCATTGACTCCGTTGCACTTGCAAATATATTGGGGTTGCTAGGACTCAAAGGATTTTTTTGGCCTTACTTACAAAAAGGAATCCCCCCTCCCCAACTTCTCTACCCTCTGTATATCTTGTTGCCTTTTCTCTGGCTATCATCTTCCAGTCCTCCTCTTCCTGACCCTCTAGAACTTGGGACTTAGCTTCTGAGACCCCTGACTCTGAGAGGTGAGTTTTCACCTTATCTTTTCTAGAACTAGACCTCCATATCACTGTTCAGCCATGCTGCCTTCTTCCTCCCTTTGGAAGTACCCCGTTTTGCATTTATGTTTTTCTCCTTTAGAGCATGAAGTCATTGAAGGCAGGCACTGTTAAGTATGCTTGAATCCTTATCATTTAGCACAATGCCTGGTACAAAATGTTTTATAAATGGTCTATCTACTCCAACCCCCAAATCCAATTACGTGTCAAGTCTCATCATTTCTATCTTTGCAATATTTCTTATGTGTGCTCCCTTCTCTCCTCTGGCATGGCTACCACCCTAGTATAGGTCATTATCACTTCATGCCTGAATTACTGTAATAGGTTGATTTCCCTGTCTCAAGTCTTTCCCTATTTCAATCTAATCTCTGTTTGGCTGTCAATTGAAATCCTTAAAATTCAGGTCTGACTATATCAACCCTCTCCACCACCATTCAGCAAATTCCAGTGGTTCCCTGTTAGCTCTAAGAGCAAACATAAAATCCTTTGTTTGGCTTTCAAAGCCCTTCTTAACCTCGTCCCTTCCTACCTTTCCAGTTTTCTTATATCTTACTCTTTTTCATATTTGTCTTTCTTTGTGGCACTTAGTAGGCATTTAATAAACGCAGGTATCTAGCATTGCCTGGATATCTGTGTATCTATCTTCCTACCTAGTCAGATTTTCTCTGGAGAGAGAGATTTAACAAGGATAATTATAATATAGATTATAGAGGGATTATGGGCAGCTAGGTGGTACACTGGATAGAGCACCAGACCTGGAATTAGGAAGACCTGAAATAAAATCTGGCCTCAGACACTTACTAGCTGTATGACCCTGGACAAGTCAATTAAACTCAGTTTCTTGATCTGTAAAAGAAGCTGGAGAAGGAAATGGCAAACCATTCCAGTATCTTTGCCCCAAAGTGAAAATGACTAAAAAACAGCAACATCATAGAGGGATATTTAGCTCAGTAATAAACATACCAAATAAGTTGAATATTCAAGCACATGGACTTTCAGAGGAATTATTAGTTCAACAACAGGCCTATCTATCACTACAGATGTTTATATACCAAGAAAATAGAATCTCTAACAATAATCCTGAACACATAAGGCACACAATAATAGTTATAAAAGGGATTAGGATGGATTACAATAAATACCATCTGAATGGGACCTGCCTTAATATTAGAGGAGAGAAAGTAAGAAAAGATAATATAAGTAGAACAAGGCCAAAGTTTTGCAATTCACTCAGGTCAAGGAATAAAGGAAAGATGAGGGTGAAGGGAGAGTTGGCGCAAGGCCAAGAGACTCTTAAAAGGAAAGGAAGTAGGAGAAACAACAAACTTTGAGCTCTGAAGTTCTGTGATTCCAAGTGACCATGCAAGAGAGTAGGGCTGGAAGCAAAATCCAGGAGGAGGAAAAAACCTCCTGAGAGCCTTGAGTCAAGTTTCAGCGAGGTTGCACCCTAAATCATGTGTTGGCTCCATAGCACCACTTCTCACTGAGTATAACGTAATGTATGTTACATTAGAAGTTCATCCATGAAGATGTCAGGTTAGAAGAAGGGTTTTTAACCTGTGGTCCAGAAACTCCCAAGGGATCTATAGATAGCTTTCAAGGGGTCTATGAACTCGAATGCGGAATAAATTACATAACTGGTTTTCTTTGTAATTTTATATATTTTTATTTAATGCATTTAAAAATATTATTCTGAGAAGAGGTACATAGGTTTCAGCAGATTGATGAAGAGGTCCATGATTGAAAAAAAGAAAAAAAAGGTAAGAATCACTGATTTAGAAGGAAGAGAAATCTGAGCCTGATCTAGTGAACACAGAGATCCATCTTGCACTGTGGGGTCAACAGTATTGAATAAAAAGAATTTTTTTGCTTTGCTTGTGGTTGAAATTGTCTCTTTTAATCCCATGGCTCATTGAGATAATTCTTATGCTGGCAAGAATTACACAGATTGGCCGTGGGTGATTCTACCACCCCTTCTCCATTCAAACAGCCAGAAAATATGAGCTACCAATTAGAACATTTCCAGATTGAAAGGAGCTGAAGACACAACTATAAGGTGTCAGTTATTAATTGTGACATTACTAATAAAGGTGGGGAGCTGCCCCCTCCACCATAACAAAAATACACACGTGAAATTTACATAACAAGCCAAGACGGTGTATGATTAAATGCCCAATAAGTGGTATAGGTACCAAATGCTATTGGTGATGACTTCAACAGGGCGATGGGACTTGAGAAAGGCTCTGAGTAATGGAGTTATTTTAGGTAGGCATAGAGGATGGGGAGAGCATTTCAGTAGCTGAAACATCCTGAGCAGTCTTAAAGAATGGGGAGAGATAAGGACAGAGATGATTCAGAAAAGGTGATAATATCACATAGTATAGACTTCAAATCATGAGAAGCAAAGATGATGCATCATCTTAGGACTGTGAAAGGCCTCCTGTAAAAGGTGGGCTATAAGCTAGATCCCAGATCCTTACATATAATAGACACTTGATAAATACTTTTGGAATGGAATGGAATAGAATGAAATATTATAGAATAATAGAACTGGAAAAGTCCTTAGAGATTATTTAGTCCTTTTTAAAGAGCTGAGGCCATGAGAGTTAAAGTTAACAAAAGTACTGAGGTTGTTTGAGGGGATACTCTGTCTCTTACACCATACTTCCTGGCTCCATCTATGAATATTTGAAGGTTATAAATATGAGAGAGAGACGTTTTCTGTTGATCCCAGTTAATAATAGCTTGTAATAATGGGATAAAGTCAATTAAATGAAACTATGCAAAACATCTTCCTAGTAGTGATAAGACCTACTGGAATAAGTAAAGCATTTTGATATGAAAGTCTCTGATAGTAATATCAGTATCTTCCAGGAAAGGGTGACTCTTGTGTGATGAGGCGAAACCAGATGGAATGCTGAAAAGTATCCAGCAAAGACAATCCTTTATCTCTTTCATTAAAAATTTAATTGTTCTAAATGACCAAAGTCCTATTTATCTATTCAGTTTGCTAAATCTTCAAGACCAAGTTAGGCTTGGATTCAGTTAAATTTAACAAGCGTTTATGGAGCGCTTAGTTTATGTCAGGAACTTTGCTAAATGATGAGTGTATAAAGACAAAAATAAACCTATCCCTGCTTCTGTAGGAATGTACTTTCCACAGGGAGTGGAACAACATGTACATAGATAAATAAATGCAAAATATGCACAAAATAAGCACAAAGTGATTTCGAGGGAGATTGCTAATAACTGGGAAGATTCACAAAGTTCTCGTTGGAACTATAGAGTTGCAGTGGGTGGAGGTGAGCAGGGAGAACATGCCTGGCCTGAGGGATAGCCTGTCCAAAGGCAGAAAGAGATGAGAGATGGAATGCAATGTATGAGGAACATTAAGCAGGAAAGACTGGGTATAATGTAGAGATACATTGTGGGAAGGGGGGCAGTAATGTGAAATTAGCGTGGAAAGATAGACCGGAGCCAAACTGTGGAGGCCTTTCAGTGCCACAGAGAGGTATTGCGGTTTTATCCTAGAGGCAATAGGGAGCCTTTGGAGTTGCAGAAAGTCCTTTATTCTATTGCAGTGGTTCCCAACCTTCCTAATGCCGCGACCCTTTAATACAGTTCCTCATGTTGTGGTGACCCCCAACCATAAAATTATTTTCGTTGCTACTTCATAACTGTAATTTTGCTACTGTTATGAATCGTAATGTAAATATCTGAGATACAGGATGTATTTTCATTGTTACAAATTGAACATAACCCACAGGTTGAGAACCACGGGGCTATTGGGAGGAAGGAAGAACTAAAGTTTGGCAGGGCAGAGGCTCTTGGAGGAAGAGTCCATGGATATTCAGTGCAGGTCTTTCTTTTGGCTAAGAGCCCCAGGACTCACTTATTAGCCTGAGAAAGAAACTGAAGAGGAATAAACGCAACTACTACTAAAAAAGATCCAAAACAAAAATGCAAGTGAGACCCAGAAAGGGTGTTCATCTGGCCTTATGATTATATGTTTGGTTCCTGTTTTCTACCTATTGTCAATAAAGGTGGGCTAATGTCTATGAGTCAAGCCTCATCACCAATTACTGACTGACCAGTGGTTTGTTAATACGAGACAACACACATATGGACCCAGAATTAGGAAAACGGACAAAGTAATGCTTTCCTGAAATAAGCAACAAAGACCCTGTTTCTATGCATAGCACACAAAACTTTCATATTGACAGAAAGTATATTATGTTTCCCATGCCAGATAGAGGTATAAATAAATCCAATTAAACAATCACATATTAAGTCTGCAACTACAAGTGTTCTGCTAACCTTTAGGAGAAAGACAATAATGAAATAAAGCCTAGTCCCTGCCTTCAAGAAGCTTACAGTTTAATAGAGAAGAAAATAGCATTTTGGCTAGCTGCATCAAGGAATCAGAAGGTGGTAATAAAGTAATGGGTAGAGCCTTCTGGTTGAATATACTGCCCTACACTATTAGACTGTTGATAAATTGTGCTTCCATGTAAGCTACCCAAAATAAAGTATGAACAACACATGTTAAATATTCAGAACTGAATTTCATTGCATGGAATTGATGACCAAGGCTACATAAGGAGTTTGTTGTATCCACTAAGGTCAGATCACTGGGGATACCACAATGGTAAACTTGAATCCACCACACCAAAGGGTAGACTTGAATCCACCACACCAAACCTGATGGCATTGCTTATGTGACTTCAGCCCCATCAGCCTTCCCAAATGGACAGTTTGGGACCAGAAGTCCCAAGTCTGGTCAGAAGTGAAAGTTACTTTTTTGTGTGTTAGTCAAGGTCAGAAGTGAAAGATAAGTGCCCAGAGAGAATGGAGAAGGTATCAATGTCAGCAAGATCATTATCCAAAGATACCAACAGCAGTCAATGAGTTCAATGTCTCATTGTCAGTATTCTGGGGCGGGGAAGGGGTGGGGTGTAGAAAAGATTGTTCATTGAATTGAATAATTCCTGTCTAAATTATTTGGCAAGAATAGAAAAAAATATCATGAATTTAGGCCTTTTCATTAATATGAGTAATATTGAGATACTAAGCTTTTGGGGAACTCATAGTCATAGAATACTAGACCTAGAGTTAAAGAGATCATCTAGTCAAAAAGCTCCTTAAAAAAATATTGCCTAGTTATTGATATATTTTGTTCTGATACATCAATGATTTTCCAATAAATAAGTCCCTTCCCCCAAAATCACTGTACCTTCCTATTTAAAAAATTATAAGCTAGACTGCCTGATCATGCCGTTGCCACTAATAGGACATGTCACTTTCTGTTTTGCTATTTCCTATTTGTCATCAGAAATTCAATAATTTGGAACCAACATTATCTGTTGGATTTGACGAGAGTTTTATTCCCTTTTGTTGCCAGCATTTATATTCTAATCATTGTAGATATCTTTTTTTTCAACCCTTCCATTTTATAGATAAAGTAACTGAGGCCCAGAGAACTGACTTGACCAAGGTCATATAACTAGTGTGTGCAGGACTATAATTCAAGTTGTTTGACTGTCAGGCCAGTTTCTTT
>CM053583.1:279435004-279452450 GCA_028627135.1 Pseudochirops cupreus | reverse complement strand
TAATGTATGTATATATGATTATATAAATCACTGCAAAAATTGATGTGTTACTTGCTTCAAACAAGCATTTGCTTCAAGATATTTCATTTACATAAATCTTATCTCCTCTGATAAATAATAATCTTGAAGACAGATACTTAGCTTTAACTTTTTTTCAGGGTCAATACATATTTGATTAATTAGCAATCAGTTTGGTTGAGAAAGTAATGACCAATGTAGCTAGTACTTAAAAAGGCATCAGTTGGTGTACTTAGTGAAAAATCAATCAGTAACCTAAAAAGTATTTAATATATTCTGACTACCTACTTCATGACTAGGTTTCCAAGAAATCTCTATGTTTTTAGGACAAGTGATAAGAAGAGCGTTGGATGATCTGGGAGATGAGTAGGGTACAGTGGAGGCAGGTCAACACAATATCGTATCCAACTACTATTTTCTCTGACTTAATAATTTTTAAAAAATTGTTCAAAAGATTAAATTAATTGTTTAATCAGATATAAGGCAGCTCCATTTGTAGAAAGGAGATGGTAAAGAAGAAACAGAGACAGTGCTAGTAATCGGTACATGAGTGATTGTTATGTCTTCTGTAGAAGAAGATACTTTGGATGTTGGAAAGAGTATAGGAAAAATGTTCTATGTTATTAAGTTACCCTGGGCAAGGAAGAAATATTATAGAGGTGAACTTACACACCATGGGGTACAGAATAAATTATGGGAGTTGACCTTTTGGTGAATCTAAGGAGGGGGTCTGGAATTTTTTGTGTTAGTTTAGTACAGCAACATAACTTAATAAGCATGTTTTGTGTTTCCTGAAGAAGGATTCTCTTCTAGAGCAGCCATAAATTATTGTATGTCAAGGTTTTAGCCCGGGGAGTTCAAGCTAAGGTGAAAAAGACCAATCAAACATTTTATGTCAATCTCATTAGAAAGGGGAAATCAGGGATCTTAAAGGCATCTCTGTTCCTCCTTTTAAAAAAATACCTGAAACTATGGCAAAAATGTTCCTTCTTTCCCCCAAAAAAAGATAATATAATTTTGTTACATTCATTTATTAGGAAGCCAGAATTTTATTCTCTCCCATAGTCATGTGTGTTCTTCTTTTGAATTTGAGAGAGGTGAGCATTTATGGGGAAAAAAATGTCTTGCCCCTTGAATAATATGAAAGCAAAAAGACTCCAAGGAATCAATGGTAGTTACAGAATCTTGCTTGAAATTTGGTCTATTTTTGATAGCAATGTGATGATAATGGACCTCCTGAGTCTCTGAAAAAAAAACAAACTAAACACTGGGCTTTATATGAAATAGTTATCAATCAGTTAACAATGGCTCATTAAGTGCCTACCTAACTGGGAATACAAATACAAAAATGAGACAGCGCTGGTCCTCAAGCATGTCACATTCTACCAGAGATACAATGTGGTTACAGATTAATGAACACAGGATAGGTATAAAATAAATATACAATGATGAGAGAGGGGCACCAACCCTTGGAGGAATCAGGAAAGGGTTTCTTGAAGGAGATAGCACTTGGGATGAGCCTTGAAAAAACCTAGAAATTCCAAGAGGCAAAGCTGAGGAGAGAGATCATTTTAAGTATGAGGGATTCCCTAGCATGGAAATGTAAGCTAGAATATTCCACACAGAAACCAAGTTGTAGAGAGTGCTTGATGGGGAGTAATGTGTAACTGGCCAGGAAAGAGTGCCTGGAGCCAGAATGTGAAAGGCTACCAATACCAGACAGATGAGTTTGTATTCTTATCCTAAGAGTGATGGGGAATCTCTGGAGAAGCTTCCTGAATAAAGGAATGACAGGTCAGATCTGCACTTTAGGAACATCAGCTTGTTAAACAACAGATGGTTATGGCAGGGCAGAAGGTTAAGGATGATCTGGTCCAGCTCTCTCATTTGACAGGAGAAAAAAACAGGCATAGGAAGATTAATTAACTTACCTGATGTCATACAGCAAGTTAGTGTCACAGTCATGACCAGAACCCAGATTCTGACTCTCCATTGAGTGTTCTTTCTGAAGAATTTAGGGTAAGTAATATATTTTTTATTTGTTATTATTATACACTTCACACCCTTGGCTTTGCCATCTGCCTGCCCCTGAGCCATAAAGACTACTGGACCTTTCTAGTAATTAGGCTTTCCTATCTGTGTTATCTGATAGATATGTAAGCCTGATAGAATGTAAGCTCCTTGAAGGCAAGCGGTCTCTTAATTCAATATTTGTAACCCTGGTGTCAAGCATATAACATATGTGCCTTTGCATTCATTTGTTTGTTCATTATGTGGTGGTCAATTTTTATGCTGCCCTAAAATAAAAGGCAAAGACCAAGACCCATTTTAAATGCCATTAAGATTAGAGACTATTGGATTTTCAATTTCCTTGCTCATTTTTTTGTGTATTATTAGCTATTGTTCCAATTAACGCTACATTCTAGAAACAACCAGGGGCCTCATCTAGTCAAACACCTGACTGCACACAGCCATTACAATTTAGAATTGCTTAGACCAGTGATATCAAACTCAAATAGAAATGGGGACCACTAAACCATCCACTAGGAATTTGGCAGGCTTCATGTTGACTTTGAAAACCACAAATATATTGTGGTAATATGTATAATGTGTGGAAATGTGTATAATATCTGTAACAAATATTACGTATTTTATTCCATTTTTATTTATTTTGTAAAAATATTTACCAATTACATTTTAATCTTGTTCAGGTTGCACTTGGAAGCATTGTGGGCCAAGTGTTTGATACCTCTGGTTTAGACAATTCAGAACAGCAACATCCTGAGCTCAATCTGTCAATCTTTTTTTGATAGCTATAGATGGTCAAATTTCCGCTTTAGTACCTGTGGGACAAAGTGGCTACTACTATAGCAACTGTGAAAAGCATTCCCAATAATGTTCATTTTCCCAGCTTCTCAAAGAACCACAGATTTAGAGCTGGGAGGGACTGCAGAAGTCATATAGTCAAACCCCATTTTACGGATGAAGAAACTGAGGCCCAAAGAGATTAATTTGCCGATATCGAAGAGGTGGTGACAGTTAAGTGAGCCCTGTCAGTTAATTCAAAATTCAGCACTTTTTCCATCAGTGTCTTCTGTCTGTTAATTACTTCCTTGCATAAGTTAATTACTTGCATATAGCTTGAAGTAGAGATAGAGACATGTGTTTGCATGTTTTCTTCCCCATTAGTTATGAGGTAGTTGGGGGCAGGGACTGTCTTTTGCCTAGTTTTGTATCCCTAGCACAGTATCTGCTACATAATAGGCACTTAATAAATGTTTATTGAATTTAGTTGAATGTGTTCTATGTTAGAGGTAGAAGGGTCTTTATGGGTCATTTACCCCAACCCTCCCATTTTAGAGATGAGAAAATTGAGAAGGAGAACAGTTGAATGACTTACCCAAGCTTACATAGCTTGGTATAGTTTGAATTAGAACCCAGGGTATTTCACTCATACCATAGAGCTCTCTCTGTTTACACTATGAATCTTATTATTACTTTCTTTGGTGATCCATGCCTTCCTCCATGTGGGTACTCTTTCCACTCACATGGATTGCATCTCCTTTGCATTTTTGTCTTTATGAATTTCTTATGGCCCACTCTATAGTCAATCAGGTAACACAATGGACAAATTGTTGAACTTGGAGTCAGGAAGTCTTGAGTTCAAATCCTACCTTAGACACTTACTAGATGTGAGACCCTGGGCAAGTCACTTAACTTCTGTTTGTCTCAGTAACTCAACATTAAAATGGATATAATAATAGAATTACCCTCATTGGAACCACTATGACAGAGTTGTGAGGATTAAATGAAATAACGTGCAAACTACTTTGCCAAATTTAAAGTTCTATGTAAATGTAAAAAATCTATTGCCCTTGAAAATGTCATTTCCTTCCTGGGTTACCTCTACACTATGATGAAGCATGAAAGTAAAATGTCCATGGAGGATTCATTATTATTACTATTATTGCTAACAAAGTCATCATTTGTTGTTACCATACAAGTTACATGTCCCTGTATTAGCAAGCACCCTAGCACACCCAGGATGACCTGCCAGCACAGGTTCTTTGATCTGTTTTTTTAAAGGAAAGACAACTTTGAAAGGGGTCAACAATCTTATTTTAATTACAGATAAGTAGAAAATACAAGCAGAGAATTTAGCACAGAGATTCAACAGACAGAGCTCCAACTGTCTGAACAAAGTAATACAACCATCTACATACACCACCACATCAGGAGAGCACAAACATCTGAGTAGTTGGGGCACTCCGAACAAACAGCTACTCAGAGTCCCGTCTTGGAAATTAAAAGGTCCTCCTCATAAGCAAATCCCAAAAGTAAAATACCAGCCTCCCAGTATATATAGTTTTGAACCAATAGGCTCAGAGCTAGAAGGCATCAGAACCCTCATGACTTGGTGCCTAATTAGCTTAGTACCAAAAGGTGTGAAAGCCTTCCTACAAGCAAGCCTGCCTGTAAGCAAGCCTCTCCCTAAGCAAGCTTCCGCTTCAGGCAAGTTCCTCCCCTGGTGGACTCTATGTAGCTCAGGATGTATCATAGCTAGGCCAGAGCTCAAAGCAGTAAGACATCCATGATTGAACACGTGGTCACGTAGGCCTATTAATGGATGGGGAAGATCTTCATATTCCATATTCCATTCATCCTTCCCTCTGCCCATACAGATGCCACCCTAGTGTGGGAAGGTGAGGGATTGGGGTACAGGGGTAGGGGACTCAACTCCTCTCAATTAAACTATTCCAGTAGCTTCCTAATTTGTTTCTCTGTCCACCATCTCTCCCCTCTCCAGTCCATCTTTTACACAGACGCCATATAGATCTTTCTAAAGTGCTGGTCTAATCATGTCAATCCCAACCTCTCCCCCACTCAATAAATTACAGCAGCTTCCTATTACCTCTAGTATCAAATCTAGACTCCAGTTTGGCATTTAAAAATATTCACAAACTGGTCCCTCCCTATCATTCTGATTTTTTCACTCATTACTCCCCTCCAAATGCACTTAAGTCCAGTCATAGTGGCAGTCATATAGTCCAGCCATAATGTTCCTCACACCATATTCCAGCTTTCATTCCTTTGCATGCTAATTAGCTTAGTACCAATGTCACCTAGGCCTACAATACTCTTCTTCCTCCTCCTCTCCCTCTTCCTCTTACTCCTCTCTCCACTTCTTAGAATCCCTGGCTTCCTTCCTCAAAATTTCAGCTTAAATTGCTTTTTCTGCAACAGGCTCTTCCAGTCTCCTTCTCCCTTATGTCTCCACTACCAGTGACACACCTCTGAGATTGTCTTCTATTTTCACCATGTATATCTTGTATCTATATAGATCAGACCTGCTCAACTTGGCTATAGGTATGGGCCAAAATTAAAATAAGTTAAACTTCTTCAGGCCATAGATAGGTTTTTAGCAGCTCACTTTCCAAGTAAAGGTATAATTAATGATTAAACTATTTTACAAATAAACCATATAAAAAAGAGGAAATTTCAACTAGTATCAATTAATTATACTTAATGACTTAAGATTTTTATTTGTCATGAAATCACATTAATGTTTAAAAAAATTACTTTGCTAAGAAGTATAAGCTTTAATACATTTTTCAGGTTTTCTTACTCTTTACATTTAGTGAATGGGACATGTTACGGCTCTTGTCAGCAATTAGTTTATTGTACTCTGAAATCATGTTTGAAACTGGTTTCTTTAGAAATCTGAAAACCAACCTTAGTAGCCACCTCCTTTCTGAGTTTACTTTATTGAAAAACCTTTGTTCCTCACTAAGATTTTTCAACCATTTGTTAACTTTAATTTATTTTTCATTGGTGTCCAATTTGCTTAAGTCAGGATGTTTTGATCTGAAATTGTGACAAAGATTGTATTCTTTCGGAGCAGTTATTACTTCTCAGTAAACAAGGCACAATATTTTGTCTCTCCTTTAAGTAAACAAGTATCTTTTTGTCCGGATTAAACACTCTGTATTCTGAATTGATCTTCTATTTCTTCTTATCACCCATTTTACAAAGTCACCCCCAAAACTTTAATGTTAGAACCAAAAAATCTCCACAGCAACTACTGACATACAAAGAAATACTGAACTGAGTGACTGACCATGGAGAGAGTACCAGACACTCATGCAACTTGGAGGGTGGCCACACAGCGAGGGAAGGCAAGAAGCCCTTGCTTTCTTGTCTCTCATCCCATAGTGGGCATCATCTGTGTGATGGCTGCATTCACTTTGTCCCCATTCAACACCAGTAACAACCAAAATCTCAACAAAAAGATAAGCCTCTTGCTCCTCCAAGACTACAAACAGACAGACAACTGTTGATTGCCATGGGTCACAGGACAAACAGGAGGGAGGGCACAGTGGTAATGATGGGGTCTGGAATGCTTTTGTCTGTAACCTCAGTTTGTAAAATCATATTTTTGTGTTCGGGTATGTCTGTAATATCAGTTTGTGAAACCAAGTTGTAAAATCACACTTCCCCCAGCCTAAAAGTATTTTCCCTGAGCCAGCATTCTACTTAGCTACAGTTCATTAATTGTTTAGCCATACTTATGAATATATCACCCAAGTATTCAAACAAACCCTTTAGTTTAGAGAAATGCATAGTCTCTTTGTTCTAAGTGAACAGCTGCACCCAAAATCCTTGAATACACTATCAGAGAGATAACTCCCTCCCAACTTGGCACCTTCTGAAGCCCCCAATCAGTCTAGCTTCCAAACTTGGCACCTCCTGAAACAATCAAGCCTACCCTCCAACATTCAAAGAGACCTTGATGAGTAACAGACTGGACATATCTCTGTCAGCCCTGACCACAGGCAAACTAGTGATGTGTCAAGGCAAAAACCACACCTCCTTGTAGGCCCCCGCCCCTGCCCCGTGGGCTTTCTCCCAGTGAATTATGGGCAATATGCCTAGCAGTTGCCACAAAAAGTGCATGTCCCTTTAAGCACTGACCACTCCTAAACTCCTCCCTAATCCCACCCTCACTTACCTAGTTAGCATAATTAACCTCTGACTGACAGCTTTATGGCTTTATAATGTTTGCCTCAGATTCCTATAAGCTTGCAGGTCATCCTTAACCTTTTCCTGCCTGCTGCAAAGAGTAATAATAAACTTTTATAACTCTGCCAAAAGATTGCTTGAGTCCAGTAATTTGTTTCAGACTAAAAGAACCCAAATATCTTCACCCTCATCAGTAACTCACCCACCCACCAAGTTACATGACTGGCACAATAGTGACTAGTAGAAGGGGGTTAAGTGGGGCACAGACAAGGCACTTGTTATATCTTTACTTTCTTTAACATCCTCTACATTTTTTGCAGGCTACCCAAAATCCTTTGGTGGGTCATATGTTGTACAGGCCTAATACAGATATTTGACTATGTCTGCCTCATTTGGGGCTGCTCAGACTGTTTTTTGCCTTTGTATGGAACCATGGCTCTTGGCACAGTACACACTAGTACATAGTAAGCACTTAATAAAATCTTCTTATATAACTAACCCCCCAGAAGCTAGCTCCTTCCCCTCAAACCTAATTTCCACCTACTTTATGTATATGTTTTCTATCTCTATGTATATGTTGGCTTTACTCTTTAGAATGTAATCTCCATAAGGGAAGAGTTTTCTTTTTTTGTTTATATCACCAGGCCTAGTAGATTAGAAACACTTAATAGATTCTTATTGTTTGTGTAATTGATTATAGGCCAGATATTACACAATAATTTAAAGTCAATTAACAATCCTTTAGTTCAAAAGTGAATTGATGAAATTATGAAGTGAAATGAATTGATGAATTTTTAAAGTCCCTTCTAACTCTAATTTCCTATATGATTTTTTCCCACCCCACCTTGGACTATTGAATTTATACCTACATCCATTAAAGCCTAACCCAGATGTTACCCCTCAAAAAAGCCTCCTGGGTACTTCTACGTGGATATTTTTGCCCTTTGCCCTCATCCTTCATAAAATATTTTGCTTAAATATCCATAATTCACTTATATATTCTGCATATAATAGTTACTTGTGTCTATTTCCCATCTCTTTTTTAGATCATAAAACCAATTAAGGCAGGCATTATATCTTACGTTACCTCTCTATACCCCACCACACACAACTAGCTTGCCACATACCGTACTACTTACTATGTGTTGAATTAAATTCTTGTATTCTTGTATTTGTGAGTCTTGAACGATTCATTTTTTTTGCAGTTATACAATACAACCACTGGAGGGCAGCAAAGACAGCATTGTGGTGTATAGCACTCATTTCAGCTATTGCTGTCCTAACCCCCCAACTCTGGAAATCATTCTTAGGAGTCAATTTTTCATTCATTCATTCATTTCGTTAGAAAGAAATATCTTGTCATCTTTTAAATAACCTACTGAAGCCTGAGTGGAATGAAGTGTTTTTGTTTTAATATTGAATTACAATAAAGAACCACAGAATTTTCAATGGAAAACTTTAATAATTTCTCCCAAAGTTGTTTCTGATATATATCCCTCCCAGCAACATTTAATAATTCACAGACAATGCATAACATACATTCCTATGCATGTTCTTAAAGTAAGCATTATTGTTTTTCCTTTATATCCTGGATAGAGTACCGGGTCTGGTGTCAGGAAAATGAGTTCAAATCCAGTCTTAGTCACAAGTTACATGACCCTGGAGCTAACTGCTATTTGCCTCAGTTTCCTCATCTGTAAGATGAGGGTAATAGTAATAGCCCTTACTTCCTAGAATTGTTGTGAAAATTAAGTGGGATAATATTTTTAAAATGCTTAGCCCAATGCCTGGCACATAATAGGCACTGTCGAAATGAAATTGATTAGAAATGCTAAAGACAATGAAAAGGAGAAAAAGAGCAATATCAAAGAAGGAATGAGACTTCTTCTGAGAGGTGGTTGGATTGATGATGATGATGGAGTAAAGGCAGAACTACTAAAAAAGAATAAATGTTTTCATTATTATTATTAATTACTATTCCTATTCTTAGTAATGGACTAGAGTAGCTTATCCAAATCCAAAGCCTTTATTTTTCAGTTAAGGAAAAAGAAGTAAAATGACTTGTCAAATGGAAGAAGCTAAACTATAATCTATTTTCTGCCTCCCAGCCCAGAACTTTGTCACAATTGATGATGATGACGACGACGATGATGATGATGATGATGATGATAATGATAATGATGATGATGGTGATGATGATGATGATGGTGGTGATGATTATGATGATGATGATGATGATGATGTTGAAGGTGATGATGATGATGATGGTGGTGGTGATGATAATGATGATGATGATGGTGATGATGATGATGGTGATATATTACATCTGTGTGGTACTTTAAGGTTTACAAAACACTTTCCTTGCAACAACCCTGTGAACTATATGGTAAAGTTGTATTTTCCCCAATTTGTAGATGATGAATCTGGGGCAAAAGAAAGGTCACCTGACTCTCCCAAGGTCATGCAGACAGTATATGAAAAAGCTAGAAAGCAAATTCAGGTGTCCTGATTGAGTTAGGCGCTTTTTCTGTCTCACTATGCTCCCTCACAAATATGTGCACCATTTTGAAATTTCATTTTTGGTATAGAGGCTGTCAACTCTAATTTCTGTTAATTTCATCTTGATCCTAGGATACATGCCTTTCTTTAAAAAAAAAAAAGATCCTTTGCTTTAGCTTGTAATTGGGAACATGGAACTTTTAATGCATTACACTAGAACTGAAAAAGGATATGATCATTTAGTGATGTTGCTTTAGAAGAATTATCCTGCCCACCCCCACCCCAGCAGACAATAAGTTCCTTTAGGACAAGGATGATTTTTTACCCTATTTATGTATCCTCAGCAGCTAATACAATGTAGATAGTAAGAATTTATTTAATGTTTATTAGGTTGAATTTCAATTATCCATCAAAATTCATTTCTATGCTAATATTACTTAAGAATGAATATTTGTTTTCATGTGTGATATACATCATTGTTGTTGAGTCGTTTCACTCATGTCTGACTCTTTTGGCAAAAATATCAAAGTGGTTTGGCATTTCCTTCTCCAGTGCATTTTGCAGATGAGGAAACAGAGGCAAATGTCATTAACCAACCTGCCCAAGGTCACACAGCTAGTATGAGGTCATGCAATACAGGAAATGTATCTCTGCCATTCATGTAGTGGTCTCCAAGATTTGTCAGCACAAAAATCATTTAAGTGGGTCAAAAGGTCTCATGGATTATTCAGTGCTTCTTAAACTGTGGGTCCTGAACTCATATGGGGTCGAGTAACTGACTGTGGTGGTTGCAAAAAATTTGGCGACAGTAAAAGGTTTCTGAATGCCAAATGACCAAAAATTAATTCAAAATCAAACTCGTAATGAATCCAAGATGTCTCTGGCTGCTCTTGCCCGGGTTGCATTGTGCAACTTCCACTGCAGCCTTGGTTCTGAACACACAACATGTGCACTTTGCACTGCACATGCCCTCGTGGCCCACAATGCCAATGAATGCTGCCAGAAACACCTCAGCTGAGATTAGAGACTATTATGTGTTGTGAATTGCCGCTAGAAAGCAAATTACTTTACTTACAAAATCGTTAAATGAATTTTGGCTTGGGATTAGGACATAATTTCCAACAATTTCTGAAATGGCCCTAAATGCCATTTTGTACTACATTTTTATGCAAAGTGGTGTTCTCAGCATCGACAATTATAAAATCAAAATATCAATCAACTCTAAAAAATGTTGAAGATGCTCTGTGCCCTGCAGTATCAAATATTATGCCAAGATTTAATTTTTTATGTAAAAATAAACAAGTACATCTATCTCATTAATATATGCATTTGTTTTCATCTTTAATAAATGGTAAAATTATACGTATACCAAAGAATTGCTTTAAAATAAATTTCTTTGTGATTTATTATCAGTAAATGCTTGATTTGTATACCTATTTTACGCACCTACATATCTGGGGTCATGTAAAAATTTATCTAGCAAAAAGGGGTCCCAAGAAAGAAGTTTAAGAAGCCCTCTAGATCACTTATTCCTACTCCATAGTGCTCTTTTTGGTTTCTAGGCGGAGCAGCAGATAGAGTGTAGGTCCTGGTGAGTTCAAATCTGACCTCAGACACTTACTAGCTATGTGACTCTAGGGAAGTCACTTAACCCTGTTTACTTCAGTTTCTAATTCTATAAAATGAGAAGGAAATGGAAAACCATTCCAGTATCTTTGTCCAGAAAACCTCAAATAGGGTCACAAAGAGTCAATCATGACTAAAAACAACTGAACAATAAAATTATATGTGCCAGGAACAGTTCTAAGCACCAGGGAGGCAAAGAAAGGCAAAAATAATCTTTGCCCTTAAAGAGCTTATAGTCTAATGATTTTTGAGTTGAATTCATGAGAAGGACCTGGAGGCTCAGTGTCATAGTGTTGTCACGAAGACTATATCACATTCTGAAATGAATGCTGATCACTTAAAGGAGTTGTACACTTTGCAAAGTGCCTTCTCCATATTGATACAGAAAGTCTAACTTTTCAGCAGAGTGTTTGATTCATTGAATCATAACATGATCACTCTAGAGACAGAAGAAAGATAATTCAGACCAGTCCACTATGGCAATGATATTCAATCCATTGGGTTAGAGTGTTGCATACAACTGATGGTTTTCTATCTACCACAAGAAGAAGAAAAAGAAATCAGAAAGGTAGCAAGCAACAGTGACACTGGGAAAGGGACTTTGAGGGTCCATGACAAACTTTGAGGGAAAACTTTAAGGACTTCTGACTCCATGCTTCCATACGTTGGCAGGAATATCCATTGCCCTCGCTAGGTGGGCAGCTTCTTCTGTACAGATGAAAACATGAAGGGAGCTTGTCTCAAGTGACTTTTTAAAGCAGGGGCACTGACTGGTTGCCAATTTAGTTTGCTTTTGTTTACTTTTCATCTTCTTCCTCACTAATATCTCCCTTATTGTCCTTTCTAGATTTTCAGTTAAACCAGGATGAATTAAGTACCTTACAATCTGCCACTAAGTTCTCTGGTGATATTAAATGAGGCAGCTTCTCTTTCTGGGTCTCAGCTTCCTCATCTGGAGAATAAGAGTTAGATTAAATTATCACTAAACTTCTTCCAGCAATAATGTTCTTCAAGCACACAATTCCAGGTTATTCCCAGCATTGTATCTAGGTGCTGAGAGGATTATGGCAAAAAGAAAAAAACCTGCCATGCACAGTACCATCCCCAGAACCACATACTTGGGGAGGTCATAGTCCTAGGTCAGTGGTTCTCAACCTTCCTAATGCCATGACCCATTAATGTAGTTCCTCATGTTGTGGTGATCCCCAACCATAAAATCATTTTCGCTGCTACTTCATAACTATAATTTTGCTACTGTTATGAATTGTAATATAAATATCTGATATGCAGGATGTATTTTCATTGTTACAAATTGAACATAACCCACAGGTTGAGAACAGCTGTCCTAGGGGCTTTGCTCTTGATCTGTGGTTTCCTTTATTCTATTACTCTACTTTTTGCTACATCCCTTACTGCTTCTCATTTTGCACCATTCTAAAGCCAGGACAGAATTTAGCTGTGATATAGAAGAAAGTACACTGAGTATTGAAACCAAAGAGCTCCATTTGAATCAGGTCAACAACCATTTATTAAGTGATCACTGTGTGCCAGCGCTGAACTAAAATCTTCAAATACAAATAAAAGTGGAAACAAAAACAGTCACTGTCCTAGAGGAATTTACATTGTAATGGGGAAAGACATATAAAAAGGAAGTTGAAAATTAGGGGGAGGTGATCTATGGGAAAGTCACCTTTCTGAATCTCAGTTACCTTCCATTTGCTCTATATTATCTTTTATATTCTGATTTATCTATGTAGAGTGTAAGCACCTTGAAGGCAGGAACTGTTTTCATTTTTGCTTTTGTTTCATATTACCAATGCTTGGCCTCAATGACTGACTTTATAAGTGCTTGTGAATTGACTGATTGACTGATTATACAATTAGTTGCCCAGGACTACATAGCTAATAAGTACCAAAGGCAGAAGAATCAAACCCAGATCTTTCTGACTCTGGATCTCAGTGTTCTAAGCTATGCTGCCTTTCTTATAAACCTCGAGGTTGTAAAACCTTTGTTGTTCAGTCGTTTTTCTACCCTTTGTGACCCTATTTGAGGTTTTCTTGGCAATAATACCAAGTAGTTCCATACCCCATTCTGAATTTTCTTGCCAAAGATATTGGAGTGGTTTGCTGTTTCCTTCTCCAGATCATTTTACAGATGAGGAAACTGAGGCAAACAGGGTTAAGTGACTTTCCCAGGGTTACACAACTAGTGAGTGTCTGAGGTTGAATTTGAACTCAGATATTCCTGATTCCAGATCCAGTGCTCTTTCCACTGCACTGCCTAGATGCCCTGAAAAACTTAAAACACTCTGTATACTAATGTGTTATTATTATTCTTTTATTATTAGCTTAGTCATTTTGAAATGTGGCTTCAATCAAATTTACATGACTATTTAACAATTTAGATCATAAAACTATGCTAAACATTTTAAAATGAAATTTGGTATCTCATCAATGGCATTTGTCTATGGTGGATGAATCATTAGTCCCACAAGCTCTGAATAGTCATTGTATCAGAAAGAAAAATCAGAAGGAAAACGTCTGGGTAGATCACAATATTTAGACAGCTTTGTATTTCTTGTGTAATTCTGCTGCAGTTTATTAAGAAGCAAGGAAGGGAGGAATGGAAATTCTTGTGTCCAGCTTGTTTTTCTGCAGAAACTTCCATGGAAGCTTGCCAAGGTGCAGATTTGAGCAATGTGGCTTTCTAAGCATGCCAGAGTATTGTAGGAGCAGATGGGACTGGAGGGTTTTTTGGGAGAGATGGAAAGAAATCTTATCCAAAACAAAAGACACTAAGCAAAGAAATAGATTGTTCCAACCCATCTGCAGCTCCTAACCAGATTCTATCTTCTGGCTGCTTCACGTCTGTGGTGTTAGGTTTTTGACTGATTGAAAATATACCTTCTATTCTTTGAGCTTCTTTTCACCGAACCTCAAGTGAGGTATATGGTTTTCTCAGATTAAGGAAAGGCAAAGAGTCATCTCCCTTAGTGGTGAAATTTTGATCAGTTTTTGTTTTGTTTTTTGGTACAGAAGCAAATAGCACTTTTGAGCTACGGACCCCTAATATACAACTTCACCTAGAATCATAGAGTTTAAGTAAAAATAGTAAATCCTCTTTGTACAAGAACGGAAGGTAAACAAATGGAGTGTTTTGTGTTTTCTATTTACCTTTTATCTGGTGGTTTCTCATCATTTACTCATATGCTAAAGTACGTGAAAATGCCTTAAAGTAAATACTCTGAGATAAATACTATTATTCCTAATTTATAGAGGATAAAACATAGGCTAAGAGACAGAGAGTTTATAAGGGTTTAACTAAAAATAAGGGGAGGCAAGCTAAGTGATTCAGTGCATAGAGTGCTGGGCCTGGAGTCAAGAAGACCTGAGTTCAAATCTAGCCTCAGATATAGACTAGCTATGTGACACTAGGTAAGTCACTTAATCTGTTTGCCTAAATCCTCTGAAGAAGGAAATGTCAAACTACTCTAGTATCCTTGCCAAGAAAACCCCATGAACAGTAATGTTGTGCCATGGGTCCACAGGACCATAAAGAGTTGGATACGACTGAATGATAAAAGGACAACAAAGGCCAGAGAGGAAATAGAGAAAATCACTTGCTATTCTCTATTTACCCAATCTTGTTTTCTTCTTTTATAACAACAACAATTGCTAAATGCCCTGCTATGCACAGAGTACTGTTCTAAGCATGACAAATTGGGGAGGAAGACAATGAACCTGTGATTCATCACTGTAAGGGATTTCTTTGGTACTGAGAACTCCCAGAGTGAAAACTCCCTCCACCAGTATAGGTCTGCAACTATCTACGTCTTATCAGAGAGTTCTAGTGAAAAACAGGGGCACTGAGATGTTAAGTGTGTTACTTGGCATAACATTTAGTATGAATAGCACTTGAATCCAAGTCTTGAAGCCTAGTCTAGCCTTCTTTCCACCATACTGCCTCTTGTGGTGATAGTGTGCAAAAAGGCAAGCATTAAATATAACATGGGCCCTGTCCTCACAGAGGTCAGGAAATGTGATGTCTATATAAACAATTAACCCCAAATGATACACTCAAGTGTATTAAGAGAGGAAGTACTTATAGAGTGTTCTATAAGGTCCCAGGGAAAGGATGTTTACTTTCTAGGGTTCATAAAATTAGAGCTGGAAGGGACCTCAGACATATCATCTCTCATTTTACAGATGAGGAAACTGAAGCCCAGAAATGTTAGGTGACTTACCCAAGGTCTCATAGGTGAGTGGCAGAGCAGGGATTCAAATTCAGATCTTCTGACTCCAAATACAAATTAGATCCTACAGATAATAAATGGCAGATCTAGGTTTTCTGAATTTGAATCCAATTCTCTTTCAAATGAAAAATGCTAGATGCTTTCACTAAGAACTTGGCATTTAAGCTAGGCTTTAAGAGATACATTGGGATTAAAAAACAAAACAGAAGAGTGGACATTACAGAAATAGAGAATAGGAGGGATTCAGAAATAGATTCTTCACTAAAGTTGTGGTTACTTTAGCACAGACTGTAGGGCTGTTATCCCAAAACCCTATTTGCACTGGAAGACTCAGAGGTTATATAGCTTCTACTTTTCTGGGGGCCTGAGATGTGTTTTTATAGTATTAGTTCACAAGCCCCCACCAGTGTGTTTCTTTCAAACATTATGGGTTGATACCAATTAGTCAACCGACTTAGTTTTTAGTTAGGAGTTGTTGTTGTTGTGTCTGTCTTTCATTTTTGAAGAGGTCTATGACATCAGGGAGATAATGACTTGACTTGCAGTTGGCTTTTATTTGAGTGAGGGCGGGCTGTTCAAGGTCACCAACCTCACTTTCTCCTCCAGAGCCATCTGGGTCCAGTGGCCAGATATTCATCAGGATTATGGGAGATGACCCAGGATGCAATGGGAGACCCTGGCCCTTTTAAGCCAAAGTCTTTTCAGGTTCTTACTTTGAGTGAGCTAATGCCCATTCAGTGAATAGGTCTCTAAGAATTGAGTCAAGGGATAGCCCCTTTGATAAAAAAAAAAATCAAACTGGGAGGGGAAGACCCTCAGAATTTCTGACCAAAAGAAAAAGTTACGGGAGCTGAGTGAAGATCGTGTTGTAGAAGCAGCAAAACTGCACAGCTCCCTCCATAACCACCTCAAATACCTATAAAATACAACTCTAAACAAATCTTAGGGCTCCAGAACGCACAGAAGGACAGAGAAACAGAGTTCTCACTGAAGGCAGCCCGGTAGGCAGATGGAAAGGGGTCCATCATAGCACACTGGGAGCCCAGACCAGCACCACATGAACCCACGGTTGTAGCCCAAGGGCGGCCAAGGACAAACTGCATCTGGAGCTTTCAGGAGAGCAGATCACCAGCAGCCGTGGCGGTTTCCAGAATTATCAACCCATAAGAGCCAAGGACAAAGGGAAAAGTTAGTGGAACTCAGCTAAATTTGGGGGAGAGGGTCTGGCTGACTGCCCCAGAGCTAGAAGCAGCTGAAGTGGTTGCCCTGCAGCTGCCTCCATGTGGCTGCTTCAGAGCTTGCAGCCTGCAGATTGCAGGGGGGTCAAGCAATCATTCAGAGGCTAAGCGCTCTTGCCTTGAGCTGCCTGGATTGGATTGTGGTCTTGGGTGGTGGTCCTGAGGTGTATTTTCAGTGAGCCAAAGCTGGTGGGGGCTGCAGGGATGGAGGCCTTCTAATAGCTCCGTTGGCTGTGAAAACCCCAACAATTTGAGAGAGAGCTCTTTCCTCTGAAAGCAGAGTTCTACAGAGCTCAAAAGCCAGGTAATTGACTGTCAACATGAGCAGGCAAAGGAAGCAAAGCAAGACCAGCAATACAACTTTAGATTTCTTTTTTGGGGACAAAAAGGATCAAAGCATGGAATAGGAGGAAAACAACACAGTCAGAACTCCTGCACCAAAAGATTCCAAGAAAAATGGAAACTGCTTACAGGCCATAGAGGAGCTTAAGAAGGATTTTGAAAACCAAATAAGAGAAGTGGAGGAAAAATTAGTAAGAGAAATGAGAATGATGCAAGAAAATCATGAAAAGAGAGTCAACAACCTGACTGAAAAAAAATAACACCTTAAAAAATAGATTAACTCAAATGGCAAAAGAGGTCCAAAAAGCCAATGAGGAGAAGAATGCCTTAAAAAGTCAAATTTGCCTGATGGAAAAAGAACCTCAAAAGTTTACTGAAGAGAATAATGCCCTCAGAATTAGAGTGGAGCACATGGAAGCAAATGACTTTATGAGAAATCAAGATACTATT
>CM053583.1:279413332-279425877 GCA_028627135.1 Pseudochirops cupreus | reverse complement strand
GGGGGGGAGAGGGAAGTAGGATGGGAAGGGAGGAAGGGAGAGAATTTGGAACTCAAAGTTTTAAAACCTAAATCTTCAAAACTGTTTTTACATATAAGTTGGATCTATCCCACCTGAGAATTAAGCAGTTTGGAAAGTGTTCAAATCAGAGAGATATGATTTCTTAGTATTTCCAGAGAAACCATAAAGGAGGTTCTAAACATGTTTCCGTACTAGGTAGCTAGTGAACGCAAGAGAGCAAAACAAGTAAAGCACTTTTATAATCTCGAAGTGCCCCACAAATGTCAGCTATTGTTTTTATTTTTAGTAGTCATACTACTGTTTTCTCCTGGCTCTGCAGACTCCTTACCAAAATCATGTTTTTAATCGTTTATTGAGAGAAAAAAGAGAAAAATATAAATTAAAAAATAATTCAGTAGGTTATAGTAATATTCTCCCCTCCTTGACACAGGGTGAAGGGGTGGGGTTCTGGACCTCCCATTTCATTGGTGTCTGAGCCACTGGACTTTATTGAGTAGGGGGTTGTGATGTGATCACACCTCTGTTGTAGGAAAATCACTTTAGTGAGTCTTGTAAACTGAATTTGAGATTTCCCTACCTGAACTCTGTGAGTCAGGCTTATTGGTCTAGTCTTCCAATTTTAGGTTAACCTTCAGTCAATTAGAGAGCCTTATCATGTCATGGGGAAGTCATGGTACTACACTCCTGTTATTACATGTTCGTTTAGCTAGCTAAAAGTGTGTGTGCAGTGTTTAGAGAGAACTAACACCTCTAGTGAGAGGTCTTGCTAAGACATTTTCAGGGCTGCTCACCCACATTTGGGTCCTCCTGTCACCAAACTCACCTGTGGCTCCAAGAAGCTACAGGACATGTGGCAGTCATACCCCAGTAAAACCATGTAGTAGAGCATACAACAGAAATAGATCTGGGCTTGAACAGAAGGAAAATGAGCTTAATTGCCTCTAGTAAATTACACAGTAATTTAATGATTCCATATTTCTCTCAGAAACAAAAAGCCCATCTTTTTAAATACCAGTATTCTGCCTTCCAATCAGAGGGACAAAAGGTATTCGTGAAGCTGGGTGGGAAATAAGAGGACAATTTCTTGCTTGGCTTTTGTCTTTCTTTGTCTTCTTAGCTCTTAGCATAGTGCTTGGCACATAGTAAGCCCTTAATGCATGTTTATTAACTATTTATTTATAGACCAAGATATACACCCATAAAAAAGCACACATGCACACAATGCAATTGTATATATTTATAACAATTTTAGTCACCTGGCAGTAATCTTTTGAGCTATTGACACTAGAATTTTCCTAAAGAATAAACACAAATGAGATCACTTCTTCATACATAGAGACAACTGTTGGCTTAGTATATAGAGAACTAGACCTGGAGTCTGGAAAACCCAAGTTTAAATCCAGCCCAGACATTTATTAACTGTGTGGATCTGGGAAAGTTACTCAGCCTTTATTTGCCTCAAATTCCTCAACAGTAAAATGGGAATAATACTAGAACCCACCTCCCAGAGTTGTTGTAAGGATAAAAAAAGATGATATTTTTTTAGCACGTTGCCTGGCACATAGTGGGTCCTATATAAATGCTAATTCCCTTCCCTTCCTAACTTAAGAGGTATCATCATGTAGAGCTGAACTCGGAGTAAGAACGAGATTTGAGTCTTAGCTTCACAAATTCCTAGTTATGTGATTTGGACCAAGTTGCTTAACCTCTCTGAGACTTTATATGTCTGTAAAATAGAGACAACTATTCATGTTACAGCATTGCTGTAAGAATCAAATACAATTATTTCCATGAGACATTTTGTAACCATAAGGTGCATCAGTTTGAACTACTATTATTATTTATTCTCTAGACCAGATGAAATGAAACCAAGATTCTCCAGTGCCAGAGGAAGATAATGAATAAAAAATTTATGTTTCTTAATTTTTCCTTCCTTCCTTCCTTCCTTCCTTCCTTCCTTTCTTCCTTCCTTCCTTCCTTTCTTCTTTCCTTCCTTCCTTCTTTCCCTTCTTCCTTCCTCCTTTCCTCCTTTTTTCCATAATATAAAAGACATTGTTCTAAACCAGCAATTTCCAAAGTGTGGCCTGCAGATCCTTGGGAAACCCAGAGACCCTTTCAGGGGGTGCACAAAGTCAAGATTACTGTCATAGTAATGCAAAGACATCAATTGTCTATGCCTCCCCTTTCCAACTATGTATCTCTGTAAGGCTGGATTTTCTTCATAGGCTTCAACCCAAACAATCTATCTCAATAGATTGAATACAGAAGCAGTTATGAGAATCCAACCGCTTTTTTTATTAAGTCCAACACTGAAGAAATTTGCAAAAATAAGTAAAATAATGCCATTCTTTGCATCACTTATCATTTTGGAAAATGTAGTTACTTTTCATAAAAATATATTATGTTAGCGTGTAGTATCTTTATTATTTTATTTTTAAATGAATAAAGATTTATCAGTTTTAATTTCTAATATAGTAAATATTGGTATGTTTAGCCCACATAAATGATAACCCTTTGGGGTTCTCAATAATTTTCAACAGTATAAAGGGGTCCTGAGACCAACTGAGGTACTGCTACTCTAAACTATAATATTCATTAAGACGTTATACATTTTATTATCTTAAAAAGTTAGGATGGTGAATAGGTAAGTTTTCATGACCCTATTCATTTAACTTTGAAAACATTAGGATATAATTCAATATCACACATTTCAATTAAATTAATTTAAAATAGTTGGAAGGTATTTAGCATGGAAGGAAGGTTTATATGACATCAGAATTTAGATACAAAGTATGACCTAAAAATGTATTCACTTTCTCATTTTTCTGTATAGGAGGGAAGTTGGAATTTATATAATATATTTCACTACTTGGGTTTTCCCCCATAACTTGAGCAAGGGATAGTAAATAGAGTGATAATAAAAGCATACTGAATTCACTGTTCTTTTCCTAACTAATCAAACTCTTTTTCACAATTAAACAGATGGCTGCTTCTAAAAGCTTCCATGACAAGAAGTTCCAACATATTCTTTGCCTTTTTAAGCTGCTCAGAATTTGTTTTTAATGCATCCTTGTTTTATAGCATTGCTCTTCTGTTCACATTTTTTTATGGAGAAAAAAATACAAACAGATCAGTAAATAAATACTGCCACTAAGATATTCAAAACCTCTGCTATATTATGAGTCTAAGGGCCTATGACTCTATGAGTTGTCAGAAATATTGGGTAAGCTGGAATCATTTCATCCCTACTCCCTCAGAGATGCTTTAAGGAAAGAATAGCTTTCCATAGGCATGTGGAACTACTGAAGATAACCTTAGGTGGGGCTTGGCTGGTAATAACTGGAGAATGCCAAGAGCCTGGGGTGATTCAAATCATTCCACCATAAATGAATGAGCAGAGGAAACTAAGCAATAGTTGGCGGTCCTTTGTCATTTGCTAGACAGTAGGGAGAACTCCTTTGGTGGGTGGGAGTAGGTATTAAATATTACAGGTATCAGGGGAGGGAAAGACATTTGGACAACAGCACAGTGGGAAGAACACTGACTCTTTAATTCCAGTTCTCCAGATTTTTCTACCTCCTCTTCCAAGAGATGCCATTACCCTACAGGCCTTTCTCCTCATTAGTGATTCCTTGGCTCAGACCATTATTTCATGGGGTGACCAAACCATGTTCATTTCACTCTTTATTTTACTGTTACTCTCCAGACTTCTCCTAAGAATCAGGATAGATTCTTTTGTGATGCAAACTACGCCATCTTTGTCTCAGTTTTCACCTAGCCTTTAATTACTGAATGGACATTGTCTCAGAAAAACTGAGACCTGGGAAAGACCTTAGCTTAAAAAGGTCAAAGTCCCCTGCTACATCCTGAGTCATTGCTAGTTATCTTGACTTTTGTCTTGCCATTGGATCTGATGGCTCTGGAAGAGAGAGTGGAGCTGATGACTTTTTTGAAACTCTGACTCACTTAAATCTAATTCACTTGCAAGTCAAGACATCACTCTTGTGATATCATTGGTCCTCTTTGAGAATGAAGGAGGAACAAAAGCAACAACTCCTTGTCAACAGTATCTTTCCAATCCCCTCCTTTCTAGCTCACTTTTATGTGTTGACTTTCCCCATTAGAATGTAAGCTCCTTGAGAGCAAGAATAATTTTTGTCCCCAGTACTTAGCTTAGTTTTTGATATGTACCAAGTGCTTAATAAATGCTTTTTTCTATCTGTTTCTGGAGTCATAGGATTAGGGTTTAAATTCTACCTCTGATATAATCATTGTAGCCTTGAGCAAGTTGGGCCCTAATTTCCTCATGTGTGAAATGAGAGGTCTCAGAGGTTCCTTCTAGCTCTAAATCTATCATCCTGTGATGTAGAACTAGAAGTGGTCTTAGAGATTCTCTAGTTCAGAGGTGTCAAACACATAACCCGTGACCACATTGTAGCTACAACTCTTTTTTGAGTACTGCCTGAGTCAAATTATAATGTAATTGGGAAATATTTAACAAAATAAAAATACAATAGAACACAGATAATGTAAATGTGTGATTTCTAAGTCAATATGTGCTTGCAGGGAACCTATGTACAGTTTAGTGGTTCTATTTCTAATTGAGTTTGACACCACTGATGATAGTCCAACATCCTTAATTTACAGGAGTAAATTGAATAGAGAGACACAGAAAGGATCACTTATCCAGTGTCACATGTGTAGGAAAATAACAGAGCTAATATTTGATTCTAGTTCTTCTGACTACAAAGCCAGCACAATTTCTACAATATCACTTAGCCTCAATAATATGGACATGATGCCCATCTGGATGTGTGTGCCATTGGGTAATGGGGACTCCCATGAGAAACAGCCAGAGGAATCTTCATTTTTGAGAAAACAGATAATTCTTGGGATTTATACTATGGAGTCTTTGGGATTAGTGATACTTGGTGAAGAGTTTCTCTTTTGTTTTCCTTATTCTTTGAGAGAGGGAGAATCTCATGAACATCTTGAACAATGTTTTTGTAAAAGAAGAATTTGTGTTCTGGGGTCTTGGTTCATAACCCATAAACTGGCAAAGATGAGAAAAGATGGAAATAGTTGATGTTGAAGGAGCTATGGGAAGAAAGACAATAGAAAATACTTTTGTTGGAATTGTGTATTCATTCAACCATTCTGGAAAATAATTTGGAATTATGAACAAAAGTGACAACTCTGAAAATTCCTTGATTCGCAGACTGCTAGGTATACCCTCAAATGATCAAAGATGGTGGAGGTGAAGGGGGAGGGTGTAAGAAAAGGTCCATACATACCAAAATGTTCAAGCAGAACTATTTAAGAGAAAAAGAACTAGAAAAAAATGTAGATAACTTTTGGTTGGGGAATAGTTAAATAAATTGTGGTGTATGAATGTTACAGAATGTTAACATGCCACAAAGAAACAATGATCGTGAGTAATTTAGAGAAACATGGGAAAACTTATACAGATGGAAACGGATACAAATGGAAACAAGCAGAACCAAGAAAATATTTACGACTTCAACAGTATCAACAACAACAACAAGAAGCTTCAATAAAGTGAAACTGAATGCTATGTATGTAGGATGGACAATTCAGTCCCTTTAAAAGAGGTGACTCAATTCACTTCCCTTTTTTCGTGCGGTAAATGTTACAAATGTTACGTATGTTGTCAGTTGGTCAACATATTCATTATTTTTGCTTGAGTTTGTTTTTTTTTATTGAGGTTGTTGTTATAAAAGAAAACTCACTGGGCAGTGGGAGAGAAAAGAGAGGAGAATGTATGGAAACGACTGTGTTACTGTCATAAAAAAAGACCATCAAAAAAAGCTTAAAATGAAATGAAAATAAATGGGGAGTTAGTGTTTGCTTGCTGAGTATTTCAATGCAGACATTTTTCCCAGTCTTTAAAGAAAGGGGCAGGTGAACAAGAAAAATGAAGAAATCCCTAAAGAATATCTGAATGCTTCATTCATGACAGTCTCTGATGTAAAGATAACACTGAGGAACCATTAGAATCCTTGATTACCGTGTCTCCAAATTGGGAAAACACAGATTAACAATAAAGAAGCTTTGCCTGGTTAGATACCAATCAAAAAGGGAGGGAGAGAGACTTGTCCGTTAAAAACAATGGCAGGAGATCAACAGTTAGGGGTGTATGGTTGGGGAAGTTACTGGAAGGTCTAAAAGACTGAAAAACTGAAACAAGGATTTCAGATGGATTAACCTTTTTGAGGTGAGTGAAGGAAGCAGCTGTTTTGCTGTTACCCCATTCATACTACAGTGGTAGCCAGCAGGAAAGTTCGCCTAAAAAAGTACAAGGAGGTGACAATAGGTTCCACATGGAGTTTTACAATAAACCTTAACTAAGCATTAACGTATTTTGAAAATTTTCTTATACTAGTAACAGTAAAATTTGTTGTTTCTGATGAGTCAGTTCTTTGGCCTACTGAAAAGACTGACAGACTTCAGTTGTTAGTCATTTTAAATGTATCTAACTGACTCTTAGAGACCCATTTGGGATTTTCTTGGCAAAGATACTGTAGAGGTTTTGCCATTTTTTTCTCCAGCTCATTTTACAGAGGAGGAAACTGAGGCAAACAGGATTAAGTGACTTTTCCAGGGTCACACAGCTAGTCAGTGTCTAAGGCCAGGTTTAAACTCAGGAAAATGAATCTTCCTGACTCCAGGCCCAGTACTCCATTCACTGTGTCATCTGGCTGCCCTAATTCCCTTTATGAATTTTTTTTTTAATTTCTCATTACAAAAAAATTACAAGGGCATATACCTATATCTAAATCTTCATCTCTATCTACAGAGAATTACACATTGAGAACTGGATAGCACTTCAGTGGCCAAAGGGTCATGAACATAGAGCTCAAATGAACCCCAGAAACAAGCTAGCTGAATCCTATAATTTTTCAGGGGAAGAAACTGAGATGAAGGGAGGAAAAACAACTTGTCTAAGTCCACATAAGTGGGGCATACTAGAATTGGGATTTGAACTCAGGTCCTCTGATTCCTAAAAGAGGGTGTGCATATCTATGTCTACATCTATATGAAGGCAAAAACTATTTATTTTTATCTTTGTATATCCAATGCCTAGCGCAGTGCTAGACATAAATTGTATTTAATAAATGCTTGTTGAGAAATTGCTTATATGTATGTGTGTGTATATATGTATGTATGTGTATGTTTCTAATTATTCTTTGGTCTCAACCTTTGATTTCATCAGTGTAGAGAAATCCTAGTGTAGAAATCCCCTTCACATATGCAGATAGACAACATCTATAATTTATAGTTTAAGAGATTTGTCTAGAGCAACAAGAACTTAAGTGACTTACCAGGGGTCATACAGCTACTATGTGTCGGATGCAAGACCTAAGCCCAAGTCCTTCCTGACTCTAAAATTGTCTATTTTGAGTGGATTTGTGTGTGTGTGTGTGTAACAGAGGAGTCACAAAAAGCCTCAGAGTCTGCAAGACTAGGGCTCAAGTCTTTCCTCTGATATATATTCTGTGTGACATTGGGTAAATCACTGCACCTCTCAGTGCCCCCCTTAGACCATCCTCTAATACTATAAATTGAAGAACAATTGCCTCTCTGAGAGCTATCTAAACCAATGTCACCGTAGGCAGATAGATAAATTGATAGATAGCTCACAATAAAATTCAACATGGCCAAGAGTAAGAGCTTTACTGTTAAATGAAAACACAAAAAAAAGTTAGCAAAACCTATCCTTATTTTGTTCTTGTTTCTTTTGCTTTTCTTTTGTCTTAGACCAGATGATCTTTTGAGTCTCTTCTATCTATGACAGTCAAAGATGGAAGTGCTCCCCAAGGACAGAAAGAGTGACCTCACTCACTCAATGTTAATGACTATATTTATCTTGGCAAAATATTACAGGAAAGGAATACATTGTGAAAATGCAGATAATTAACACTGGCATTGAGGTTGAATTTCAAGCAGCTTTTATTGCCTCTGAGTTTCTATTGCCAACTAAGGTTCAATGTTTTTAACCAGTGCCTTTATGGAATTGCATGGTATCAGAGTGTTCTAGCAAAATATGAACACAGTGTGGTTAGATGGGAAGATTAGATTTCCAAATGAAGTGACTTTAGAGGCCATCAAGATAAAGTGACACACAGTAACTGAGTACCACAGGGGGATTTGAATTTAGGTCTTCTTGACTCCAAGTTCAGGGCTATATGCATTTTGCTACCTAACCTCATAAGCCTGTGATTCAGAAGTCCTGGGTTCTATATCTAATACTTTCATTTACTAGCCACAAGATCTTGTGTAATCAACTCAGCTTCAATGTATTTCATTTTTCTCATTCAATTTCATTCCATTTGACAATCATTTCTTTAAGCTCTACTCTGTGAAAGGGGATAAAAGACAGGGCATAAACTACTCTCTACTCTCTACGAACTTGAATTTGAGGATAAATACCACAACGAGAGAATTCCAGATAATTTGAGGATATAGAAAACACAAACAATTAGGGGGATCAAGAACAAATTCTGATAGGAGGTGGTAAACCTTAAAAGAAGCTAAGGATTACTTGCTACCAAACAAATAGTCCCTCCTTCTACCTCATTCTCTATTAATCTTAATGAAAAAGATGCATCACTTTAGTGAGAGACTGGAATGGAATTTATTACACTTCACAATAATTTTTAAAAGTCAGAGTAGCAATTATTATCACAGATAAGGCAATAGTAGAAATAGATATGATTAAGATAAACAGGGAAACTATATTATGGTCAATGGCACTAAAGATAGATAATGAAAAAATATATTTTACATATATATGTACTTATACATGTGTACGTGTGTATGTATATACCTAATGGCATGCCAAAAGGAAAAATTAATGAATTAAAAGGAAAATTATATAGCAAGACCATGATGGTTAGGGCTCTTGATCTACAACCTTTCAGACCTAGAAAAATCTAACAAAAAGATAAATGAGAAAAGAAATTAATGACCTTAATAGGATTTTGGAAAAGCTAAGTATGATTGCTCTCTGGTGATTACCAAATGGGAAAAGAAAGGAATATACATATTTATCAACTGAACACAACTTTACAAATATTGACAATGTTGCTAGGGCACAAACTTAATAAAAAATGCAAAAAAAGGAGAAATATAAAAAGGAGAAACATAATAAGTATAATCAATGAAAGTATTTTAAGAAATGATTCAAACTTAAATAGAAAATAAGGTGATTCTAAAAATTTGGTGAGTCAAGAGCATAAATCATGGAAACAATACATAATTTCATTAAAGAAAGTAATGATAACACAATAAATCATAAAAATTTGGAATTTAGTTCAAGTAGTCCTCCTAGGAAAACGTTTACCCTAAACATTTTAATCAATGAAAGGTACAATCAACGAATTGGATATTCAACTATTTTTTTTTAAGTAACATAAAACTCAGACACAAAATTTTCAAAATCAAAGAACAGGTATAATTGAAAAACAAAAAAAAAACTCATCGAATTGATAGATGGAACAAGTAATTGTTTTGGAAAAAAACTAATAAAATAGACTATTAGTTAATCTGGTTAAATAGAAGAAAACCAAAATCCCAATAGAAAAGGAGAATTCACAATAAAATAAAAGGAAAAAATAAAATTGTCACCAACTATTTTTGATTCTACCACTACTGACCATTTGTGGGAGTTTGGGTAAGTCACTTATTCTCTTTGGGCCTCAGTTCTCTCTTAAAAGGAAGGAAGTGGTATATGTGATCAATATTGTCCCTTTCAGCTCCATTATATATGATTACATGAAGAGTTGCATTGTGGATTACCTATGGCAAACTTTTATTAGTCAATTTCCCCCTTCACATACTACATCCCTGGGCACTTTCTCCTACACTCCTTAGTGATACACAAGAGTTATGAATTATGGTGCTATATGATTGATTCAGTGCTTAATAAATGTTTGTTGAATGGAATTAAGAAAGATTTCTGGTCCCAAGCACTGTCATTTTTGAAGCAATAATGAACCACTTCTACCTTCTCCCCCCCCCTGCTACCCAATATGGTCACACTTCACTGGAACAAAAACATACGATGAATTTCATGCATTAAATATAAATGGCTTTTATTACGATACTGGCCTCTTTGCTATTGTGCAAACAAGACAATCCATCTCCAGACTCCAGGGATTTTCACTGGCTGTCCCCCATGCCTGGAATTCTATCCCTTGTCATCTCCAACTCCTGCCTGCCTTCAAGTTTCAGCTTAAATCTCTTTTCTATGAGAAGACTTTCCTGATCCCCCTTAATACTGGTGTCTTCCCTCTGCTGATTATCTCCACTTTATCCTCAATATATCATGTTTTCATCTTCTTTCCTATTAGCCTGTGAGCTCCTTAAGAGCAGAGACTGTCTTTTTTTACCCCTTTCTTTTGATCTCCAGTGATGAGCACATTGCCTGGCACATAGTAGGTGTTTCACAAATGCCTATTGACTGTTATTGCCTAATTATTCATTCTTGGATAATTATTATTATATTATATTATAACTATTACTGTAGATTACAGGCTTATTGAAAAAAATAGTACTTGAAAGAACTAGCTGGTGCTAATATTGAATAAGAAGAAACAATTAGTAATTATATTTAACAGGAGTCTTTACACTTCTGTTGTCAAGACAAATAATTCATTTATTTATAAGTGGGATAATTTACCTTCCAATTAAAATAATTAATGCATATAAGTAAGGAAAGGTGAGTTTAAATGTCAGCTATGTCGAGTTATATCTAATCTTTTATTGCAGTGCAGGGAGCCAAGCTTAGTTAATACTTTAAGTATGCATTTTTTAACTCAAGACATAGGGATTTAATCAAATGACTAGCCTTCAGAATATAATTATAAACAGAACTTTGACTCATGGATTTACTAATTTTTTTTCCTGCAAAGGAAATGAGGTACTATTTGATGTATAATGTGACAAATCCAGAAAGGGAGAAAAAGATTTCCAACTACCAGCAACTGTGAATTTACCCCTTTGCCATGTGACTATTTAATGTATATGACAGAAAGGTAGACAGAAATTTATTCCAGCTTTTGAAAAACTTTTCAGGTACCGTAGAAAAAACTCTGGACAAATGGACATGTCCAGAGTATCAGATAACCATTTGGAGGGGGTACAGAAGGAGAAAGAAAATGTGGGGGGAAAATACATGTGTATAATTATAGTAGTCACACCATAGACTTTATCGTCACAACTATTCTATGTCTAAGATTTTGTATTCTGAAATTCCACTCTCTGAAATTTCTTTTTGTTTTCTTTATTGACTCACTCCTAAACCTTCTTTTCTTCCTTACTGCAATCACTAGTCCCTCAATCCCTCCTTGTTTTACCAACCAATTAGTCTTCCTTTGACCTTCCCTCTCCTTCACAGACTTGACCTTATAATTAACCAGTTCAACAAAGCACTATCCTGTAATCTTGATTATCTTGCCACTTATTCACCTGCTCTTCACACCCTTCTAACCCTTCCACCTTCAACATCTGCTTACTCTCTCCCTGTGGAAAGATATCATAAAACTGCTGACTGGGTCCACCACATGGTATTTGACCTCAAGTGGACCCTCACTGAGGCATGGCATTTAAAAAATTCATTGATGATGGAATGCCTATCATCTTTCCCTCAGTACCTGTTTCAGATTTTTCTCTTCTCAAGCTCCCAACTCTATTTCTTTCCCCTCCTCCCATTTCCCCTTCATGGCCTTTTCTCCTACTTTGCTGAAAAGATTGAGTCTGTTGGGAGTTTCCTAATGCCCCCTCTCACAACTCAGAACATCTACAGACTTTCTTCACCCAACCTTTTTTCTTCCTGCCAGCTCAGAGTATGAGGGACCCCTTCTCTTTGGCAAGGCAAAGAGCTATGTCCAATTATGTCTTTAAATTCATTCTCATTTTCTCTCTCTCTCTCTCTCTTTTCCTTCTTTCTCTCTTTTTCTCTCCCTTTCCTTTTTCTCTCTCCTCTCCCTCTTCTTCTGGCCTTTCTCCATCTAATATTCCCTGCCTTGCTGTCACCTACAAACATACTCATTTCTCTCTGAGCCTTAAACCATATTCCCTTGAGCCTGCCAACCTTTCAAACTATCATCCTAGATCAGGAGTGGGAAACCTGCGGCCTCAAGGCCACATGTGGCCCTCTAGGTCCTCAAGTGTGGCTCTCTGAATCCAAACTTCACAGAACAAATCCCAAAAGGGTTCACTGAAGTTTAAATTCAGTCAAAGGGCTGCACTTGAGGAACTAGAGGGTCACATGTGGTTTCAAGGCTACAGTTTCCCCACCCCTGTGCTAGATCTCTCCTCCCTTTCATTGCTAAATTCCTAGAAAGAATAGATTACGTTCACTTTTCCTACTTTCTTACCACCAGTTGACTTCACAGTCCTTTGCAATCTGAATTCTGATGGAACACTCTTCTTCCTGCTCTCCCCCTCACACACACACACACACACACACACACACACACACACACACACACACACACACA
>CM053583.1:279333174-279412832 GCA_028627135.1 Pseudochirops cupreus | reverse complement strand
TTTGAACTCTGGCTCTCACTCCAGGACTCAGCTATGGACTGTCCATAGACTATACCGTAACTGATCTTAATTTTTGCTGCTACAAGAAATCCTTTCCATCTTTGCCACTACCCCCATGCTGATGTATGTTTTAGTCACTGATGTACCAACACTTCTCAGTCACTGAAGCTTCACCACCCCAATCTGTTACAAAGCAATCTATCCGTCAGCCAACAGTCATCAAGACTTCAACATTCATCCACTAGATAAATTGTTCAACCTTCTCTACCTTTGCTCTTTTCAACTCTTGCTCTTTCTTCCATCTTCCCTGCTGAAATTTTCCCAGTTCTTAATCAGCTTCCACACGACCTTTCCTTTTCAGTCAAAATAAATTCTATGACATAATAGGCAAATAGATATTTGTTTAAAATAAAATGCAAGGTGTTAATTTCATCAGAAAAAAACTCAGTACCTGTTTCCAAAAAGATCACCTCACCTACCTCCTACTCAGAGAGGTGCCAGTTAATGGATCTCCACTCCCTACTCAGGCTCATTGATATAGTGAGTAAGGGAAATGAAGGGGTGTGATGACAGACATATATGACCCTGGGGAAGTGATGGTCTTAACTTTCCTGGGCCTGGGTTTCCAAATGTGTAAAATGAGGGAGTTAAACTAGATTGGCATCTAGGTGTCTCAGTTGATATAGAGCCCTATGTCTCTATATATATGAGTCAGGAAAACTCATCTTCCTGAGTTCAAGTCTGACCTCAGATGCTTTCTAGCTATGTGACCATAAGCAAGTCATTTAACTCCATCTGCCTCAGTTTCCTCATTTATAAAATGATCTGGAGAAGGAAATGGCAAACCACTCCAGTATCTTTGCCAAGAAAACCCCAAAAGGGGTCACAAAGAGTCAGATACAATTGAAAAACAACTGAACAACAAATGCTTCTGTCTGTCTGTCTTTGTATTTCTGTCTCTGTCTTTCATCCCTAAAGTATTGTGGGAAGATGGGGGTCCTTCAGAGAAAACCCTTACCTATTTCCTTTGCCAAATTATCTCTTTTAAATTGGATTTTGGAAAATAATTTTTAAAGATTGATTCCAAAGTTAGTTAAAAAAAAAAACTCAAGACAAAACTCAATGTCTCCCCTTTGAGATAACCTCCCACCAACTTTATGTGTATTTTGTTCTGCCTCACAAATCTAACTCATGTACAAGTCCAGACATTATTCATACATACTGTATGCTGATCCCAATAGCATGATGCCACTGATGTTCTTCAAAAACAAAGGACGAAGAATAATAACAACAACCAGGTACCTGGTTATTTACATGCCATCTCCTCTGCTAGAATGGATTTCCCTTGAGGGCAGGAACTGTTTTTCAACTTTGCCTTCCAGTGCTTAGCACACTGCCTAGCAAATAGTAAGTAGATAATAAATGCTTGCAGACTGACTGACTGAAGATGTCTTTTTTTTTTTAAATTGCTTGATATATATTTTTCTGCTATTGTCATATTTTGAGTTTTCTCAGTATGCCAGAATCCTAAACCCAAGACTTGGATCTAGCAGGAAAGGAGAAAACAACTTGATTATTGGCATACCTGCTTTGGAATTCCCAAAGACACCCTTAAGCAAACCATCCCTAGATACTAGTAGTGAGTAGAACAGTTTGCCTTAAGTATTCTGGAAAGGGGGCATAGCAAATAGAGCATTACCATTCTCAAATGTTAAATAAAATTATTTCAAAATGTAAAAACCAAAAAAACCACATTCTAACTCACTATCCATATAAAAACAGAGGATGACCCCTGCCTGAGAATACATTGCAAGTTGTCAAAACTTAATCAGGACTAATGGTGATATAGGGAATTGACCAAAGAGTGGATGGTAACTAACATTCACAGAGTCTACTGGCTATCTAATTCTTATTTAGGGCTCTCCAGGACTACTCTGACAAATCATTACCCCTTTTTGTCTTCTGATTTTTCCTGTCATCCCTCACGCTTTCAACAGTTACAGATAACCACTATTGCCTATCACTGCTACAATGCTAGTGTTCACATTAATTATAAAACAGAGAATTTTACAGGAGAACTTATGGAAAAATCGTTGCCTCCAATTTGGACCAATCTATCAATATACAAAGCAACCTGACTATTTTCAAAATTTCATTGATTTCATGGTCATTTAGAACACAAAAGTTTGTCTGTGGAAAAGCAGATTGTGAATGACTTGCAGAAGAAAAATTGCCATGTGACAGGGTAGGGGGGAATCTTTTTTAGAAAATGAGGCTTCAAAGAATATTTGGTTAACAAACAAATCCCTTCTTCCTAATTCTTATCCTAAATGGAATCCTTACTATATTGCTTAAAAATAATGATAATAATACTAGTGATAATAATGATAGCTGAATCTAGTCCAACCTATTCTTGTCATTTGTTTTCTACTTAGAAGTGATGGTTTTTGACAGTGGTTCATTATGTGCAAAGAAATGGAAGGGCTGTCAAGCCCTAACAGTGATAATTACATACCTTTCAATTACATACAAGTTCACTTGGAACAAAACATTTTCCAGGTCAGATTGGCAATTCCCTGCCTGGAAAATGATTCACTTAGAGACAATATTCATCTATTTAAAAATCTTATCATGCCTGAACATGAACTAAATCAATTAAAATGGATTTTAGTAGAGATAAATGCAAAGTCCTACACATGAGGTAAAAAATTCAACTGTTTTTCATTAATTCTTTTTTAGTACAACCTTTTTTTAAGATTAGGGAGTTTGGGTAGGATTTTATCCACTGATTAAATATTCACTTGATTTTTTAAAATTAAGTATAGAATTTAAAATATCACCTGCTCAAGGTACAGGAGTGAGGAGAGACCTCACTAGATGTTTTGTATAGAAATAGTATGGGGATTTTAGTGAACTACAAACTCAGTAGGAATCAAAAGTATAATGCTGAAGACACAAAGATGATGCAAATTTAGTTTCAAATAATAGAAGCATAATGTTTAGAATGAGAGAGAAGAAAGACTTACTGAATTCGAGCCTGGTCAACTAGATGGCATACTGGATAAACTTAGCCCTAGGCCTGGCATCAGGAAGACTCATTTTCTTGAGTTCAAAGCCAACCTCAGATATTTATTAGCTGTGTGACCCTGGGAAAGTCACTTAACCCTGTCTTTCTCAGATTTCCTCATCTTAAAGTGAACTGGAGAAAGAAATGTCAAACTACTCCAGTATACTTGCCAAGAAAACCTCCAATGGGGCCACAAAGAAATAATGGAATAATAACAGCCCTGGTCAGACTACAACTGCAATACTACGTCTAGTTCTAGGTACCACATTTTAGAAAGGTCATTAAAAAACTGGTGCCTTCTCAGAGGAAGGTAATCAAGATCTAGAGCAGACTTGAAGCCCTATCTTACAGACTGTTTGAAGAAACCTGAGGGAGAAAGCTGGAGGAAATATATCTATCTTTCCGTTATTTGTCATGTGAAAGAAGATGAGCTTATTATGTTTTGCCAGAATTAGAAGGAATCGATAGAAGTTGCAGAGACAGACTTTGGCTCGACATAAGGAAAAACTTAATTACTTACTGAGCTGTCTAAAAGTCAAATGAATTTCTTAGAAAGGTTCCCAATCCTTGTAGGTCTTCAAGTGCAGGAGGGATGATTGCTTGTCAGGCTATTAACGGGGGAATCTCTATTCATATAGGAGTTGGGTTAGTCTCTAACAATCTCTTCTTTTATGTGATACAGTGAAGAGAGCTGGATTTGGAATCAGTGGGCCTGCGTTCAAATCCTAGCTGTTATACCTGAGATCTTCGTAACCTGAGGTAAATTACTTAATTCAGTAACTAATCCATAAAAAGTGGGGTTGAACTAGATGATCCTTTAATTTTGTGATTTCACGAGTATGAACTCCAAAAAAAATTTCTTAGTCCTCATTATACTTCTTAACTACTCCTGACTGCATATGCTACAAAAAAATGTTCCTAAGCAGAAGTAAAAAAACCTGAAATTTAGTTTTAAAAATAGACACTATCTATAATGCAAACAAGAATAACAGACATGTTTGCAGGAGATTTATTCTGTGCATTAAATTTGAAAATGCAAATTGAAAGCCAAACTTTCTCCTTTGAAATATGTGGGTTTATTTTATTCCAAATGGTTTTTCTTTTTGAAATTTGGCTTTTGACAGCAGAGAGCTCTACCATGAGAAGGCTTAGAATTATTTTTTTAAATTTCCTTTTGGTGTTACGTTATCCAAATACAGTCTTATCAATCTATTAGCTTCTTAGATATTACAGAAATATAGAGTGTCCCCAAAGTCTTAATGCAACTACATTAAGACTTCGAGGATACCCTTTATTTGTTCTCTCTCTGTCACATGAAGATTGAAACTTTGTTGTTGCCTGAAAACATATTTTAATAATAGCTTTTTTTTCAATATTTTACAGGCTTTTATATATAGTTATATTTTGTTCTCTGGTGGTTAGTAAAACATTTAACCTTCTGGCATTCAAAAAAGAAAAGGTTTTGCTAAGTAATTAGTTTAATTTCCTGAATAAACAATAGTTTGGGGGACATACTTCCAATGAGCAATTTATTAGGTTTCTAAGAAAAGTCTTATCATGACATTTTGCATTATCTGTTTCAGGGGATATCTTTGGCCCCTCGGTCATCTCACACTTTCTCTGTCTACTTCGCTTTTGACTTCACCTTTTCCTGTAAATACTATAGTGAAATTAATCAATTCCCTGTCTTTCTTGCTAAGGCTTTCAGACAACGCCTTATTCATCATTGTTAAGTAACTTTCCCCAGAGTCCTAATCCAAAGACATAGTTAGCTGTCAGGTGAGAGTGTAATGGAATGAAGGTGACAATCCGTGAAAGGAAGCCAGGATGTTAAGTTTATTAAAGCCTAGCTGGAATATAAAACTCAAAGGGACTAGAATAGCAGGGGGTCAGGATGTAACATGTCCATTTCTTTCCTTAGAAATAGATTTAAAATTGATGTTAATTGATGACCTAAGACTGAAAATATATAAAGAAACAAGACTGGAGCTTTGAGGATTAGCAAAATTAATTTAAGGACATCTGATAATTCAGTTTTAATCTGCTTATATGGGCATGAATCCTACAAAGAAAAATAAGTATAGAAAAATGTTAATTTTGCAAACCTTGGAATTATAAATTGACACAAAGACTGAATTTGCTGTAAGAAAAGAGAGGACAGCAATGGAAGAAAACCTGTGTATCTATTGAAGAACTGTAGCTGCTTGATTATTTTAAATCTCACCATTGACATTTGACAGCTGTGTGACCACAGATGATTCACTTAACTGCTCTGAGGCTAAGTTACCTAATCTATAAAATTAGGATAAATACTTTTAGCAACCTACCTCACAGGAGCCTTTTGAAGTTCACATGAGATAATTTATGTGAAGTGCTTTACAAACTTTCAGGCTATATAACAGTTCCAGTTATAATTAGCTGACACTACTATCCATCTAAGGCAAGTAGCATCCGTTTTGGTCCTGGTGAATAGATTATTGTCTGTCCATACTTGGTGGCACAATGGATAGAGTTCTGGGGCTGGAGTCAGGAAGACCTGAGTTCAAATCTGGGCTTAGATGCTTACTAAACTGTGTGACTTTGGGTAAGTCATTTAACCTCTGTTTTCTCTTCTGTGAAATAGGGATAATAATAGCACCTACATTCTAGGATGGTTGTGAGATCAGATGGGATAATAATTGTAAAGTGCTTAGCACAATATCTGGTGCTTAACAAGCACTATTTAAGTCTTAGCTATTATTATTATTTGCTTATATTATTATTGTATACTCATATTATACTTATTATTTACTTATATATATATTTATACTTACAAATGTGTGTATGTACACACACACACACACACACACACACACACACACACACTTAGAATTTATCCCTATAATTATAGTGTTTGAATTTTTTGGTAACAGCCCATTTAAAGATCAAAAATTTCAGTAAGTGTATGAATACAATAAGTATGTGGAGGACTGTGTTGATCAGCCCTTTGTTAGGATACAACTGGTTTCTGGTGACTATCATTCCCTTAGTAGAGAACCCCAACAAAGGCTTCCAAGTCAGCATTAGTAACACATATGTAACACAAAGGACTTTCTTGGGTCTGCATAAGCCAACACAGTATATGAGTGGGACAGTTAAGCAAATCTTTAAAATTTATTCATGTTTTCCATCCCAATTATCTTCAAATGATTTCAGAATGTTTAAGCTAAGCCTTTAGGACCTTTGTTCTTTCTAACTCTGTATGCCCTGTGAGATCATTGAGTGGTTTGACAATAGCAACACAGTTATTTAGAAATTTGCCATAATAGCAACTAACCCTAGAAAAGTCTTTAATCATCCAAAGTTCTTTGGATGTGACCAACTATGAAATGCTTCTACCCTCTCTGGATCAGTGTTCACTACCTAGTAAAGCATTCTGTGACCTATGTACTTGATAGAAGCTCTGTAGAACAGGCACTTGTCAAGAGATCAACCCAAATGGCAGAGTTCAAGGAAAAAGTAAAGTACAGCTCCCCCTACATCTACTTGACCAGCAGTTCTTTTGGATGGTTTCTGAGATCATCACAAGTAAGAAGAGTGTGATCGCTCTTGAAAAGATCTAGAGTCAGCAAGGTGGATTCTACAAAATATTACTTAGATGCTTCTCACATACCTTTCTTGCAGTAAGAACACCTTTCTCTGCCTACTGAACTTTTCCATCAACTGTTTTTTTCCCCCATTTTTCAGGCCCCAGAGAGTTAAATTTTTCTAAGTCCATTACTGAGTTGGAGAAATCAGTGCTGTGAGGGAGGTCTCTGCCACCGCTTGCTTCTATCTTTCTGTAGTCCTCATCAAAAATTACATGCATAGTCAAAATATAGTCAATTAAGTTCCAGCTTGCTGCCGACAGCATGTTACTATTATATTAAATAAGCTGAAATTCTCAATGCTAATGCCCAGAGGTACTCTCTGGGTCTAGACATATTAAGGCCACGGGGTCCTCTTTGCTGTCAGCAACTTCCTTAAGAAATTCCAAGTTCACTTTGATATAGTCCATATAAGGAATTTTCTTATTACAAAAATCTATAGCACCACCTTCACAAGGTTGTTGTAAAAATCGAATTAGGTAATACACATAAAGTACTTTGCATTATATAAATGTTAGCTAATATCACTACCACCATCATGTTTATTATTGTCACAGTTACATCATCATCATCATTACTATATTGTTTTTATATTTATGTTTGATGGAACTCAGAAATAACCTTGAAATGAGTCACCAGCCTTTTCTGTTTTGACTTTGACAAACTATTTTGTAGGTGCATAAAATTATTTGATTGGGGTAGGGGGTAATTGAATGAAAATTTTTACAGGGTCATCTCCTGTAGACTCTTTGAAAGCATTCCACTCCTCCAACAGAGTAGTGAAGTTATGTGTATCTTCTGTGTCCTACAATGTTTGGCTTTCTTCTGATAGGTCTCTATATTTTGAAAGGTTTTCTAGATGCTATAAGTGTTTGGAATGACAATAGCTATTAAAATGACTTTATTTTGTGGGGAAGTGTTATGTACGCATTTTACATGTGATAATTTCCAGTATGGCTTATTTTTTTTTAATATCAAGGATATTTTGAGTTTTGTACTTGTAATACAAGGACATATTGTCTGTTAGTTCATGATAAACAGTGAGCTTCTAGTGTGTCTTATCCAATTAATTACCTTTCTAGATATTCATTAGGTGCTAATTTATTCTGCCTTTAGATATATTTTTCACAGCACACACTTTACCAATTTCTTTCAAAGTCTTCACTTGTCAATAAGTATCTTTAAGCATAAACTTTTTGTAATTTCTAGTAGTAATAACTTGGTCTTACATTGCTGTTATGAATCCCATCGTTTCTAAAAAAAATAAATCCACTTGATTTAACCATTTGTTTGATGCTTTGTCAACAAGGTGATGGTGGCTATTAGGATCTGTTATTAATCTCATCATCATTGTTGTTGCTCTTCTTTTTTCTATTAAAACACATCTATTAAAGCATTTTTAAAAGAAAAATTTTATGGTCCAGTATGTCTGGGCAATTGTGATCAACAGTTTTTTCTGTGATAATGCTCTTGTTGCAATACATTTCACTTGTTGAATTTGTAAGGCTATTTTGGTGTCTCTATTTGTAATATGAGGATTTGTGATTTTCTGAGTCCACAAAGGTTTGTGAGATTCTATTGTGTTATTCTGGCAACCTGATCATATCTTTCTAGGTATTTGCAAGGTGCTAAATTTTTGTAATTTGTAGATATATTTTGTATGTTTCTTTGAATAATCTACATCAATCAATGAGTCTACAGTCCTTAACGATAAGCTTTCTATAATTTCTGGCAACAGAAGTCTTATCTTGTATCCCTGGATATCTATCATAAACTCTTTTCATTTATGTAAACAAGTCTGCATGACTCAGAAATATTTGATGGAAGTGTTGATATATCACTGGTGAATTCATATGAATGTTGCTTACTGTGGCCCTTTGGATCTCATGTGAAGATCTTTGGCCATATAGGCACTGTTCAGAGGTCAATCATTTTTGGTTCCATTTGACAAATCCAATATTATATAACTTTTGTTAGCCTTTATTTTTTTTTTTGTTCTGTGAAATGATGCCTGTATGTTTTAGGAATAAATGTTAGTTTTAAATACATTTACCACATGCTCTAAGAACATTTATCAATCTTCTTCATTATTTTTTATGAAGTATCAATATTTCTTTAGCTGTCTTTGAGTGATGGGCTTTGTGTTTCGTGAATTTTGTATGGGCCTTTGCTTGGATACTTTGTTTGGATACTGGGATTCTTAGTCATCCATTTTATGAACAGTAATGTTCCAAAAGTATATGCTAAAACTAGTATTACATGGGTGTTAATTGTCCTAAACATGTTCTTTTTATTGAACTTTGACATCAGAATGGCAATAAATTTTTTGACATACTTGGTCAGGGCTTTCTCCTTTATGCATATGTTTTGTACTAGATATGCTCTGCTTGAAGGAGACCAAGTTATTTCTAAGTATTTCCTTCATCCATTGATTCAATTTGACATCATCCATTGACCAATCTGACCTGTTTTTAAGCTCAAAGGCTTCAGTTTCCCTTTTTTCCTGATGTACATTAAGAATTTAATCCTTATTGAGTCCTAAATCATTGGGAAAAGTTACCATAAGATAAAGAAACTATATTTAACATATTTTAACATAACATATTTTTATTGGACCTATGTAACTTGATATTATATTAATATTACTACTACTTATTATTAAGAGCAGTATTCCTTTTTACTTCTTTTTCTCTTAATTCTGTTTTCTCCATGAACTACCATTATATATGGTTTAGTGACTTTAGATAAATTGCTTAACAGTTCTGAGTCTCAAGTTCCTTATCTTTAAAACAAGGGCATGGGATTAAATGTTCTCTAAGGTCCCTTTCAGTTCTAAATCTATGATACTAGGATCTTTGGGGTGGGTCAGGAAGGAAAAAGGATGGAGGTAAGCCCAAAAGAAAGGAGTTTGTCTGCTTCCCCCCAAAAAAAACCCAAATACTTTTCTAAAATTACTTTTTCTGGTCAGTAGTTTACTTTGTTTTCAAACACAGAATATACAAGTTGAAAAGGGAAAACTAATCTTGAGAAGCCCATCTTTGAGATGTCCACCATCTCAAGATTTTCATTTGAAAATTTAAAGTCAACTGATATGTTACCTCTAACCATTGTGAATCTGGTATTTATCTCCCAGGCTTTGTTTATAGTGGCCCAGAAAGGGGTTAGATAATTTCTAAGCACAAAAATTCTTTCTTCAGGGGCAGCTAATAGTTCCCTTTCTGGTTTGGCTCCTCATATGTCCAATTAGTCTAAAATCAACACAACTTGGAGACCGTGAAGAAAGTTCAGGGTTCTATGTTGATTGCCTTTATAACAGAGTTATAGATGGGTTTAATGGGTTTAAGCGGAGATTTTTTAATTGAAAAAGAATGAAATTGGGTGTTTTGAATGCTGAAGTGACCAAAACTATTGGTTCAGATCACTGTCACATGGCTATATGAAATACATGCTATGTGGTCCCTATTAATCTAATTTGAACTCAAATGATACATTTGTTATTCTTGTTCAGTCATTTCAGTTGTGTTTGACTCTCCATGACTATTTTGGGGTTTTCTTGGCAAAGATACTGGAATGGTTTGCCATTTCCTTCTCCAGCTCATTTTACAGATGAGAAAACTGAGGCAGAGTTAGGTGACTTGTCCAAGATCACACAGCTAGCAATTGTCTGAGGCTGCATTTGAATTCACATCTTCCTGACTCCAGGCCCTGGCACTCTATCCACCATGCCACATAGTACCTGATATCTAGTAGCTACTTATTTCATAAATGTGTATTGATTAAGGAAAAAAGAAGAAGAAAAAGAAAGAAGATTACAACCTATTTATGACTTAGTAAATAAGTCCTACCTAGACAGTAGTTTAAGGGACAGAGCAGTTAAGTATCTAACCCAAAGTCACACAACTGATTAAGTGCCAAAATAACTAACCAAAAAATCCGTATCAATTTTACTCACCTGAGGAAATCCATTTCCTGAATCCTGAAAATTGTTGCTCATGTTTGTGGTAGTCCAGTGGTTTTCTTTGTGACTCCTTTTGGTGCCTACCTAGTTCACACTTCTCACAGACCATCTGGTACCATTTTACTGATCATCGTCACAAGTGAGTATGAGAAACAATAAATCAAATGCTGACCTTGGCTCAGGAGTTAATAGGCAAGTAAATTATTAGAATATGTGTGCTTAGGGATGTGATGTCTTCTGCAAGCTCCCCAAGGTCTAATAAGCTCTTCCTATATGTTCCATAGCTTTACTGAGGAAGCTTGTAAGAAATGGCATTTTCAGAATTCCTGTGGCTTAATATAACAAATAAGTCAGACAAACTTTTACAGTGAATTAGTCTCCAAGTGAGGATGAGTCTCAACATCAAAACCAATCCCAAGTGACTGTAATTTATTTTACTGTCTGAGCATTATGTAGCAAGAAAAATCTCATTTGTCTTGTGGCTTAAGCACTTGGCTTATTCCTTGTGTTTTAGCAGTGTTGAAAATCTCAAAAAGAATTAGATTGAATTCTTCTCCTCCAAGGATTTCCCCTTGGAAATGGAAAATATTTACAGATGTTTGTCCACACATCATCTTCATTAGATTGTTCTTTCCTTCCCCACACAGCAGGGCCTGAAATTGACTTCAGATCTCCATCCAGAGATCTTGGTGAGATGTGAGATTCTGTATACAATCAGATGCATTGGTGCTCAGCTACCAGGCAAGTAGAAGGAAGTTTTACATTTTAAAATGTTGAATTGGTTGCCCTTTTTATTATCCAATGATGATTTTTTTAAAAACAAAATGTGATCTACAAAGGGAGAAACATTTGAAAAATGCTGCCCTGGGAAGTCTCCTCTGGGAGTCTTTGCTCAATGTCCCACCAGCCTCACCTACATCTTGTTGACAGCATGAGCAACCAGACTATAACAAGCCCCCTGTAGCAGCAACCACACTGGCACACCCAGGATGTCTGCTACCACAGGTTCTTAGATCTGCTTTACTAGGAAAGATAGCTGTTCAAGGGAGCAATGCTCTTTTTAATTACATTCATACACTCAGGGGAAAAGTCAGCACCCTGAACTTCAGAGAAGATCCAAAGAAAGAAAATAGAGAAAATACAAGCAGAAAAGTAAAGACCAACAGACAGGGCTTCTAACTGTCTGAGAAATTAGCACAGATGAGCAGAGAGATCCAACTGTCTGACCAAGGCAGTACATATGTAGTTACCAGAGAGAGAAGCACCAACATCTGTGTTTTTCAAAACTGGGGGGCTGCTTAATGGCTACTCAGAGTCTCATCTGGTCAAATCACAAGAACACTCTCCCAATGAGTGAGCCCCAAAGTAAAATGCTAACCTCAGAGTAACCCAAAGTAAAATGCTAACCTACGAGACCAAGGAGAGCAAGAAGGAGGACCTGGTGTTCATCTTCTGGGCCCCCGAGTGTGCCCCCCTCAAGAGCAAAATGATCTATGCCAGCTCCAAGGACACCATCAAGAAGAAACTGACAGGAATCAAATGCAAATTAGAGCCAGAGGGTCTCGCAACCCTCAGGATTCAGCGCCTAATTAGAAATTAACAAAATAACAAAATAAAAGCTTTCCTACAAGCAAGTCCCCTTTAAGCAAGCTTCCCTTATAATGGGCTGCATGTGAGGCCTATTAATGGGTGAGGGAAGATCTTATATCCCATTAACATTGCACCCCTTCATTGAGGACCAAACCCCAAGCCCCAGGGAAAAGCTCCTCTGCAGTTCCTGGTCAAGACGAGGCTCATGGGGGTGCTCATGGGGATGAGAGGATTGAGGACTCTGTGCAATGGAGGGAGTCTTTTTGGGAAACCAGATAAATATAGATGTATTTGGTCAGACAGTGTAAAGCACCCCAAAAACAAAGGTGCTAGTTTTCAGAAGTCACTATATAATGCAAGAACTGGTTGAATGTGTCATTAGATGGTATCCACCAATCTCCTCTGATGCTGCAGATGAAGTACAGAAGACAGTTTTGCTCAGATGTTGATTCAGGGGGGAAAAAAAGTAATAAGCAACTCAGCTGGGTTTTGTCAATTTTATACAAATAAATTATTTGTTTAAAAAAATGACATGTTCCTTTGGTGATGGTCTGACCTAAAAGAACACTGGTTTTAGCATCAAAGGAACTATGTTTAAATTCTAAGGCTATTTAATTCTTGTCTGTTATGTGGGCCACCACTTAACCCATTTGGGCTTCAATTTCCTTATCTGTAATGAAAGGACTAGATGATCTCTATATTCTGTTCTAGCTCTAAAACTAATGAATCTATGGAGATTTAAGGAGCTCTGTAACCCCTCCAACACAGAGAAGTCTACCACTTTGACCTGCCTTTTATTTCCATTTTCCCATTCTAGTTCCCTTATATCGTCCTTAGTCTTTGCTCCTTATATTCCCAGTCTCAGAAAATAAGTCTAGCAATAGATAGTCTATGAATACATTAACCAGTCTAATAACAAGCATTTATTGAGTCTTCTCTATGTGCATGACACTAGCTCCAATACCACAGGAAGATGCAAAGCTATATTAGAGACATTCCTTGCCCTTGAGTGACTGATCATCCAACTTGGTAATGAAGCTAGGTATAGCCCTGGAGTCAGGAGGATCTGAGTTCAGATCTGACCTCAGACACTTGACACACTTACTAGCTGTGTGACCTTGGGCAAGTCGCTTAACCCCAACTGCCTTGCCTTCCTCCCTTCAAAAAAAAAAAAAGAAAGAAAAGAAAAAAGAAGATCAGTATAGTGCCTGGGACACCTCCTTCTTTTCTATAGGGCTCCCAGAAAAGCTACTCAGGGTGCTCTGCTAGTCCACACCACTCAGAAGGATTGCTCACAATGTCCCATTATTGTGCTCATTTTTATCAGTTAACTAGATGATACAATTAGTCCAAAGCAAAAGCATTTAATGAAACAGCATAATAAGAAATGTTATCATGAAAAATTCTACCCATTCACCTGTAACATGGACAAATACACATGCAAGAATGTGTGAAGAATAACCATGAATAGAGATCTCACATGGAGCCATATGTGTAGGGAGCATGTGTGGCCCAGGGTGGGTATATGTGTTGAGGTACACATATAGTGTACATGTGTGTAAGGAAAACATGTAGCTGGGACATGTTCTTTTTGGGGGGGGGGGGGAAGGCAGGGCAATTAGGGATAAGTGACTTGCCCAAGGACACACGGCTAGTATGTTAAGTGTCTGAGGTCACATTTGAACTCAGGTTCTTCTGACTCCAGGATGGATGCCTATTCACTGAGCCGCCTAGCCACCCCCGGACACATTCTTGAAGGGGATTTCATGCCTCCTTCCACACAGCAAGGTCTCTAATGGTGTTTGGTGCTTTCTTGGGGCCTGCTCTCAGCTGCTGGGCATGATGTCATTCCTGCTTCTCTCCTCATTGGGTGTCAGGTCTCTGCTGGTTCCCATCTCTCTCCTTCTTCTTAGGATTCTTAGGTTCTCTACTAGGCAATACACTCTACTGCTCCCCATCAAAGATCCCTCAGCTTCCCTTCTTCAGGACTACCTGCTGTCTGTATTCTGCTTTCTACTGAGACAGAACCCCAGTAAGCCTCAGTTTAAGCTTTTCCCTTATAAGGGAAAGCTTTATAAGGGAAAGAATCCTTTTAAGTCTTCTCTAAAGTCATATTCAAAGCATATCCACCACACTCCACCAACAAAAGCCAGGCAGAGCCCCAGGTTAAGATTTTCTGAAATTGACCCCCTCATCATTTCTTATACCACAATAGTATCCCACCACAATCATATGCCACAACTTGTTCAGTCATTCCCCATTTGATGATTTTATTGTTTAGTGGTCTTAGTCATGACCAACTCTTAGTGATCCCATTTGGGGTTTTCTTGGCAAAGATACTGGTGTGGCTTGCCATTTCCTTCTCCAGTTCATTTTATAGATGAGAAAATTGAGGCAAATAGGGTTAAGTGATTTGCCCAGGATCACACAGCTAGGAAGTATCTGAGATGAGATTTGAACTCAGTTCTCTTTCTCTAACTAAATCTGGTATGTGGGGGGGGGGGGGGGGGGGGGGGGGGGGGGGAGGATGTTCTTTGTCTTCCACTGCCTCTCGTCATGTGCCTTCTCCTCATTTTATCTGTGTTTCTTTCCCTCCCTCTTTTCCTCTATTTCTCCCTGTCACTCCACTTCTCTCTCACCTAAGAGGGTGCATATCTCTTCTATTTCTCTCCTTGGAATAACATTTTATATCCACCATTTCTTAATTTTTAAAAAGTGACTTGAAAATTTTATATTTCTCTTATTACAAGGATAAAAAAAAAAACTTTGACTAAGTTGTTTCTCACTTGTACATGCTTCTCTGTTTTTATTTCCCTAGTGGTTCAATGCCATTTAATAGAAAAATGTCTTCTCACTTCTGGAATATATGATATGGACTTGGATGGCATATAGGCTGGCCCTACTATTCATTTTTATAGGAAACTATAAACTCCCTTATGCAGGTTTACACATTCTCTACAATTTAATAGTTTTAGAAAGTTATCTAGTTCCAGAATACAGAGAGATTACTCAGGGTTACTCAGCTAGTATGAGGTGGGGTCTGAGCACATGATTTTCTGGTTCCAAAGTCTCTCTTCATTATACCCTGCTGCCTCTCCTTGAATTAAATGACATTTTGAAATTTCAGACTTTCTCTGTAGAAGACCAAAGAATATGAAGTAGTGGCATATGTTTTAGTTTTGTTTGTTTTCCTGGCAGATGTATTTTCAGTCTGGGTTCGACTGAAAGTAATGATGATCAGAGCTGAAAGAGAAACACAGAGAGGGCTGGCAGTATAGAAAATGTATCGTATGTGGGTGTAATTTGCTGCATTATCTCACTGCCAGGCTGGCTTCTTAATCTGTATGTAATTAAGCTGAAGAAACATCTTCATGGAGGACAATAAACTGCGTATTAACTGGACAACTTACAGTTACAAGTTTTTGAATGATATGAGTAAGTAGAATAACTGTTAGGGCACATACACTATGTATATTAGTCTGGGTGTTAATAAAATCAACTTTGAGTCAATCCATAGTGAAGGGAGCATAAAATACTGGAGGTGGAGGAGCAGAATATCTTTTTATTCCTGTCACTTAGCACAGGATCAGAAACATTGTTTTTTAGTCATAAAAAACATGACTCTATTTGGCATTTTCTTGGCAAAGAAATGGGAAAATACTTTTTCCAGTGCATTTTACAGATGAGGAAACTGAGGCAAACAGGATTAAGTCACTTGCCCAGAATCACACAGCTAGTAAGTGTCTGAGGTCAGATTTGAACTCGGGAAGAAGAATCTTCCTGACTCCAGGCTGAACACTACCCGCAGCTCCACCTTGCTGCCTAGAACACAGTAGGTGCTTAATAAATATTTGTTGATTGAAATGTGAAAATCACTAGATTTGGAGACAGAAGACACGAGTTCAAATTCTAATTCAGTTAACTATATAACCTGAATCTCACTGGACTTCTATTTCCTCAACTATAGAATGGGGGAGTGGGACAAATGTGATCCAAAGTTTTGTTGTAGGGCAGCTAGGTGGCAAAGTGGCAAAGTGGATAGAGGGCTGGGCCTGGAGTCAAGTAAGACTCATCTTTCTGAGTTCAAATCCAGCTTCAGACTCTTTCTAGCTATCCTAGTATCCTTGACCCTGGGCAGTCATTTAGCCCTGTTTACCTCAGTTTTCTTATCTGTAAAATGAGTTGGAAATAGCAAACCACTCTAGTATCTTTGCCAAGAATGTCCTAAATGGGGTCACAAAGATGTGGATGTGACTAAAAAGACTAAATAAGTTATCTTCCATCTCTTGGTCTTATAATCGTCTGGTATCCCTTTGTAGATGGTCAGGCAACATGCACCCATTTAGTGTATTAAAAATTATATGTAACCCTTGTATAAAATACTCAAACACAAAATGCCCTGGTATACTACCTAAGGATTTCTTACCACTCTGGCCCATTTGTTCCCATATGGAAAAGCAGGGAAATTAATTCAATGATACCACTCAATGTGCACTAACTTGCCGTGGAAGGACAGATCACAGACTTCTAGGTTGAAAAAAAATAAAATAAAATGCACAACACAGTCCATGGAAAATAATGATACTGGATAATGAGCAACAACTCATGGCACCTTCATCCCTGTCCCACTCACTGTATGGCTTCATTGTCTCACAGTCTTTCAGTAAATATCTACAATGCATCTCCTACTTGGTATTGTCTCTCACTTCCTCATTAGGCGATTCCTCCTGCAGTTCTGGGCAGCTCCCAGCAGATGGTATCAACACCATGATTTGTACCCTTTCCTAACCCAAGCCCCACCCCGGCATTGAGAGAGGAATGATATTATTACTATATCATATCATATCATATCATATCATATTATGTTATATTATTATGTTATATTGTTATGTTATATTATGATATAATATGTTATATCATATATCATATTAATTATATCATATCATATATCATATCATATTATGATAATAATAATATTAGTACTAAGATGATAATAAAAAAATCAACAGATATTTATTAAGCATCTATGTGCCAGGCAATGGAGGTAAAAAGACAAAAATAATTTCTGCCTTCAAGGAGCTCATATTCTTCAGAAGGAAACAACAGGTATACATACACATTTATAGAATACCATCATACCCCCAAGATACCTATATTTTGGGGTTATGTTGGTTTTATGAGAAGTTTAATTTAATATTCCTTCTTCAGCTTAGGGGGCAATCTAGGACCATGTAAGTTTCTTTCTCCTTGGTACACACAGTCATCCCTGTAGTTGTATCTTGTTGTTAAGTTGTAGTTAAGTCTCATAGTACTCATGGCTTGTCTACTATTTTTTCAAGAACCAATTATTCCAATAAGGTATTGGGGGTGGGTGAGTGAGCACGAGCATCAAAAGGGATAAGAAAAGGCCTCCTAAAGGAGAAGGCTCTGAAGGAAACTTTGAAGGAATATAGGGATAATAGCTAATATATAGGACTTTAAAGTTAAGTGGGCAGTGGCTAGAGGGAGGGATCTGGAGTCAGGAAGACTTTATTTCCTCAACTATAGAATGGGGAAGTTAGACAAAAGTGATCTCTAAGTTCTCTTCTATGGCAGCTAGGTGGTGCAGTGGATAGAGTATGGGACTTGGAGTCAGGAGGACTCATCTTCCTGAGTTCAAATTCAGCTTTAGACACATAATCTGTGTGACCCTGGGCAAGTCATTTAACCCTGTTAGCCTCAGCTTCTTCATCTATAAAATGACCTGGAGAAAGAAATGGCAAACTCCGTTATACTCCAGTATCATTGCCAAGAAAACCTCAAATGGGATCAGGAAGAGTTGGATACAACTGAAAACTGAAAATGAATGAACAACAACGGACTTTTCAATGCACAAAACACTTTACATGCATAATTTCATTTGAGCCTTAGAAAAGTAGGTACTATGGATATTATTATCTCCATTTTACAGATGAGGAAACTTGGTCTCGGAACGATTTTTTTTATTTTTGAAGTATTATATTAAAAAAAATTATCAAGCATTCATTTTTTCTCCCTCATGTAAAAAAGACAGGTAGAAAGAAATACAGAACTCCTGTATGACATAAACACAGTCAAGCAAAACAAATTCCCACATTGATCACACCCAAAATGACATTTCTTATTCTGTGTGTTAATCTATCATCTCTCTATCCTGAAGTAGGTAGGGTCTTCTGTGTTAGTCGTCTGGATATGAACAAGCCATTCTCAAGGGAAGAAACCCAGGTTCTTTATAGTCATCTGGGAAAAAAATTACCCAAATCACTAATAATCAGAAAAATACAAATATTGATTAACGTTTACAATTTCCCCAGGACACAGATTATTTACACCAGGGTTCCTCTCGGCAATGAGTCAGCGGCAGTGGCTGCTATCACTAGCCAGGCTGGCACTGAGAAGAAAGCCACTTCAAGAAGGAAGAGGTAGAAGGAAGAGTTATTTGCCAAAAAGGAAGAAATAATTTTACCCACGGAAAAAGCGTGTGTCACTTAAATTTTCAGTGTAATTATTTTACACCTCAGAAATCAGCAAATCCTATAAATCAGGAAATAATTTATTGCATTGTTAATTGTCTAGACTTTAAAAATGGTAAAGGGAGTGTTAATAATGGGTATTTAACTTAAAAGTGTGTTATGGGTCTGTTTTTTCAGGTGAGCCTGTTGTTAAACTTTTACCAGCTTATCCTTGTTGTGTATATTGGGAATAAGTGTACAAATAGTAACTAACAACCCTGCCTCATTGCCCTCATTGCTGTTAGGTGATTCTTCTATAACTCCCTCATCAACTCAGTATAACATTCTCCACAGTGGCTCTTCTGAACTTTTTTCCTCCCTCTTCATATCTCCAATGGTCCTCCTCCCTTTATCCTCTTAGCCAACAACCCTGTCACATATTTTATAGGAAAAAACAAATTTTTTTTTCTGAAGCTATTCACCATGAGCTCTGTCTTCTCCCTTCTTCCTCATCTTCTATCACTCAGATGCCTTCTACCCCTATCTTGTCCTCCACCCGTTTCTCTCATGGTGAGGTGGCCCAACTCCTGCTCAAGTGATCCCATTCTATTCCCTTTCTTCCAACAGATTGTCAGCCCCACTCTATTATGTTTTGTTTTCTTTTTTAAAAAAAATTTACTTATGATATTCTTTTAAAATATTGAATATTTAAACATTAAATTTTCATTTGTAAAAATATTAAATTCAAAATTTTCTTCCTCTCTCTAGCCCCTCTCCTATCGAGAAGACAAACAATATGATATACATGTGAAATCAAGCAAAACATATTTCTATATTAATCTCAGAAAAATTAAATGATTTATTCATGGTCACACAGATAGTAAGCCCTAGAGGAAGGATTTGAACTTTCTCTCCTGACCCCATAGCACTTTTCTTTTTTTTTTTTCTTTTTTTTTTTTTTATAGTAAGATAACTTTTTATTGGGAATATATATATATATTTTTAGATTTTTTTGGAGGGCAATTGGGGTTAAGTGACTTGCCCAAGGTCACACAGCTAGTAAGTATGTCAAGTGTCTGAGGCCAAATTTGAACTCAGGTCCTTCTGACTCCAGGGCCGGTGCTCTATTCACTGCACCACCTAGCCGCCCCCCCATAGCACTTTTCATAAACTACCATACCTCCTCCTTCTGACTTACATCTCTTGTTGGGATGCATATTTCTCCCTCATTCAATTCCATACTAGACAATAGATGTCTGCTCTGGAGTTTCTCTGTCTGCCTATGATTCCCACTCAGCTCCATCCTACAGCAACTTTGCTCAGAGATCCTTTCATTTCCAAACTGGTTTCTAACACTGACATTGCCACCAGGTTGAGTGAGATTCATTGACGGCAAATAGTGGGGATGTGTTTTCTTGACAAAGTGGGGTCTGGAAGTATGACAGCTTCTCTCCAACTTCTCTCAAATACCTAGCAGACTTCCTGGTGGAAACTGAGTAGGGTTGTCAAATATCCCTCCACACAAACCTTTAGGGGATGTCCTAAGACAACCCTACACCCCAATAGGAGATCTGAAGGAAAAAATAAATAAATGAAATCCACCTCCTCCATATAATATAATTAAATAACTACACACCTAGAGAAAAGGAGGGAAAAGATTCTCTTTAAACTGACTATACTTGTTCCTTTCTTATGGAAAAGGGTTAGTGTAGAAGATAAAGAGCATGTATGTACATAAAGAGATAGAAGGAAATACTGGAAACTCAGGCACTGAATAACTGATGTCCTGAGAGACAGATTTTATTTTTAAAGAAAAAAATGGTTGTTGTTGTTCATCTTCCCAATGTCAATGGTTCTCTTTGAGAAAGAAAGAAAGAAGGTAATTGACAAATAGATTAGAATCAAGCTTATTTTTCATTTCTCGAACGTGAAAACCAGAAGTAAAAGAGTCTCAAGATGAGCGAAAGCCATGGTCCTGGATTAATGGATGCAGTAAGGTATAAAGATATAAAATACATGTTTTTGAGGTCCTAACAAAAAACAAAAAACAGACCAGTAACTGGCAAGAAGATGAAGTAGCATAGACAGACAGGGCAGGCCTTCTGATTAAGGAAAGGAAGCCCACCCTCTACAAGGTATCATTTGAGGGGTACCCTGGGGCAGCTATGTGGCCAAGTGGATAGAACACCAGGCCTACAATAAGAAGATTCCTATTCCTGAGCTCAAATCTGTTCTCAGACTCTTACTAGCTGTGTGACCCTGGGCAAGTCACTTAACCCTATTTGCCTCATCTGTAAAATGAGCTAGAGAAGGAAATGACAAACCACTCAGTTATCTTTGCCAAGAAAACCCCAAATGGAATCAGGATGGGTCAGACATGACTGAAAAATGACTAAACAACAACAAAGAGAAAAATACCCTCTTCAATTATCTTCAGATTTAACCCAGCATATTCATCCTTCAGCTAATTGTTGGATTACCTAAAAATCTTGACAGAAAAAAAGGGGTCGAGATAATGAGTAGTATAAACATTTATTGACAAAGTTCAGGTTATCAGATTAGCAAAGAATGGAGTCTGAAGAACAGGCCACTGAAAAGGTGTGTTTCTATGTGGCTGAGAAAATTAAGGAGTGTTCAGATTCTGTGATAGGAAGCACTAGGCTACAGGGTGAGGATGCTGATCAGAGAAAGAGAGAAATAATCTTTGCTTCCTTCACAATTTTGCCCGGGGCTTTCCCTGCAAATTGGGCCACCAGGTATTGTCTGATAGACAGATGTCATTATAACATTTCATGAAAAAATAATATCCTAACAGAAAGAACAATAAAGTGTGTGCGTTCTAGGAAGGACAGAGAGAGGAGAGTAGTTTTCCTCAACCAGAAAAAAGACTGGACAAAATCTGGCAGCCTATTTTATAATATGGAAAATGTTTCTAATCATGGGGCAATTTAATTTCCATTCATAATAAAACTAGGAAATAAGTAAACATCTCATGAGCCAAAATTGTATTCTTTGTCCCTTTTGTGGAGGAAGTTCAGTTCCTAGCAAAACATGTCATTTTAAGAGGTTTTGGTTTTTTTTAAACTTATTACATGTGTAGTGAGTCAGGGTCTTAGTGAAGATGGAAGGGATTAGACTGACACCTACCTTATAAATTCCAGTGTTTTCTATGTGGACTGTTTTGGAGACATATTTTACCTACAAGATATATTCAATTTTGTAAAAATAAATAAATAAATAAATAGATTTTGCTTCCAATGTGTGGCATTCTTTCTTCTTTTAGCCTAAATTTTCATTACTTAAATTCAATTTAGTAAACATTTATTAAGTACCCATGATATGAGAGGCACTGTGCTAGGCCCTGGAGAAGCAAACAAGCAAAAAATGAATTATTCTCCGACTATTAGCAGTTTGCATTTTGTTAAGAAAGAATTGAGGAACCTAATAGCACAGTGAGAAAAGGTTGGGCTTGCAATCTGGAAAAGATGAGTTCAAACCATTCCTCACACATACATACTAATTATGTAACCTGGGGCAAGTCTTTTAACCTCTCTGGGATTCATTTTCCTCAATTGTAAAAGGAGATGGCTGGACTCAGCCTCTATTGTCCATTACACCTTCAAGTCTACAGTACTACCACACATTAACAGAAAGTTAAATGTGAATAAAGGATATCAACAGCAAACCAACAATGAACTGATCCCAGATTTAAGCCCAAGGAAAAGGGTGCAAAAGTCCTTTAATGACTTCATTTGTCTCTCCTATTATTACTTTTGACTTTATTTCAAAATGTGGTCACTTTTCTTAACTTTCACCATCACAAAATTTTTCAATCTAGTTCTTTCTTTTGCTCTAAGATGCTGAGAAAGAGAATGGGAATTGACAAACATTACCTCTGTGCTATAAAATACACTAGGCTGCTGTATTTAGGATGTGATATCTGAAGGGAAATTAACCTTGGGGTTTTTTTTATTCACTTTTCTAAGACATTGGAGATGAAATACATTGCTATTCAACATCCTCTAGAGTCCTGCAACCCTCATTTTGCATTTTTTGAGCTAGTTCTTGTTAAAAGCATTAATGATGACTGCTCTGTTGTAGCCAGCGGCAAATCTTCGTGTCTTTTTTTATCCTAAAGGGGGGAAAAATGAAAATTATCAGACAAACAATTTGCAGAGAATTATAAAGTCTCAGAATTGAAAAGAAGTTTAGAGGTCATTTATGCCAAGTCCCTTCTCGACACATGGATCCTTTCAACAATCCTTCTCACAATTTTAAGGCAACATAGTATAGTGGAAAAATCACTAGGCTAAGAGTTGGAGGACCTACCTTAGCAGTTGTGTGTGCTTTGATAAGTAACTTAACCCTTCCAACCCTCAGTTTCCTCCTCTATAAAAATGAGTTGAATATATTATTTAAGGTCCTTTCTAGGACTTTATACAATTTCTTTTATTCGAGGGGTAAGAAATTATGCATTAATTAATTAATGTATTGATATTCTGAATTTCCTATGATAATATTGCCCCCGCATGTACAATGTTGACCTTTGAGACCATATAGTGGTATCAGGTTGTGAGAATTATAAAAAGCATTGGCCGAGGAGTTTGGAGCCTGGGTTACTAGTCTCAGCTCTGTCACTAAATCATTGTGTTCCTCTGGGCAAATCACTTCCCTTTTGCAGATCTTATTTTCAGCATCACTAAAATGAGGGATTGGACTAAATGTTTCCTAAGATTCCTTTGAGCTCTAATGTTGTATGATCACTCTATCTAATTCTGGAGAGGCATATCATTGCCAGAAGGCTGGCTACCTGATCATTTTTTTTTTCCTCATGGCAATCTAGGAAGCAAAGAAAAATTTTTAAAAATTGCACTTGTTCTTCTGTGGGCCCCTTTTGATATGTTAGGGAAAGGGGCAAAAGGTGATATCAAACAGTTTTTAGATCATCCATAAACCATTCAATTGTTGGTACTTTAAATCTAGAGACAGTTATGTGGCACAATGGATAGAGTGCTGGGCCTGGACTCAGGAACACCTGAGTTCAAATCGAGCCTCAGATGCTTACTAGATGTGTGACCCTGGACAAGTTACTTAATCCTGTTTGCCTCAGTTTCCTCATCTGTAAAATGAGCTGGAGAAGGAAATGGCAAATCACTCCAATATCTTTGCCAAGAAAACTCCGCAAAGAGTCAGACATGACTGAAGCAACTTAGCAACAAGAGCTGCAGCAACAACTTTGAATCTAAGATGCAAGAGCATACCAAGGATAAAAGTGGAAGGAAGACTATAGACAAAAGAAAAATGGAAAATATTTGCAAAAATGATTTTTATAAACTTTTCCATCAAGGAGCTACCATACTTAAATCAGATTTAGTCATAGTAGAAATTGCAGTTAAGTGAACAAAGAGCAGCAGAGTGGTTAAATGGGTTGAGTTCATATAGACAAAGTCAGTGCTGGAGTCAACACCATTGCAACAGCATTGACGGATCAGTATAAAAGGTCTCAATATACAGTCTGTCAAGCCTATCCAGTAATATGCATAGCTGAGGAAGACAGTGCAGATAGACAAATTGGGCCCAGGAAAGCTTCCCATGAAAGCAAAAGCCCATTATTTCAATACTAGCATGTTTCTGGTGGAACACCATTGCCTTAGAAGAACTAACCATGAGTATCACACAGAGGGCAATGGAAAAGTTCGTGGTCAGTGTGAGCAGGCTCTTAGAGCCAGCGAGGAACTCTGAAGAAGAAAAGAGACTAAAGGACATCATGAAAGTATTGTATGAGAGGAAGAAAAGATGGTCTAGCCACATGGCAAGAGTAGAGGATGATGGATGGATGGACAGCCAAAGTGCTTTCCTGGTACCCATATCAGGAGAAACTGAGGAAGATCTCCAGCATGTTGGTAAGGCCTTTTGTGGCAAACTTTTGGGAAAACATGGATAAGAATTGTACGGCAAGGGAATAAGTGGTTGGCTTGTGCTCTTCAGCACTGGAGGGAACTCCTGAATATGCCAAAGCACACATTGATTTAAGAAGCATATTTTGGAAATGATATATTACTGTTTTATTAATGAGCAAGAGTGAAGGATGAAACAGCAGCACAACCTGTTAGCCAAAGGTTGGCTGAATGGTAGGTAAGTATTATTCTGAGACCTGGGAATGACAAAAAGGCCAAGGCCTCACACTGCATCTAGGACCATCACCAGTCATCCCGGCTTGTGCTGCCACTGGATTCTGATGACTCTGGAGGACAGAGTGACCCTGATGACTTTGCACAGCCTTGTTCACTAAAATCCAATTCACTTGCAATTCAAGACATCATCCTCTTCAAGAACAAAGAATGAGCAACAATTATTTTATTCAGGGCAGCTAAGTGGTGCTGTTGATAGAGCATTGGTCCTGGAGTCAGGAAGCCCTGAGTTTTAATCCTGCTTCAGACATGTGCTATTTGTGTGACTTTGGGCAAATTATTTAATCCTTGTTTGCTTCCATTTACTCATCTGTATAGGGGATAAATTATAGCACCTACCTCCTAGGGCTGTTGTGAGGATGAAATGAAATATTTGTAAAGCAGCTTTGTAAACCACCTTAAAATGCTACATAACTACAAGCTATTATTATTCAACAAAGATTTATTTAGATTCTGTCTTATGTAAGGCACTATGCCAGGCAGCAGGAATACACAGACAAAAATCTAAACAATCCCCTCATTAAGAAGTTCACATTTTACTGGAAGAAATATGACAAGTACACAGACAACTAAATATAGGGTTTTTTTTTAACCAAACCTGTAATTTCATTGATAAGTTCCTCACACCTTGAGGAACTTTTTTCACCAAAGCATGTGAACACATGCTCTATAAGTTAAACAGTGCCCTGGAGGGGAGGGTATATGGGGGAGGGGTGTAGGGGGCAGTGAGAGTTTAAGTTACTTTCCCCAGGTCACAAAGCCAGTGTGTATCAAAGACAGGAATTAAACCCAGGTCTTCCTGACTCCAAGGCCAGTTTTCTAGCCAGTATGTCATACTTTATCTCTTTCAAAAGTATATATACTTTATATAAAGTATATAGAAAGTAAGTAATGAGATACTACATTCCAGATGTGAAAAGTTAACTGTGCAAAGATACAGAGAAGAGAAATGAAATACACTATACGTGGGTATCAGTAAGTAGGCAGGTCGATTTAACTGAAATAGAAAATACAGGAAAGGAAGTAATATTCCATGATAGGTAGGGGAAAGGAGCAGTGGGTGACATTTTAAAGGCATGAAATATAACACTCTAAATTTTGTGTTTTATCTTAGAATTAATGGGAAGCCAATGAAACTTTTTGAGATGGGAACTAATTTGGTCAGATAGTTATTTGAGGAATATCAATTTGGCAAATAGAATGGAGGATGGATTGGACAAGGGAAAGACCAGAAGCAAGGAGACCAATTAGGAGATTCTCATTATAATCCAGATTCAGTGGGTGACTAGATGGCACAATGAATAGAGCACTAGCCCTGGAGTCAGGAAGAGCTGAGTTCAAATACGAACTCAGACACTTAACACTTACTAGTTGTGTGACCTTGGGCAAGTCATTTAACCCCAATTGCCCTGCATTCCTTCCACCAAAAAGCAAAATAATAATAATAATCCAGATTCAAGGGTGAAGGTTTCTACTAAGTTAAAGACTCTGTAAGTGAAGAGAAGAGGACAGATCCTAGACACACTGCTGAGTTAGGATTGGTAAGAGTTGGTAATATTAACTTTTAGGTGTAAGAGAGAATAGAGTCAAAGATGGCTCTAATGTTGCAAATCTGGGTGACTGGGAAAATGGTAATGTCCTCAATAGGGAATTTGGGAGAAGAGACGAGTTTGAGGGAAATACAATAAATTCTCTTTTGAAGTTAATTTTGAGATGCCTATGGGACATGTAATTGTAGATGTCTAGTGGATAGCTGGTGATGTGTGATTAAAATTCAAAAGAGAGATTAGGGCTGAATGTGTTCATTTGGGAGCCATTTACATAGAAATGTGGACAGCATACCCTGGTCACTTTACCAGTTGGATAATGACTATAGTTTCTATTGCTTGGGGTGGTAGTATTGGAAAGAATGTTGGATTTAGAGTTAGAAGACATGAGGTTGAATAGTGGTTCTGCCAAATCCTACCTGTTTGACCTCATGTAGGTCTTGGGTCCTCAGCAGCCTCATTTATGAAATAAGATGTTTGAGTTGGATGATCTTGAAGGTTCTTTCTGTCTCTCAACCTAAGATCCTAAAATCTTACATATGCCCATAATGTATTTATGAAGTCATTTGTCACCAAGAACGATTTGAATGAACAGTCATAGAGTTAGATGGCTTGTATAGTTTCCTGTGGAATCTAGGGCTCTCCTTAAGGAATAATAATTTTGTTCCAAAATGAAAACCCTCAGAGCTGAAATAAAAAGATCTGCAATGCTATCAACTTTAAATGTAGTCATGGAGTATTCCAAGAGACTTCAGAATTAATTTTTGGTGGAGTTAACTTGGGTCACTCTAAGATTTCATTTTCACTCTGAGAAATATACCTATAAATATGCAACTGGGTTTTTGGTCTGTATTTGTATGCTAGGGAATGCCTCCACTTCCTCACTTCCCACTCATTTCTCAACACTTTAAAAATGGGCTTCCAAGCCTATCATTAAACTAACACTGCTTTCTCCAAAGTTAACAATCTTTTAATCACTAACTCCAGTCTCCTTTCCCACATTCCCTGTCCTTTTTTGTTTCTGTTGACCACTCTCTTCTGGTATACGTTCTTCTCCCAGTATTTTCAGGACCCTACTCACCTTGACTTCTCCTATTTGTCTATCAACCTCCTTTGCTGATTAATCACAGCAATTCATATTTCTATATAACTGTAAGGTTTGCAGATTTGCCTTACACAAATCATATAATTTGATCTTCATAAAAACCTTTGTTCTTTAAAAGAAAGGTGAAGAGATAAAAATGCCATTACTATCCTAATTTTTAATTAATTAATTATTGTCATTAATTAATAATTGTCATTAATAATAATGACAATAGCTAACATTTGTATTGCACGTATTATGTGCCAGGCACTATACTAATTGCTTTATTATCTCATTTGATCCTCATAACAACCCTGGGAGGTATGTGCTATTATTATCCCATTTTACAGATGAGGAAACTAAGTCAGAGGTTAAAGATTTGCTCAGAGTCACAGCTAAGAGATTGAAACTTTCAGATGGCTTACCCAGGGTTACACAGCTAGTAAGTTTCTGAGCAGGATTTGAACTCTGGTCTTCTCAACTTTAAATCTAGTGCTCTTTCTACTATATGCACTGCCATTTATCCATGTCCCGCCTCTCACAAATACTTCCATTCATAATATTAACCAATCAGGCTAAAAGACAGTATAACTTCTGGATAGATAGAAAGATAGTCTCAGAGTCAGGAAGACCTGTTCAAAGCCTACTTCTAATATATAATCAGTTGTGTAACCCTGGCCAAATCACTCAGCCTCCAACACTTCAGGCAACTTTTTAAAACTATAAATTGCAAACCATTGGTAAATCTGCTTTTGTGGAGGGAATTTAATAATGGACCAGTTCTTTGAAATAATGAAATATACATATCACACACCTAGACCACAATGTGTGTACATGCATGTGTGTGTTCAATGTAGCACTAGGACACCCATTCTCATATGTGTAAGATCCTGGGAATATCTCCTCAAATTTCAAGGTTTCTTGTCAGTTTGTATCCATTCAAAAACATCCATTCAAAAAGTCCATAAGCTCCCATCAATATATTTACTTTTTTCTCTGCTCAAATAGAGGACACAAGTATTTCAAAGCAAAATAAATTTAATGAAATGATATAGCATTGAAATTCACAATAGAACTCTCCAACTCAAAACAGGGGCAAAAATCCTACATATACAATCACCATTACTGTGGACAGTGAACATGCAAAGGAATTATGCATGATGAGGCACATTAAAATGAACACGCATCACCAGGAAATGCTTGTCGAAAAGCAATTACTATGGATTTGTTTTGGTGATATCTTTGTGTACTTTCTCTGGGCTTTGCTTCACTGGCATTTCCACTGGGCACATTGCTCTTCTGGTAAATACTGATTTCATTATAACTACTGGGCATATATAGTCTCTGAAGGATGTTTCACCCTGCTACCAGATTCTGAGCATCATATAATCAGGGACACTGCTAGTCATAACAGTTGCATTTTGCTAAATTATACTGGTGAGAACCTCTACCTGATAAGGATATGCTGATGACTTTTTAGTCATAGCTAGAGGCTATGATTCACCATTCCCCACTAATAAAAAAGCAGTTAAAGCATCCCCAGGCTTAGGTTAAGTCTTTTCTATTTTGGAGCACAGATTATTCCCTCAATTTCAGAAGATTTCCCTACTTACAATTAATTATATATTCCCAATATTATCTCTCTTTTAGAAGGCAAATGAATTTGAGTCAGAGCAAAAGGCAACCCAAAGAGACAAGGTCAATATTTTTCACTCTACTTCTGTCTTTATTTATATTTCGTATTTATAAGCCGCATAACCCAACTGCTTTGTGCTGTATTTTGGACTTTATATAAACATGGGTGTGCATAGAGTATTTTATAATTTGGTTTTATCAGTCTTGGGATTACATCAGTATAGGGAGTTCCCAACGAACAACTCCAATCAAAGTAGACTGGAATTCTGAATCTTAGAATCTTAGAGAGTTACCTGGGGCTCTAAGAGCTTTCGTGATTTGCCCACAATGACACAGCCAGTATGTGTCAAAGGCAGGACTTATGCTGACTATGGCTCGCTCCCTATCCATTAGGCCATGTTGTCATATGTGTATATGCATGTAGATGTATGTTAGTGTGCAAAGATGTGTATTGTGTAATTTGAATTTATGTAACTCTAACCTAAAAATCAGCCTGGTACAAAGCACGCGTTCCCTTTCTAAAAGTCTGACAATTGAAGTGTGTTGGTAAATTCATCAAAATAGAATATGCATAAGATCAGTAGTAGTTTTAATAGTATTTTTCCCAATTATATATGAAGACAATTTTTAACATTCATTTTTTATAAAATTTTGAGTTCCAGATTTTTCCCTGCCTCTATAACCTCCCTCCTCCCTAAGATGGTAAGCAATTTGATATAGGTTATATATGTACAATCATGTAAAACATATCTATATTAGTCATTTTGTGAAAGAAGAAACAGAACAAAAGAAAAAAATACAAAAAAAGTGAAAATAGTATACTTTACCTGCACTGAGACTCCATAGTTCTTTCTCTGGATATTGATATTTTCCACTATAAATCTTTTGGAATTGTCTTAGATCATTACATTGCTGAGAAAAGCTAAGTCATTCCACAACTTTGCTGTTACTGTGTACAATGTTGTCCCGGTTCTGCTCACTTCACTTTGCATCAGTTCATGCAAGTCTTTCCAGGTTTTTTGTTGAGTAGTAGTTTTGAATAAGTCCAGTAAACAAACTCTTATTGTGTACTAAGAGCCAGGCCATGTGGGGATAAAAACAAAAAGCAGTTCCTTCTCTCAAGGAGCTCAGAGTCTAATAGTGGAGATAATTTGCAACTAAAACAAACAAACAAACAAACAAGAAACTATGTACAAACAAGATATACACAGGACAAATTGGAGATAATCAGAGAGAAGGTATTAGGATTTTAGCTGGAACTTGAAATTGAAGGAAACCAGGAGACATAGGTGAAGTTTCTGTTTTATTTCCTTCTTTTGAGAGAATGAGAATAAGACAAACAAAAGACCCCACAAAAAACAACATGTAAGGAATAGACAGTCAAGAGAGTAGGAATAGAAAGGAAAAGAAGTAAATTACAGCACTGCCATTGTGTAGTAAAACAAAATGTAAGAAAATACACGGGCAAAATTTACTCTCTTTAGCCCCATTGCTACATGTGAATAGACAACGTTAAAGACACTTCACTAAATGATTTTAGGGGGTTGATATTTTAAATAAATTTGACCTTTTTTTAGAGGTTCATGTATAATCTAGTATGAGAAAGCTAGGTAATACAGTAGATAGAGTGCTGGGCTTTAAGTAAGGAAAACTCATCTTCTTGAGTTCAAATCTGACCTCAGACACTAGACATCTGAGCAAGACACTTAACCCTCGGCATTTACTCCTGTTTGTTCCAGTTTCCTCATCTCTAAAATGAGCTGGAGAAGGAAATTGCAAACCACTCCAGTATCTTTGCCAAAAAAACTCCAAATGTGGTCAGAAAGAGTCTGAACAACAAGAAGAATACACATAGTATGAAGAGAAATCCTTGAGGGAAAAGACTATATCTTACTGAGTTTTATGTCCTCAGAGCATTTAGCATGGTGACTTACATATAAACAAAGGGTTTGACAACCAGCCAACAAAATTATCTTGAAACAGTTATACATCTATATCATTCTTTATGATTTCCAGAACATTTTTAGATATAAAATGATTTTGTGAGGTAAGCAGAATAGTTATTATTCCTTTTTTTGTAAATAAAGAAACAGATGAGAGATTAAGTAACACAACTAAGAGGTAACATAAGTAAAACTAGAACTGAGGTCTTACTCTTAGTCCAATGATTTTTCTACTTCAATATAAACAGTCTATCAGGATAATTCTGTAGTAGATTTCCTAAATTTCCTTGATTACTTATCTTTTCAACCCAAACTTATTAGAAATTTTTGCCTTTCATTTCACTGTATGCCATATGGACCTGGTCTATGAAAGTTCTCCTTAGTTTTTTTGGTCAACTATTAACTTTATAACTTGGGAATTCCTGAAGATTTTGTGGGTTTTTAAATTAAGATAGAGAAGTGTAGGTATGAGAACTGTGTCCCCCAGTGCAGACCTTAAACTTTTGATGACTTGAAAGATAAATCCAAAGGAGTTGCTGGAGACACATAGGCTATTTGAATTGCCCAGGGTAACACGGCTAGCAAATGTCAGAGGCAAGATTTGAACCCAGATCTTTCTATTGGTCCAGCATTCCATCACGCCATGCTGCTTCCTGAATTTAATAAGACAAATGCAATTTTTTAAAAAGTTCCCAACATTACTCGTCTAATCATTATTTAGCAAAAGAACTTTAAATTCCTGATAATTCCTATCACCAAGCTCTTAGTACTGATTGAATATTATATTTGTATCAAACCCTTCAGAGAGACGAACAAGAAATTACATGATCTCTGTCCTGGGTGAGCTAGAAGCCAAGCTGAGAATTTTGGAATGTTGTATTCAAAGTGATAAGATTGCCAAGTAACCAAAGAGCACATAAGTGCAATCTTATTAATGCACTGTTAAAATGAGCAGAACAGTGTGCAATAATGCTGAAAGGCTGGGTGCTTAAAAGTCAACTGCCAGGTGTCTTTGACTGTGAGCCAGGATTTCCTAAAACTTCTTAACTATCAGAGCTGTCCCAAAGGGGAGGGAGCTGTCTTTGGAAGAGATAGGCTTCCCTTCCTTGGAGGTCTTTAAGCTGATGCTGGAGGATTCCTTCTTGTGAATGTGTCAGACCAGATCTTCACTTTCAACTCATGAATTCTGGGGTTCTGGGATTTAGAGAATAACAGCATTTATATAAGGCCTGCTATGTGCTAGGAGCTGTGTTAAATGTTTTACCAAGGATCTTCACAAAGACCCTGGAAGGTAGGGGCTCTTGTTATCATCCCTGTTTTACTGTTGGGGAAACCAAAGGTGAGCAATTTGGTGAAGACACCGCAGCTCGTAAGTGTCTAAAGCTAAATTGGAGCTCATGGCTTCCTTTCTCTAGGCTTAATGCTCTCTGTGATGCATTTTTTTTTTTTACAGAAGAAGAAACTGAGGTCTAGAATGGGGAAACAGCTTGCCCAAGGCCACATAGTTTATAAGCAGCAGAGCTCATACAGGAATCCAGTCTGATTTCTACTTCCACATGCATTGTGGTATCCAAGACTTTGGATATCACATTTTGTTCAGTCATCATTCAGTCCTGTCTGCCTCTCCTGACCCCATTTGGGGTTTCCTTGGCAAAGATACTGGAGTGGTTTGCCATTTCCTTTGCCAGCTTATTTTACAGATGAGGAAACTGAGGTAAACAGGGTTAAGTGACTTATCCAGGGTCACATAGCTAGTAAGTGTCTGAGGTCAGATCTGAACTCAAGAAAATGAGTTTTCTTGACTCCAGGCCCAGTACTTTATCCACTGTGCCACCTAGCTGCCCCAAGATGCCACATTGCATCTCTACAACTTCTAGAGCAGGGTCATCTTCTCTATGGGACCTTTCCTGACTGGCTCTGCTATAAGCTTCCTTAAGATCAAGGGTTGTTCCTTCTTTGTTTCTGTATCCTAAGTGCTTAGCAGTGTTTGGAGCATAGCTGATGCCTCACCCTGAAATTACTTTATATTTATTTTATGCATATTCTGTATTTATTCGTCTCATGTGGTCCATGTGGTGTGTTCACCCACAGTAAAGGTTAAGTTCTCTGAAGGTAGGCATTGTTTCATTTTTGTCTTTGTATCTGTAGTACCTAAGACAGGCCCTGGCATGCAGGAGGTGCTTAATAAATGCCTTTTCAATTTAATCACATTGAATGTAAGCAGTATCAGCTGGCCTTTCATATATAGAACTAGGCCCATCCTATCATTTTTTCTAAGCTCCAAAGGAGTTGGAAGAGGAAAAAAATCAATCACTAAGTATTTCAGTACCTACTATGTACTACTAGGCACTGTGCAAGTCATTGGAGACATAAAGTTAAAAACAAAACAGTTCTTTCTCTCATTTATAGTTTCTAATATAGGAAACAAGCACTCATATAGGCACATACATAAATAAATTTAAAACATATTCAAATACCCAATGTGGTTTCATAGATTTGGAAGTTGTCTCCTGTAATGTATAAGACATTCCATCCGTGCCTGCCCCCTCTGTGTAACTCTCATTCATTTTCTCATGAAGGTTTGATACAAGGGATCTACTCAGATTAGAGGAATTCCTCAGTTTCTCCCATCAGAAGAGTATCAGTGGAGTAGTGTGGTATGATATCAAAACTATATGACCAGTCCATCTTTTCTTTCTGTTACACAATTCCTTGATAACATCTTTTACTCCTGCTCTTTAGAATTCCTTGCTGGTTTTATGTTGCGGCCAACTCACCACTACCATGTACCTTTCCATCACTGTCTGAGTTTTCATCTTCAGTTCTTTGGCAGCAGTGGTATTCTGGGTCCGACTGTCATACAGAAACACTGATAAAAATAATTTCATTGAAAAAAATGGGCCTTTTCTGTTATGGGAAGTTTGGGGCCAGTAAAAGTACTTTGTAAATTTACATATTTATATATTATTATATTTATATATTTATAAATATATTTATATAAGTATGTATTTATAAATATATCTTATGTATTATATATCATTATATATATTTACATATATTTGTGTGTGTGTGTATGTATGTGTGTGTGTGTGTATACACCCAAAGTAAATACTGGGAAAGGCCTCCTGTAGGCTGTGGTGTTTAAGCTGAGCTTTGAAGGAAGTTAGGGATTCTAAGAAACAGAGATAAGAAGGGAGTAGATTCCAGGCACAGGAGAACGGCTTGTTCAAAAGGAAGATGGAATGTCAGGAGTGAGGAAGAGCCAGTAGGCCAGTTTGCCTGGAATGTAGTGAATGAGGGGTAATGTGTAATTAGCCTGGAAAAGTAGACTAAAGCTAGATTGTGAAAAACTTTAAATGCCAGAAGAATTTCCATTTGATCTTTGAGGCAGTAAGGAGCCACTGGAGTTTTATGAGCAGGGAAGTGACACATCCACATCAGTGCTTTAGGAATAACATTCTGGAAGTTGAGTGGAAGATAGACTGGAGAAGGGATAAACTTTTTGCCATAAGCCAGGCAAGAGGTAATAGGGGCCTGAATCAGGGCTGATAGCTATGTGAATAATCAGAAAGGGGATAAATATGGGCTAGCCAGGTGGCCCAGTAGATAAGAGTCTAGGGCCTGGGGTCAGGAAGACTCACCTTCCTGAGGTCAAATCTGGCCTCATATACTTCCTAGCTGTGTGACCCTGGGCAAGTCACTTAACCCTGTTTGTCTGTTTCCTCATCTATAAAATGAACTGGAAAAGGAATGACAAATCACTCCAATATCTGCCAAGAAAACCCCAAATGGGATCACAAAGAATTGGATGCAGCTGAACAACAAAATATGAGAGATTTTACAGAAGTACCATCAACAAGAAATGGTAATTGACTGGATGTCAGAGGTGAGAGAGTACAAAGAGCTAAGGGCATGGTATAATGGAAATGTTGATTGGTTTTGCAGTCAGAGGACCTACCTTTAAATCCTGGTTGTGTCATTGACTACATATGTAACCTTGGGCAAATTATTAAATCTCTCTGGCAATCAGCTGTAAAAGTGAGGGGTTGGGACTAGTTGACCTTTTAGGCCCCTTCCAGGTTTTAAACATGTAATATATGAAAAAATTAAAAAGGCATAAAAAAATTTGAGTGACTGGAAATATTGTGATGTTTTTGACACAAGGAGGAAAGTTAGAAAAAAGGGTAGATTTGGGGGTAAGTTCTGTTTTAGAACAAATATCAAAGACATCCCGTCCTAAATATTAAATGGAGATAAAAAAAAGTGTCCAATCTCCCTAAAAAAAAAAAGTTGTGAAGATTGTAGTATCAAATCAGACCAAATGAGATAATGAATACTGAATGCTTCGGAAAAATATTTTTTAAAATGCTATGTAAATAAAAGGCATTATAGCATGGTAAGAAGATATAGGAAAAACTAAGACGGTACTATGTGAAAGAAAAAAAAAAAGACCGAATAAGAAAATGTTTCTGGAAGTTACTTAGCAGCGTCCAATGAAAGCCTCCCCAATTAGCTGCAGCTCTTCAGTTCGCCCTTTAGCTATACTTTTTAAGTTCTTCCGGAATATCAGCAGTCCTTGATTCCTGATTAATTAAACAGGTATCAGCAACCCAAACTAGATTATGTTGAAAGAGCGTTTTCTCCCGAGGGTGAGAGGTTCTGAGGGGTGGGGTGGGGGGGGGAGATAAAGAAAGGAAAACTTGAGCTGCCGTGGCTTCCAACACTCCAGGAATGCTCTTGCAGGAAAGGTGATGCTTGTTTTAAAAGGTGCTTGCAACTCCCTGGCCAGTCTGCTTGTGTATTTTCCTCTACAAAGTGGTTCCAATTACCTTGGCACTCCCGGTATCTGGATTCATCTCCAGTGAATGCCTCTGCAGCGCCACGCCAGACATATGGGATCAATCAAGGCTTCGGTGCCGCTGTGTTTTCTTTGGGAATGTTGACAGCCTGACAGACATGGGGTTCTGGTGACACGGAATCTCAGAAACTTCAGCATGAACAGGGAAGGAGGGGAGGAGAGAGAAAGAGAAAGGGAAAGGACATAAAGATATTTATCTTGACTGCCCCCTTTCCTTCAAACATTTTATAGGTTTCAGGGAAAGAAAGAGGAGGAGGGGAGGGGGAAGAAAAGACAGAGAGGGAGAGAGATTGAGAAAGCATTTCATTCTCAGCTGAGCCAGAACCCCCTGAGCTGAAAGAGGGGCGAGCTTGGAGATTTTCCTCCCAACGTGTCTGATTAAAGGGATCTGAGACAGCGGCTGATACCTGAGGCAAGCGGGAGAAAGGCTGCCTCTGACACCATCTGACTGGACCAAGGGAAAGGAGGACCGACGGTGCCAGTGAGAGCGCAATCAGAGTTCTCTGACTCGCTCTTGCTGCTGCTGGGCTCAGGGTAGCAGCAGGTCTCCCTCCTCCACTCTACAATGTGGCGTCTGCTGCCTCTTTATTGCTGGGGTCTCTCTCTAGTTTCTGGCTGGACGGCGTATCAGCAGATGCCCACATCGGGAAATTTCAGTTTTAGCTTCTTCCCATCCTCTTCCTCCTCCTCCTCTTTCCCGCAGGCGGCCTCGCAGCGGCGGGGGCAGGAGCTGGAACCCCGGAGGTCTCTGGCGCTAGCGCTACCGCCGCCCCCGCCCCCGCCGCCACCGCTTCACCCCGACCCCCAGGAGAACAAAGTGGAGAAGCTGGGCCAGTCCTTCAAGCGCAACGTGAGAAAGCTCCGCGAGCGGAGCCACAACCTCGACCTGGTGTTTCTGGTGGATGAGTCCTCGAGCGTGGGCCATGCCAACTTCTTCAACGAGCTCAAGTTCGTCAAGAAGCTGCTGTCCGACTTCCCCGTGGTGCCCAGCGCCACCCGCGTGGCCATCGTGACCTTCTCATCCAAGAACAACGTGGTGCCGCGCGTGGACTATATCTCCTCCAGCCGGGCGCACCAGCACAAGTGCTCGCTGCTTAACCGCGAGATTCCCAAGATCACCTACCGAGGAGGGGGCACTTACACCAAGGGCGCTTTCCAGCAAGCCGCGGTAAGAGCGCGTTCTTTCCAACAGTCCCCGATCCAGGGCTCTCACCGTTCCCCACTCCCCCAAGCTCTCCCAGACACCCCTCCACAAAAGCACACACACGCACATGCAGAGGAGAGGGGATGCCCTACACACCTTCGTTTCCCCTTGTCCTTCCCCTACACAATTCTCAGGTGCCTGCTATAGACTATATCTGTTCAATGGTTATATGTTCAGAAGCAGCTTCGTGAGGCAGTAAGGTGTGCTGGAGTAATTATTACACAGGAAAGGGGATGCGGAGATGTAGTGGGCAAAGCAAAGGGGGACTTCATGTATTTCTATGGCTAGATTAGGTGATGGGGTGAGATTTATCAAGTCCTAAAGTGGTTGGTAACATAGACCTGTAAAGCCAAGGTTCGTTTTTGTGCATGTCAGTGACCCGGTTGGCAGTCTGGTGCACTTTTTCTCAGAATAGTGTTTTTAAATGCACAAAATAAAATACATAAGATTACAGAAGCCAATTATGTTTAAATAGTCGTAAGAATATTGTAAAAACAAGGTCTTACCCCAGGTTAATAAGCCCGGCTGCAAAAGATCATAGGATCATAGAAATAAAGCTGGAAGGCACCTTAGGGGCCATCTAGTTCAACTCCCTATTTCACAGCTGAAGAAACTGAGGCCCAGAGACATTAAGTGACTTAGTTTAGGTCAGGAAGATAGTATCAGAGATAGGATTCAAATTCCAAAGCCAGTACTTCATCAGGAGACAAAATGCAAAGATTGTGAGGTATTTATCCCTTATATAATGGGCACCTTACTAATAGGTAAAGGGGATGTATTTATATACAGGTAACTGATTTGGAGATGGGGGGAGGGATGAACAAGTGAATATCTGAGTTTTCTTAAGTGTTTCATGTTTGACTGTCATGATGGATTGCAGTGTGGCTTGAAACTGTTCATCTCAGTCTGAAGTTTATTGTATTGTTTAATATTTGCAGTGGAAAATGTGTATCTTTGTCCAATTTTCATTGAACTCTTTAGAACTGCTTTGATATATAAAAGAATAGGTCACTTTTGTTAGTTGTTTAAGTTTATTCCAGCTATAGCTACAATCTCTACTATCTGTAGGAGCACTTTAAAGATGATTTAGGATGATCAGTTCAGAGCTGGAAGGAACCTCAGAGTTCCTTTATTCTGACCTCTTCATTTTACCCATCATAAAATTGAGACCTAGAGAAATTAATGATCTTCCTAAGGTCCAGCTAAGTGGTAAGGTGGGACTTATATCCATAGCCACTAGATTCATTTGTCTTTCTACTGTAGCACTCCCCCCACCCTGGCACCCCAAAGAGTCAAAATTACACTAGTGGAGGTGCTGTGATATCTCCTGACATTGTTTTTACTTTCTCTAGACAACAGAAAGACAACTTTTAGCATAAAGTTTTTAAAAAATGGTCAGTTTTGTGGTGTGGTTTTTCTTATGAAACCTACTAACTTTATTAGAAAAAAATGCCCATTTGAAAGTTATCCAACCTGTGGATTACAGTTTCCTCAACTGTAATGACAGGCTTCTGGAATCATTTGGTTCATGTGAAACTGATCATCAGAATGAAATTTTAAGATTATGAAAATGAGTAAATTTCCCTAGGAAAGATTAATTTTCCAAAACCTGTGCAAACTTACACTGAAGAACTGAACACATGAAAAAATAAATTTAATCTTTTTCTCTTTAAATAAAATTTTGCAACATCTTTCACCAACTAAGTTGGCTTCCTTTATCATCATGAGGAAATAAATAAACAATGTGCTGTGTAGGAATAATAATGTTACTTCATTATCACTTGCTAGAGACAGTGGTACTAGCATAGAGAGTGAATTGAGCTGGTCTCACAGCCAGGAAGACCTTGGCACAAATCTCACCTCTCACACCTACTGAATGACCCTGAGAAAGTCATTCAGTGCCCTAGACAGTAGTCTAAGACTGCAAAGTCTTCCTCACTTGGAAGTTTCATGTATCAATAATATCACAGGTCTGGTCTCTATCCTAAGACTTGTAGAGAGTAGGAGTTGGGGGAATGTCATAAGATCTTATTGGAAAGGATCATAGAAAAATGTAGAATCTAGAGGTGGAAGATACATTAGACATTATATAGTGTATACTTTGTATTCTTTTGCAGAGACAACTAGGTGGTATGGTGGATAGAGTGCTGGACCTGGAGTCACTAAGACCTAAGTTCAAATGCAGCCTTAGATCCTTGCTAGCTGTATGACCTTGGGCAATTCACTTAACTCTTGTTTTCCTCAGTTTCCTCAACTGTAAAATGAGCATAACAATGCCACCAATCTCCCAGGGTTGTTGTAAGGATAAAAGGACATAATATTTGCAAATTACTCAGCACAGTGCCTTGCATATAGTAGGCTATATTATTTTATAATTCAAGCCCTTCATTTTACAGATGAGGAAACTAAGACCAACAAACATCTATGGTTACATAAGTAGTAAGTAGAAGAATCAGGACTAGAACCCAGGTTCTCTGATGACAAATACACTGTTTCTTTTACTATACTCCACTGCTTTCTATTCTAACTCTACCTGAAGCTGCTACAAGGTCCCTGGAAAATGATCGTTCAATTTCTCTTTGGAGATTTCCAAAGGTGTTTGAACAACTCATTATGATCACAGTGTATTTGAGTGGATATCATTAAAGTTGAGAAATATATTGAGTCCCTTCATCTCTCAGCAAGAGACCAAGAATAGAGCAAATGGTTCTAGATAGTGTGTGTGTCTCTTTATACATAAATGACGTAGAGTTGGAGATAACCAGTGGAGGAGAGAAATAGATGTGGTTGGGGAATTGGGTGTACACCATTGTTCACTGCTGATTTTGAATTTATCAGAAAGCCCTCCAGCCTAATAGCTCCTTTTCTTTCTAGGGAAACATTGTATCACAGAATCTCTTTGTTTTTTATTTCTCTTCCAAGTAGTAACTTTATGCATTTCCTTTTCCTAAACTGTCCCTTTTGAATTGATCCCATTGTGAAACCCAGACAACTCCATCTCTCAAGCCCTGCATGTCAAAATAAAGATACAAGCCCCTCATATCCATTTCCGTTTTGCTGAATGGTTGTTAAACAAACATAGCAAGAAAATTCCTTTGAAAAATTCCTAAACTGTTCCAGGATTCCAGAAATATGATCCATTGGTAGAGAATGTGCTGTCTCATCTAAAAGTCCCCTAGGGTTCCACTTCTGCAGATGAGCTGATGGGGATCTCTAGTGAGAGCCACCACTACCTTCCTGAACAAAGGAGGGTGTTCTAAGTCTGAGAGAAGAGCAAAGCTGACTAACCCATTTCCAAGGTAAAGTGTCCAATGAGAGGCAGCCTGGAATAGCAGAAACGCTAGCTTTAGGGTCAGAAAGACCTGGGTGGAAAAACTTGCCTCTTATACACATCAGCTATGTGAGCAAATCACTTAACTTCTCAATGCCAATTGAAAACTCTTTAAGAATAGAAGTTGAAGAGAAATTTATGGTTTCTATCAATGGAGGGAGTTTCCACACTGGTATTTCCCTACATTTGAACCTAAAGGAGGGGAGAAGGGATAAGAAGAAGAGCAATGTAATGTATTTTTGCCCAATGGGGTAAATCTGATCTAAGAGGTACTAATAACTTTCAGTAGCTAGGAGTATAGCTGCAAGGTTTTGGCATGATGGCAATATCCTGGGCCTGCCTCAGAATTAGACTATATCCCTGAACCTAGAGTATCTAGAGAAGCAAATTTCTCCAAATTTCTGAACTCAAGCCTCAGCCCAAGGTAAAAGGGGAAACAGCCCACAAAGGCTAAGAGATTTACAGCCCTTGTTCTAACTCTGACTTTTTAGTCTCCTGTCTCCATTCACTTTTGGCCAAAGCTACTGACAAATCTATGCAAACAATTGCCCCCATATATCAAAAGACCTTTTTTTTTCTTTTTCTTTCTTGCCCCATCTGCCACAGTCTCCTTCCTGCAGTAACTACTAAATAATTTAAAATTTTCCTATATGATCATTAGAAAAATCAGAGGTCAGATTTTTGAATTCAGGGTTAAAAAGGAATGCAAAAATGCTTACTGCAGAACAGAATGAAAATTCTATCATGGAAGCTTCTGATTCTGTTTTAGAATGTGACGACACCTTACTCATCAAATTCTGCATTGCTTAGTAATATATAGACATAGGTAGGTTGATTCATTAACAAACAGTTCTGTGATTACAAGAACAACCTATGCTCTGCTACAGATGTCTCTTATACCCTTTCCTAAAGAAAACTGAGTGAAATTGAATATATTTGAATGTCTGTCTATACTTACCATATAGCAATCAGGCTAACTTTTCATTGATTTCAAGAAAGTAATGGCCAGACAGGTCCATTACTGGTTAAAAGGTAGTAGGCAAAAGCTAATTTTAAAATAGGCTTTAGGTCACATAGAATAAGACAATATTTTATATTTGGCCTTTGATTCAGCAGGGGAATAGAGCCCAACACTTAACCTGAGTTCGAATTTAGCCTCAGATACATATTGGCTATGTCACCCTGGGAAAGTCACTTAACCTAAGTCGCAATTTCCTCATCTATAAAATGGAGATAATAATAGCATCCCCCTCTCAAAGTTGTTGTGAAAATCAAATGAGATATTATTTGCAAAGGTCTCTGCAAATCTCAAAGCAACTCACTATTATTATTCAGGAATCTCCATCAAGTCAGGTCATGGAAACCTCTAGAAAAAAAAGACCTAACCTTTTAGGAAGCAGCTTGTGCTCAAACAAAATACTCCCTCCTGACACTATGTTTACTACATTTTTACTTCCTAACTTTCAGCAGATTATCCCAATTTCTTAACACTCTGGAAAATAGCTGATTCAGTCACTCATTTTACCCCCTAGATTGTGGCATCTTACAATCACCCTGTTATGTGACCTTGGTCTGCCCCTGAGATCATTTCTGCTTCTCTTCCTTTTAAAACCTCATCCCTTCACCCACTTGACACAGACCCTGTAAAGATGACTCCTACTTCATATCTAGAGATGTCTCATCTTCTTAGTTATTCTCTTCATTGATACTTATTAAAATTCCTTCTCACTTTCTCATCCTGTGCTGGCGATTCTTCTCCACGTCTTCCTGTAAATCCTTCACAGGATCTACCAAATATGATGCTAACTTTTCTTGCTCTCTTAGGATATTGGGTATTAAAATGAAGTATTTTAGTTTTTTTGAAGTAGTTTCCTACTTGCACTATGTGATTGGCCCACTTCCTTTTCTGGTCATATGTGGCATCTACTTAAGCATTTTAAAAAGGTGTATATACTGTGTATAAAACATTGTCCTAGGGACTGGATGAGTGATTTCACTAAGATAGGGAAATGCCGGGTAAGGAAACTCCCTCTACCAATGCAGGTCAGCACCCTCTATGCTGCTTATAATCTTAGAGAGTTGCTTCATCACTAAGAGACTGAGTAAGTTACCTGGGGTCACATAGCCATTATGTGTCAGAGACAAGACTGGAAACTCAGGTATTCTGGGCTTTGAGGCTAGCTCACTCTCTACTATGCTACTCTGCTTCATTGACAATGCAAAGATACATGAAAGATCAACAAGACTAAGAGAATACAAAGAGAAGAAAGGATCATCCAAGACAGAGCTCCAAAGATACCTATACTAAGAAGGCACGTGAGGGGCAGCTAGGTAGTGCAATGGATAGAGTACCAACCCTAGAGTCAGGAGGACCTGAATCTAAATATGGCCTCAGACACTTGGCACTTACTAGCTATGTGACCCTGGGCAAGGCAACCCTGATTGCCTCCCCAAATCAAGGAAACAAAATAAACAACAAAAGAAAGAAGGCAGGTGATGATTCAGTGAAGGAGACTGAGAAGGACCTGTCAAGCAGGTAGCAAAAAAAGTAGAAAAAGATCCAGAAAACAAGGAGGGATGTCCTTGTCCTTGTCAACAGTGTCAAAAGGTGCAGAGGAATCAAGGAGGATGAGGGCTGAGAAAAGAGTATCAGATTGTGCAGTTAAGAAACTGTTGGTGAACTAAGACGTAACACTATTGTGTTATGATCAGAAAACAGATTAGGATAGAATGAAAATCAAGAAGATATTAAAAAAGGTAGACATTTGCTGGGGCAGCTAGGTGTTGCAGTGAATATATATATGTTATGCAGAGAATAAGAGCCAGCCAAGGCCTGGGTTCAAGGTAAATTTAGGTGTGGATTTATTGATCAAGCACCCGACTACCTGGAGTATAAACTCAGATCAGGCGGTCCTGAATTAAGATACAAACAGTGTTTAAAAAGGCAAAAACCACCATCAGGTTGGGGAGCTAGCATAAGCAATGATGTACAGAAGCCAAGAACAGTCATTGGTTAGATCAATAACTCAGGGCTGATTTGAGAATATGGCGCAAGGGTACAAGGGTGCAACCTTCCTGAGACAAGGGGGTCCCTCTTGGAACAGAGTGGAGGATACAGGGTGGAGGATCCTTGGGCAGGGGGAATGGAGAACAATTTCCCAGAACAGACTGGGGTCATGTTCTGGGTGAAGGGTGTGGGGACCCTGCTTGGTCAGCTTCCCAGAACAGGGTGGTCTCTACATAAGATAGACTTGTACCATAACCTCAGGACTGATCCTTGTACAGAATGCTCATTCAGGGAGAAGGGGGAGGGGGGAGTCAGGGGACCACACCTTGGGCAATTTACCCAGAACTATGCCTTAAAGTGTTTCAAGCTAGCACAGGGTTTAGGACAGAGACAAAGACAAAAATATGAAGGGCCAAAATACGGTGGGCCTCAAAGTAGATGGTGTTTGGGTTTGGGCACAACAAATAGAGCACCAACCCTGAAGTCAGGAGGACCTGAGTTCAAATCTGATCTCAGACACTTAACACTTACTGGTTGTGTGATCTTGTGCAAGTTACCTAACCCCAATTGCCCTGTCTTCCTCTCTCCAAAAAGAAAAAAAAAAAAGATAGACATTTGCAGAAGGGAGCACTCTGAGTTGTGGAAAGACTTTGCCTGGTATCTGTGAATATAACCCAGCCTGTTCTCATTACTCTGTTCAATTCTAGACTTAGACCAATATCCATCTGTACCACCTGTTCAAAAAAATACATGCTGATTGAAATCATAGTTTAGAATAAAGTAATAAAGGAGGTCAAAGGCTTATAGGCATCATGAATATTTTCTCCAGTAAGAGATTTGAAGGTACTGAACATAGCAATTATTGAATATTGTACACACAAAGAGAAAATTTCTATAGCTTAACAGACAAGTGATGTGGAAGTTACTAATGGTGTGAATATTACTAACATGAAAATTACTCCAGAATCAGCTCTGAGGTATGTAATTAAATCACTGAGGCTTTAGAGTAAAGATCAAAATCAACACCAAATGAGGAGAAAAGACACAAATGAGAAGATATTGCATACAATGACAGCAGCTTCAAGCTGACCTGTCAATATTATTGACTGATAAAACTGGGAAATGGATAAATTAATGACATTGATTCTATCATCATTTGTTAGAAGAGTTTAACTGATTTAAGACATTTACCATAAGGAAGTAAAAAACATCCTAGAAACCATCTCAGTTAGCAAATATGTGAACTCTTTGGCAAGCATATACATCTATATATCTACATCTATATCTGTCTATCTCTCTGTTTATGAAAACTCTGCCTCACTTAAATCCAATTAATGTACAAGTCAAGATATTACCCCCTAATGTCATTGATCCTCTTTGAAAACAAAGGATGGAACCAAGATGGCAGACTAAGAAGTGAGTCGCTCTCACCCTCCCTTATTGACTTCTGAAAGCCCAGAAAATATCATCCTAGGAAAAATCCTGGAACAGCTGAGCCAGCAGAAAGATGAGGTACAGCAGACTCGTAGTCCAGGAACCTTGAGGGATTAAAGGGGAGGGGGAGCAATATAGGACAGGAGACATTCCAGCAAGCCACCTCAGCAAACCAGGGGGAGATCCTGATCCCCAGGGTGGTGGAGCAGACAAGTACCAACACCAAGACCTCTGAGTACCTCTGCACAAGCAAGGGAATCAGTAGATACTAGCTCAGAAAACCACCACTTGTGCTGGCATTCCCCAACAACCAAATCTCCAGCACTTCAGCACAGCTCCATGAAGCACAACTCCAGAGAGGCACAACTCCAGACTAACAGACATCCTTCAGCTGCTTAACATTTGAATGCTTTAAAGAAACCTGGGTGAATAGGTATCCCCCAGGGACCAGACTCCCTTTCCCCACCCTGAGATCTCCAGTGTTGCTGACCCCTACTCAGCACCAGGTAACCTGACAGACCCCTACAGCCTCCAGCTGCCAGCACTTGAGGCCCCAGAATACAAAGCCAGTGACCAGGTCCTGGGCTCCCAGCATAAGAAGCTTGGGTCAGTGTTCCCTGCACTCCAGCAAGAGAGCTCAACTTTAAAAGCCAGGAAATAGACAAACACCATGAGTAAAAATCAGAAATGGACAATGATCATAGATTCTGATTTTAGGGACAGGGAAGATCAAGGCACAATTTCAGAAGAGAAGACTATTGTCAGTATACCCATATCAGAAACTTCAAAGGGGAATAGGAGTTGGTCTCAAGTCCAAAAGGCCTTCTTGAAAGAGCTCAAGGATTTTAAAAGTCAAATAAAAGAGGTAAAAGAAAAATTGGGAAAAGAAATGAGAGGTATGCAAGAGAGAGTCAATAGCTTGGAAAAGGAAGGACAAAAATTGTAGAAAACAAATCCGTAAAAAAAATACAATTGGTCAAATGGAAAAGGAGGCACAAAAACTCACTGAAGAACTCCTTAAAGAGTAAAATGGGCCAAATGGAAAGGAAGGTACAAAATATAATAGGAGAAAATAATGCGTTAAAATTAGAATTGGGCAAGTGGAAGCTAATGATTTTATGAGATATCAAGACTCAAACAGAAATAAAAGAATGAAAAAATAGAAGAAAATTTAAAATACCTCATTGGTAAAGCAACTGACCTGGAAAATAGATCTGGGAGAGACAATTTTAAAATTATTGGTCTACCTGAAAACCATGGTGAAAAAAAAGAGCCTGCATAGCATCTTTCAGGAAATCATCAAGGAAAACTGCCCTGAGGTCCTAGAACCATGGGGTAAAATAGTCATCAAAAGAATCCACTGATCACCTTGTGAAATAGATGTCAAATAGAAAACACCAAGGAATATTGTAGCCAAATTCTAAAATGACCAAGTCAAAGAGAAAATACTGCAAGCAGTCAGAAAAAAAAACAATTTAAATATCATGGAACCACAGTCAAGATTACACAGGACCTTGCAGCTTCTAAATGAAAAGATGAAAGAGTATAGAATCTGATATTCCTTAGGGCAAAGGAGCTAGGATTGCAATCAAGGATCAACTACACAGTGATAATGAGCATAATCTTTCTGGGGAGGAGATGAACATTTAATGAAATAGGGGCCTTTCAAAACTTCCTTATGAAAAGACCAGAGCTCAACAGAAAATTTTATCTTCAAATACAAGACTCAAGAGAGGTATGAAAGGTAAATAGGAAAGAAAAAAAGAACATCATGTTATTAATTAGGACAAATTATTTACATTCCTACAAGGGAAGATGACACTTGTAACTCTAGAGAACTGTATCATTATTATGACATTTAAAAGGGGGTATACATAGATAGAGGGTGTGGGTATAAGTTGACTTTGATGTGATGATAAAAATATCTAATTAAGTGGTGAAAAGGGATTGTACTGGGAGAAGAGGAAAGGAGAAGGCAGACAAGGATAAATTATGTCACATGAAAAGGCACAAAAACTTATTACAGTACAGAGAAAGAAGGGAGGGAGATGAGCATTGTTTGAACCTTACTTTCATCAGATTTGGCTCAAAGATGGAATAACATAATCAGTTAGGTATAGAAATCTAAATTACCCTATATGAAGAAGGAGGGGAAAGGGGAAAGAAAAGGGAAGCATTAATAGAAGAGAGGAAAGAAGTAGTAAGGTAAAGGGGAAGAAAAGGGAGGGAACTGAGGGCAGACTGAGGGAGGCAGTGGTCAAAAGCAAAACTCTAGCGAGGAGGGAAGAGAGAAAGAAGAAAGAAAAGCATAAATGGGGGGCAGGGGTAATAGTATGGAGAGAAAGACACAGATATTAATCATAACTGTGAATGTAAATGGGATGAACTCTCCCATAAAGTAGAAGCAGGTAGCAGAGTGGATTAAGAACCATAATCCTACAATATGTTGTTTACAGGAAACACATTTGAAGCAAAGGGATACATACACAGTAAAAGGCTGGGGCAGAATATATTATGCTTCAACTCAAGTAATAAAAGCAGGGATAGCAATCCTGATCTCAGACAAAGCAAAAGCACAAATAGATCTAATCAAAAGAGATAAGGAAACTACATCCTGTTAAAAGGTACCATACACAATGAAGTAATATAAAAATATATGCACCAAGTGGTTTAGCATCCAGATTCTTAGAGGAGAAATTAAGGGAGTTACAGGAACAAATAGATAACAAAATTATACTAATGGGGGACCTCAGCCTCCCCCTCTCAGAACTAGATAATTCTAACCACAAAATAAATAAGAAAGAAGTTAAGGAGATGAATATAACTTTAGAAAAATTAGATATGGTTGACCTCTGGAGAAAATTGAATAGGGATAAAAAGGAATTTACCCTTTTTCTCAGTGGTACATGGCACCTAGACAAAAACTGATTACATATTAGGGCATAAAAACCTCACAATCCAATGCAGAAAGGCAGAAATATTAAATGCATACTTTTTGGATCATGATGCAATAAAAATTGCATTTGATAAAGGACCATGGAAAGATAGACTAAACATTAATTGGAAACTAAATAATTCAGTCCTAAAGAAGTAATGGGTCAAACAACAAATCATAGAAACAATCGATAATTTCATCTAAGAGAATGAAGATAATGAGATAACATACCAAAAGTTATGGGATGTGACAAAAGTGGTTCTTAAGGAAAGTTTTATATCTCTAAATGCTTACATGAACAAAATAGAGAAAAAGAAGATCAATGAATTGGGCATGCAACTAAAAAAGCTAGAAAAATAACAAATTAGAAAATGAAGGATGAACAACAATAATGAGAGTGAGGAACGAGAGGTGGGAGTGTGTAAGGAGGCTATATTACACATTAGATACTTGACTTGCCCATGAGAAGTATCACAAAATACATTATCAATGACAAATGTAACCAAAAAGAAAATGAGCTAGACAGGTAGTGAGAACATGGGATAAGCAAGGCATGCTTTTGCACATCATAAAAACCATTTCAAGGTGACTGAACACATATCCTGTGAAATGTTATTTCTTCTTGCTTTTGGTCATTTGAGGAAAACAACTCCATTATCCAACTTTCCAAGAAAAATTTATAATCCATTCCTCTCTTTAGCTGAAAATTTCTAATTTTTTTTGTTTAACTTATAGCAAGAATATTAATAAATAAAAATTACAATTAACATTTGTGAAGCACTTTGAAGTTGTAACATACTATACATACATGATCATTGTTTGAGCCTCAGCAGTTCTGTGAGGTTGATACCCTTTTAAAAGAAGACAGAGAAGTTGAACTTGTGATTTTCCTGTGTAGGTAATTCCCAGAGAAGTCAATGCAGATCAACAACTCATCTGTAATTTAAAATTTTAAAGAGGTTGCAGGCACACTGAAAGATTAATCAACTTGCTCATTGACATACAGTAACTAAATTTCAGAGGTAATATTTGAACTCAGATCTTCCTAGCTTGAAGGCCAGTAACTATATTATTTTGTTTTCAACAAAATAAATGTAATAATGCTAAGAGGAAAAGAAAGAAGGGGACAGATAGACAGACTTTTTTTTTTCCCTTTTGACCAGGCTATTTGTTTGTACCATCCTGGGTCAGTAATCATACCAGCTCTGTTCTACTATTGGTGAAACTCATATTTCATATTCTTTCCTGTTCTCCTGATAAAGTTGAGCAGCTTGGCTCTTTGCTAAACTGTTAGGCTCATCCAATAAAGACTTTATAGATGTCAAAATGGAGGAGACATCATAGATTGGGCTGCAAAGATTTTAATACGACCATCTGCATAAACATTTGGATAAAACATTTTAGAGACAAACTCTACTGTAGGTGATCCATTTGGATATTCTTCTGTGAATGCCATTGTTAAGTTTAAATGTGCCATCTTCAAATGAGGTTCCTTTGGAACCAAAAATAACCATGTTCTACAACATAATGTTGTTCTCCTACAATGTTATTTGAGGAGCTAGCTTCCTTTCGATTCTCTAGATATAATTCCATTTCTCTAGTGGTTCATCTATTCATTAGTCCTTCCTTCATTATAGTATGACAGAGGAGGTCCTGGATTATTAGGAGCTATGTCAAGGGAGTGAAAATATGAGCAAATTTTACCATGAGGTAATGTTTTCAACTATGGACCAGTGGAATGTAAGTTCCACAGGAGCAGGGGGAGTCTCACTTTTCATATTTGTATCCACAGCACCTAAAACCATAGTAGCTATTTAATAAAGGCAAATTTTTCAATTGATGGATCCAAAATGCCTTCTGTGCCTTCTGTTCAAGGGTCAACCTAGCTCCAGTCATGGAGGCTCATCAAGTGGAAGACTGACTGTTAGTGGATTTTTTTTCTTTTCTTTTTCTTTTCTTGTCTCTTCTTTTCTTTCTTTTTCTTTCTTTTTTTTTGTTCTCTTTCTCTTCCTCCCCCCCCCCCCCCTTTCTGCCTATGGCAACACATGAAACAGACAAAAATACAAAATAGCCTTCAGTTTTATGTGCCTTCCTCCTCCCCGCTCCCCTACATCTACATTGCTGATGCATGGCTGGCTGGAAAATGATGGAAACAGAGAATGGGATATAGAAAACCATGAAGCTTTTATCCCTCTCTTGTTATCTTAAGTATAAAATGGTAACAACAAAGTCTACAGAAATGTTATGAATTATTTACCTTTTCTGTAAATGCAATGGACTTGCCAAATCATTGCTTCCTTCACCTGACTTTCAGACTTTATTTGGTCATTCCCTTAATTACTTGGCCAGCCTTTCCTCACCTGCTGGGATTACCCATATGGTGATGCAAATCATTCATCTTTTTGTTTCTCTCATGTTAAATTTCATTTACTTGATAGGTGGAATTCAGTACCATTGAGTTAATAAATATGTCATTGGATCAGAGTTTTTTTTAAAATAAGAAATAAAGAAAATCTTTATTATGAGGACCATGACTGTCATACATGAACAATTTTGTGTTGGGGCCAATGAGAAGAAAAAAACTCCCAGCTTGTTCATCATATTATTTTGAAAATAATTAATTATTCTGGATTTAACAAACCTCAACAGATGTAGACACTTTCATATACTAAGAAGAACAGAAGCAGAGGATTATATATGAAACCACAGATCATTATAACATATACCTTGGGTTTTTTTGAAGTTTATATTAAATTAGACATGGCAATACCCACACTGCCATTTTTGTCTATCGCTTTCTGAACTTTTTTTTGTTCATTTTTAAAATGTTCATCTTATCTCAAAAATGATTGAAAAAAATAATTTGCTATTGGGGGGGAGAAAGAAGTAGTATTTGGTTAAAAATGAGGTATGAAAAAGATAAACCATTTCTCTTTGGCAGCTGCATGCTAAATAACTCAAACATGCTCTTTTTGAAAGAAGAGCTCTAGATGGAATAGTGCTTAGGTATTCTCGAGTTTGTTTTTATAAATATCATGTTCCTTACCAATTTTCTCTTTGCTGCAGCTCCAGACCAATTAATCCAGATATCTCTAATTAGATGAAACTTAAAGGTATATATATTCAAAGGTCTAGCTTTATCTATGGATCTTAGACCCTTCTCTTACAGAAGAGATACCGAGTGGTATAAAAGCTGGGTCACAAGACTTTCTAGTAGGGGAATAATTCTGAGGGGATGTATTTTGTGCTCTAGTCAGAACCATGGAAGCTTTTGTTTGTTTTTTATTGGAGCTCATTTACTCAGACCCCTTGATGTGTGTGTGTGTGTGTGTGTGTGTGACAGAGGCAGAGAGACAGATAGAAAGAAGAGAGAGACAAGAGGGAGCGTGTGCGCACTTGTTCCCCAAAGTAGCAATTGTACATTTTATATTCCTTTTTCTATGGTTCAAACAAAATAATACCATCAATTTGAGCTTTGTGTCATCTATTTTATGTTCTATTATTCTTTCCCCGTAAAGCTTGAAGGGGATGATTTTTTTCATCATTATAATAGCTAGCATTTATATGTTTTTAAGGCTGGCAAAATGCTTTACAAATATCATCCCATTTAATCCTTCCAACAACCCAGTGAGGTAGGTGTTATTATTAACCCCATTTTACAGATGAGGACACTGAGAATGGAAAAGGCTAAGTAACTTGTCTAGGATCAAATAGTTAATAAGTGTCTAAGGCTAAATTTGAATTCATGTCTTCCTGACTTCAGGTCTAGTGCATTATCCACTGAACCACCTACTAGCCTATGTTTCTCTAGGCTGATTAGAGATTTCAGATGAGCCTAAGTAGCTTTGCTGCTTCTATTTAATCACCTGCCAGGTCTCCCTATTGAAAAGCTTTCCCTATTCAGGGACTATAGAAAAACCCTTCCTACAGATTTGTCCTACTAATTTGTGTCTTGAAGAGAAAGGGAAGGGAAAAGAGAAAGAAACAAGCATTTATTAAGTATCTACTATATTCCAGGCACTGAACTAAATATTTTACAAATGTCTCTCATGTGATGTAATGATTGTTTAAATTATTTGATTTAAAACTATCCAACCCACATAAATAAAAAATAGTTCTGATTTTAAACATAGAGACTATTTATGTAGAATGAAGTTTGATCCTTTCCCTCGCCCATATGAATTTTCAGCATATTCTATGCTATGTACCATATGTACCGTATTACCTTTGGGAAGATTTTCTCCATCTCTGGTCATCAGCTTCCTTACCTATAATTTAAGGGGATTGGATCTGATAATTTGTAAAGTTCCTTCTGGCTTTAAACTTGTAGAAATGTAGGGGTGATTGAAGTAAAGAAATTGTTCTTGAAATAAATGGCATCAACTCATGGATGTTATCTTTAGCACATTAGAATGGTTGTTCCCTTTATCAGAGCTCACATGTTCTTCATTAATATTAATAGAGTTATTCTCTAGAACCAAAGGAAATTATTTTAAAGGAAGTCATCTTTCTTACTATCAGTGCTTCTCCAGGAGTAATTTAGAATTATATTATAATTGTCTAGAATGTTGGCCAATAAAGACGGAGTATTTAGAGTAATACTCATTTTTTTAAGTATGGCAGAAAATTAAGTTACTGTCAACCCAAGGTTAAATCTCAGATAAAATGTGTGTTGAAATAGTGATAACCACTTTGTTCAAATAAGGAAGTAATTTTAAAAATAAAGACCAGAAATCCATGCATATCTAACTGAGAAAAAGTAAGGTGAGACTTAAGTTTCATGTCAAACCTCTCCAGTGTATAAATTACTCCCAAGGAGTAAATGAGGTACACGCAGAGATGGTGAATCAGCTGAGAGACCATTCCCTTAATTACTGTTGAAATATTTTAATTGATATCCTAATCCCCTCAAAAGCCCAACACCCTTTTATTGTGAAGTTAGTGCTAAATAGAAATCTTCCAAAGCTAGGATATTAATTTAAATATATTCAAATAATCAGCTTCGTATAATATCACTAATGTATCAGTTTTGAGGTTGTCCAACTAACAGATGTTACAGAAGCCTAACTGAAAGTAAGCCAGCTCATTAGAGAATCATAGAATTGAAGAACTGGAAGTCGGGGTGTGATGAAGCCTGCTTGCACAGTTCTTGGAAGAGCCGGTTGTTACATTTTCATCGTGAGCCTTTACACCTTGGGATTTGGCAAATACTGCAAATGAAGACGGCTTGATTTATTGTTTGTTGGTTTTTTAGACTTAAAAAAGTGAATGGGGAAAGTCAATAATGAAGATTAAACTTACAATTGTGTCATCTGTATTTATGTGTGTGTATATACAGAGAAATCAAGGAGGCTGAGGATTATATAGATATATAGATATCTATATCTATCATCTATCTCTCTATCTATCCATCCATCCATCTATCTATCTGTCTGTCTATCTGTCTATCTATCTATCTATCTATCTATGGAGCGAGACAGAGAGACAGACAGACAGAGAATTAACAATTGGGGAAATCAGGATAGGCTTTGTATGAGAGGTGACACTCGGTTGATTCTTAAAGGAAGCTATAAGAACTATGAGAGATGGAGGTGAGGAGAGAGTAGAAATCTATCTGCCTTTCCATACTCACCTATTTAGTTTCGATTTGTTGAGATGATTATAATGAGAAGCAGAATGTTCCTGTGATGGAGGTAGATGTATTGTTAGGATGGATTTGTAGCTCAGTGTTGTTGTACTAATCCATAGCTGCAAAGTCTAGTTAAGTTACATTTACAGTTCCACCATAGTGGATATTTCATTTTCACAAAATGACAGAATAGGTTTGGAAGAGATCTAAGAGGTCATCTAATCTAATAATTACCTGAACAAAAATTCCTTCTGCTATATTCCTGGGAAAATGGTCATCCAGACTTTGCTAGAAGACCTCTAATGTGGGAGGAATCCATTACCTTCCTAGGTACCTAATTCTGCTCTTGGAGAGTGCTAATGATTAGGAAATTGTTTTCTTTTATAGAGCCTGAATCTATTTTGTACCTTCCACCTTTTACTCTTGGTTCTACCCTCTGGAGTCAAGCAGAACAAGTGTCATCCTTCCCTTACATGATGACCCTTCAGGAGCTTAAAGATGGTGATCAGTATACTTTCCTCTCTATACATAGGCAACCAAGTCTTTTCACTTTTTCCAAAGAACTTATACGAAAAGTAGAATTTGCTTGACACCTGGATTCCTCTTAGATTCAAACCCCAGGTATAAAACAGGGTGACCAACAGCATTGCTCACTCAACCTGCCACTTGCCAAAGGACCCCAAGGGCTGAGGACCCCAATACCCTAAAGACCCTACTTAGAGTTGCATAGTATGGATGATATGCAATTACACTCTAGGACATATCAGGCCATTCTCCTGGAGCAGATCACTTGATCCTCACCTGGAATAATCATATTCCTTCCAAGTTGGCATTGGTTGGTACTTCTCTATATGATAAATGATCAAGAACTAGTAAATCTGAAATCAATGTAAAATGAACTGATTTATTCCTTTCTGCAATGCATTGAATTATTAGCTCAATGAACCTTTTCCCTAATTTTCTACTTTGCTTGTGTGGACTAAGCTAAGGGTGTACTCATATGAATATTGCATGTTTATGTGGTAGGGAAAAATATTTCCTTAACCTTATAGGCCTAAGAAAATTGTCCCTGTATCCTCTTTTTATAGTATTATCCTATTATTAAAATGGAACCTAAAATTTCCTTTAAAGGCTGCCATGGGGAAAGGCAGCTGTGATGTGGTGGTAAGAGCAGAGAATTTGGATTCAGAGGACTTATATTTAAATCATAGTGCTACTACATGTGTGATTTTAGGCAAACTGGGTCTCAGTTTCCTCATTTGTGAAATGGGTGAGAGGTTGTACTAAAAGGTCTTTTAAAGTCCATTTCAGCTCTAGATCTTATGTCTTGGTTCTGCTATTTCATCCTGTGTAACTTTGATCAAGTCAGTTGAACTCTCAAAGTACAAGCATCCTCCTCTGTAAAGTGGCAATATGTTTCCTTATCAAATAAGGTTGTTGGGATGAAGGCACTTAATAAAGTCTAAAGCTCCAAATAAATGTGAACAACTATTGAATAAGTTCTCCAGGACATGTCAAAGGTTTCACTGGTGGTTTTTTTTTTCTATGAGAGATTCTCTTTCTCCTACTAGTAGATCTCTGTGTTTTTCCTTCCTTCCCTTCCTTCCTTCCTTCCTTCCTTCCTTTCTTCCTTCTTTCCTTTCTTTCTTCTTCCCTCTCTCTCTTCCTCTTCTTTCTTTTTCCTTTCTTTTTCCTTTCTTTCTTTTTCCTTCCTTCCTTCCTTCGTTCCTTTCTTTCTTTCTTCCTTCCTCTCTCTTCTTTCTTTTTTTCTTCCTCTTTCTTTCTTCCTTCCTTCCTTCCATTCTATATAAGAAAGATAGAGATGGAATGTTAATAAATCATTCCCTCCTGCCCTGTTCCTAGGAGTAATTCTTGCTTGAATGGAAAATATAAAGAAAACAGTTGGGTTTTTTTCCCTCACACTCACGAGGTTGAATTGCTGCTTTCTCATTGTGTTTGCAAAAGATAGAAGAGTGAGCTCATTGCTGGTTGTTTTAATCAGTTTTAGAATTTCAGCCATTCACTCACATATTCCTTGGGGGCACAGACTTCTTACTTTTAAATTTGTATCCCCCAAACCTAGAAAGCACCTAATACAAGGTTTCTTAATGCTTGTTTAATTTATTGATCAAAAAATACTTAAGGAGCATCTACAATGTGCCATCAACCTGGAAGAGATCTTAGTAACCTTTTATTTTACTGATGAGGAAATAGAGGAGCAGAGAGGGGAAATTACTCCCCAAGATCACATAGCAGAGACAAGACTAGAATCCAGGTCTTCTGACTTCTAGCCCAATGTCCTTCCTGGAAGAGTTTGACTCTCTCCAGAGGAAAAAATATGAAAATTGGCTTCATCAGTTTGATGCTTTTCTCACAAATCACAAAATGCAATTTTAAAAAATAGCCCGGGCACTTTAATGGAAACACAGGCATGTGTTTGGAAACTGTGTCCCTATAGATCTGTTCTCCTTAGATCAAGAAAGAAATGAAGGAAAAGTTGAAATATGGAGCTAAAGATATTCTTTCGAAAGAGCTCCTTAGCAAAACTCAGTCTGCTGCATTTGAACCTATTCTGTAGTGAAGGACCAAGCAATGGTAGTGTAAAAAAAAAATTAAAGTCAAATAGATTCCACTAGCAGGCTAACGGTTTCCTTTAGTCATTGATGGGTTTTCTTTTCACACCCAGAATCCGTGTGTGTGTGTGCGCGCGCGTATGCGTGTGTGTGTGCGTGCGTGTACGTGTGTGTGTGCATGTGTGTGTGCATGTGTGTGTGCATGTGTGTGCATGTATATGTGTGTGTATGTGTGTATGCATGTGTGTGCGTGTGCATGTGTGCGCGTGTGTGCGTGTGTGTGCGTGTGTGCATGTGCGTGTGTGTGCATGTGTGTGTATGTGTGTGTGTGCTTACAGAACATACAGTTTGAAAATTGAGAAAGATTTACATGCCCATTTGTGTGTGTTTTCTTGCCGTTTTGTAGTGATAATTTCTACTGCCCAGGATTAAATCTGCTACTCATCAATTCCAGCATTCATCATTTCCCTTTCAGATGCATTGGCTCGTGTGGTTTATTTAAAAATCGTCTGTGTCCGTGCTTAACTACTAAAGCATGTATGTGGGCGGAAAGAGCTCTGTGAGTCTGAGGTTAAGAGTTTCTTTGACCTTCCAGTTTTTCTGTAACTTGGCTAGGCTGGAGTGAAAATCCTAAAGGTATTAGGCTCAAGAATTTTTCTTTTCAGGCAACAGCCTGGAAAGCCTGGTGTGTTACACAGATTCATAGGATCCACTCATTGGTTACAACCCTTCCATATAACCAAACTATTGTATAATGTGAAAGTATTTGCAGATCCTGTACATGATTGCACGCCACCATGGGGGCGGGGGGAAGGGAGGGGAGAAAATCTGAAACTCAAGGGATTGTGGAACTGAATCTTGTAAACTAAAAGTAAATAAACAAGTCATTCAAACAAAAAAGATTCATAGGATCCTATCTCTGGAGCTGGAAGGGACCTTAAAAACCCTCTAGCCCAGGGGTGAGGAACCTGCGGCCTTGAGGCCACATGTGGCCTTTTAGGTCCTTGGGTGCAGCTTTCTGACTGAGTCCATATTTTGCAGAACAAATCCTTTTATTAAGGGGATTTGTTCTGTGAAGTTTGGATACAGTCAAAGGGTAACACTTGAGGACCTAGAGGGTCATATGTGGCCTTGAGGTTGCAGGTTTCCACCCTTCTCTAGGCCAGCTTCCTTATTTTACAGATGAGAAAATTAAAGCTACTAGGAGAGATGAAATAACTTCCTGGAGGTCATGTAGGCAATAAGCATTAGAAGTAGGATTTGATGGTGGAGGGGATATGGAAAAATAGAGGCACTAATGCACTGTTGGTAGAATTGTGAACTGGTCCAACCATTCTGGAGAACAATTTGAACTATATCCTTTGACCTTTGTCTGAGCAATAACACTATTAGATTTGTATCCCAAAGAGATCAAAGAAAAAAAGAAAAGGATATATATCTACAAAGATATTTATAGCAGCTCTTTTTTGGATGATAAAGAATTAGAAAAGGAGGAGATACACATAAATTGGGGAACAGCTGAATGAGTTGTGGTATATGATTGTGATGGAACACTATTGTACTATAAGAAATGATGAACAGGATGGTTTCAGAAAAACTTGGAAAGACTTTTATGAATGATGCAAAGTGAAGTGAGCAGAACCAGAAGATCGTTGTGCACAGTAATAGCAACATTGTAACAGTGATCAACTGTGAAAGACTTAGCTACTCTGATCAATACCATGATCCAAGACTATTCCAAAGGACCCATGATGAAAAATGCTGTTCACTTACAGAGAAAGAACTGATGAACTCTGAGTTCAAATTCAAGCATAATTTTTCACTTTATTTTTCTTACTTGTTTTTTTAACAACAGCTAATATGGAAATATGTTTTGCATGCCTTCACATGGATAATTGATATCATATTGCTTGCCTTTTCAGTGGGTTGGGGGAGGGACTGGAAGGAGAGAGAGAATGTAAAACTCAAAATTTAAAACAATTTTAAATAAATAAAAAATAAGAATATATATATTTTAAATGTTAAAAATAAGTAAATAATAAATTGGAAGTTTTATTATTAAAAAAAAAAAAGAAGTGGGATTTGAATCTAGGACCTTGAACTCCAGAACCAATGCTCTTTGCATCATATCATAAATGGAACATGACTTGATTAATATTGATATAAGGATCATTGTGGGGATAAGGGTCAATAATGTGTACTTCAGTTAATGCTGGCTTTCAGCAGTTCTTTCCATCAGGTAATCATGTGAAGGGGAAGGACATTTTTAATTTACCCATAACACATTTTCTTACAGCCCTATTCACTTAGAACAGATTTTTTCTGTCTTTCATTCCACATTTGCGAGCAGATTTTAGAGTAATAGCCAACTATTTGGTCTGGTCTAAGTCAGCTTATTTTACATGCTTTGTGGTACAGTGAATAAAAATTAAGGCACTTTTGAGAAACAAAAAGTTACAACTTGGGAAGTGAAATACTCTATGAGAGAATGTAGCAGAGAATTTTTCTGTTCCTTCATCTGTCCCCTTCTCTCTGCTCACACTATATACACCCCTGCACAGGCCTGAACAAATGGTGCAGTGGATAAAGCACTGGTTTTGAAATCAGGAAGACTCATCTTCCTGAGTTCAAATCCAGCCTCAGATACCTACTAGCTGTGTGACTCTGGGCAAGTCATGTAATCCTGTTTCCCTCAGTTTTCTCATCTGTAAAATGAACCAGAGAAGAAAATGGCAAACCTCTTCAGTATCTTTGCTAAGAAAACCCCAAATGAGGTGAGAAAGAGTCAGACGCAAGCGCATAACAACTACAAAAAGTCAAGGCCCTCGTCATCTCTTGTCCGAAAAATTGCAATTGTCTCCTAATTGTGCCCCCATCCTCTTCCTTTTACAAGTGATCCTTGATATCCCTAAGGCATGAATCTTACCATATCACCTCTAGGAGTTCTTATAGTTTCCCATTACTTCTGGGATCAAAAATAAAGTCCTCTGTTTGGCATTTAAAACTCTTTACAACCTGGTCCTTTCCTGCCTTTCTGCTCTCTTTAAACTGTACATTTACTCTATGATCCAGTCCCACTGACCTCCCTGCACTTCCTTAGACATGGCATTCCATTTCTCAGCCCCATCCTTTCCCACTGGCATCCTCCATGCCTGGAATGCTCTGCTCCTTCAACCTCAGCCATAAGACCTTTTATCTTGCTCACAGCTGCCAGTGTAGTCAAACTAAAATGCTGCTTGACCACATGATAAAAACTCCTCAATTACTCTTTATTGCCAATAGGACAAAGACCCAAACTTCAATCTGGCATTGACCCCTCCTGCACAACTATAACCAAGATTAAAGGACCATGGATGCAGATCTGGAAGGGGCCTCAGAAATCACTGAACTCAGTCTGTTCATTCTATATTTGATGAAACCGGAGCCCAAAGAAGTTCATTTCTTGCCCAGAGTCACACAGGTACTAAGTCATGGAGCTGGGATTTTCACCCATGCCTTACGACTCCAAATTCAGTTATATTTCAACTATACTGCCCTCTACTTAAATAACTAGTTTCCTTCTTCCTCCCAAACAAAATAGTCTGCCCCTGAACCTTTCACTGTGCTGTTCCCCCTCCCTGGAATGCCCTTTTGTTTCCACCATCCCTAATTTCTTCAGGGCTTAGTTTATATTCTTTCTCTTCCATGAAGTCTTCCATTGACTGACTCCAACCCACATTGGTTTCTTCTTTTGGGGGGAAACTCCATAATGCTCATTGTCGAAATAAAAATATTTATTGTAGGGTGATGAAGAGGGAGATGGGAAAACTTCTGAATCTAGTGGAGACTTTTACCTTAGAATGACCAGATAGTACCTTACCTATTTTCATCCCCTGTATCCCTACAGCACCCCAGGAACACACATGTATGTATATATTAATTTTGCTCTTTTATGACCCCCTGTGTGTGACCTGGATATGGATAGGAGTAAGAGATTCTCCCTTTCCTTCTTCTACAGTACTAGGTAGAGGACCTGGGTTTGAATCCTACATCTACTGCTTACTGTCCGGGTAACCTTGGACAAATTACTTCACCCACCTAGGGCACAAACAGAGGTATTGGATAAGATAGTCTTTGAGGCCCTTTGCATCTCTAGATCTTTGACCCTGTGATCTTTGGTCTACCATAGGACTCTCCCCTGTACCATGTCTCTAAAGCCCACCATCACTCACATCCCTATATACACAGGGAAATATATTCTCTCCATCTGCTTATTGTAGACAGGTATGTGGAGTTTCTAGCAGCAAGCTAGAAAAGGATGGAAATCTTTCCCTGTGACACATTAGCTTGGAATGACATTAATCAGATTACATCTTCCACTGAATGAAAACATTCTGAAAAGAGCCAAATTAAATAGTTCTTCCTGATCTAATTTATTTCTCCTTTGTCTGTAGACATGCAATGACTAGGGCCGTTCTCTGCTGGATGTTTGCGAGTGAATGTTAATGTTCAAACTTTAAAATATTTACCAGTGTTGCCTATGCCCTCATAGGGGAGGGGATAATGAAGGGCTTAGAGCACAGGCCAGCAAAAGAGCTGACATTCACATCAGGTGACCATAAAAACCTAAGTTTAAACTAGACTGAGACCTCAGGGGCCATCTACTGCCCCCACTCATTTTTCAGATGAGGACACTGAAGTTCAGGGAGACTGAATGACTTAGCAGGCCATGGAGAATGCTGAAAAGGTAACCTCATTGTGACTCCCTGCCCCTGGTATCTACGATCCCATGAAGCCACTGGTTACTCTTCCAACTCAATGAAATTTGAGCAGGTAGTAATTTAGGATTAAAGCCATTATGAAGCTTTCAGCTAGTTAGTTTTAGTTTAGTTTTATGACAAAGGAAAGACTCAATGTAGACTCTCTCTTGTCCGTCCAAATAAAGCACTTAATATGGCTGACAACCAAAGCCCAGTGCCCATCCCTTTCAAAGTGTTCAGCTGTACTGAAGGTTTAACTGTAGCCATCAACTGTGATAGCCCGAAATGGAATAGTGAGTCAGAAGAATATGCATTTGGGAGAAGAGAATTACTGAGCTGGATGCCTTCTAAGACTGCAATTCTTGTTTAATGTTGAGAAGGGGTTTTGTTTATTAGTTTTAGTGATTAGTATTCTTGGTTCTCTAAATATACAGTCAATGAAGCTTGCCTGGTTCTTTCTCTGTCGCACAAGACACGACTCCTATGTCTTTAGCTCTACCCCAAATGTATTCCTAAAACATCAAGCCCATATTTCAGGTATCTACTGGCCACCCTCTAGGTATCACTTTGATGTGCAGAACTAAAACCAAACTTGTTTTTACACTTGTTTCTCCTGCTAATTTCCCAATTTCCCTTAATGACAAAGTTCATAGGCTCATAGATTTAAAGCTGAAAGTGACTTCAGATGGCATCTAACCCTCCCTGCCACCCCGATCTACCTACCTCATCCCTACTTCATTTTATAAATGAGGAAACTGAGACTATATGCTCTGCCCAAGGTTGCATGAACAATAAATATCTGTGGCAGGACTTGAACCCAGATCTACTGACCGTAGTTATTGCTCTTTGTACTCTGCTATGCGGTCTTCTAGTTGCCTGGGCTTGTAACCTAGGAGTAGTCTTGATACTCCCTTTTAAATGAGATACTATTTATAAAGCACTTGATAAATGCTTATTCCCTTTCCTTCCCCTATGCTCTTAGCACACACATCCAGTTGCTCAATCTCATCCCTTCTTTTTTGCTCCTTTAATGTCTTTCACATCCATCTGGCCTCTTCTCTCCCACTATAGTCATTCTAGTTTAGACCCATTCCTTCTCAACTGGACAATTGTGATTGCTTCCTGTCTTTCATGGTCTCTAGTCTATTTCTTTGCCACTCTTCCTTCCACACCGATTTTTGAGAAATCTTGACGTGCCACTATTGTCACAGCATTCCTCTAATCAAAACACTTCAGTGGCTCCATATTGCTTATGCAATCAGGTATGAACTCTTCATCATGGTATTTGAAGAGTTCCATAACTGATCCTACAAAGAAGACAGAATAATTTAGTTCACTTCCTCTGGCATCGGTGGACTCGAATTTTAATCCCTTTTTTGACAACTTCTATGCCTATAGGACCCTGTGCAAGAAACAACTTTCCTGGGCCTTAGTTTCCTCCTCTGTAAAAAGTGGTTGAACTCTATGTCCTCTAAGGCTACCTCTGAATATATGATCCTATAATATGCCTGCCAGCCATTATCTCATGTTATCTCCTTTCACATTGCTATCAAACAGAATTATTTCCCACACTCTGGTATCATCCTTCCCATAACCTCTTCTTTGCTTTTATATCATTGTCCTAGCCTAGCATGGATTCTGTACTCTAGTCTCTGTCTTTTGAAGTCTTTTCCTTCCTCGGAGGCCCAACACAAGTACTATCTCCTTTCTGAAGCTACTCTTGGCACTACCACCAATCCAAATCACCAAGGGAAAACAATCTCTTCCTCCTTAAATTTCTTATGTAACTTTGCCTACATTTCTCTTTTATACCTCTCTTATTGTATCATGTGACAGAATTATTTGCATACTTGATCTTCTCCTCATTTGATTCTAAACTTCCTCAGAACACACCCCTAAATCGTGCTTTCCCTCATATCCCTGGCAGTTAGCACAGTGCCCAACACAGAGAAGGCAATTGAAGCACGTTTGTCAAGTTGAACTGGTGAGTGAAATAGAATATTTCTTTCCTTGACTCTCTACCCCAAAATGACATTATCAGAGAGTGTATGAACCTCATGGAGAACTTATTTTTATAGACCTAAAATTGTGTTGCATTTGCAAATGCTAAATATGGCAAGAGAGTGAAAAATAACAGACCAGGAGTGTTTTCAGTATTCTCAGTCAAAAGAAAATGTCTAGAACAGTCCAAGTTAACCTTTTTTTTAGACTGTTTATTCCTTTTGGGGGGAGGAGAAATAGAAAATATGTTCACTGTGTTTAGAAAAATCTCTGATTTGGGATTGGGTTCTTCTTTTTCATCATTAGAGAATTTTGATTGTTAGTGTTGTGCATAGAGAAGCATAGCACAGTGACCAGAATGATAGCCTTGTGGTCAAGAAATCCTGCATTAAATCCTGTCATTGACATTTAATGATTGTGTGATGATGGACAAATCACTTAACCTCTCTGAATGCAATTCATCAAAACTCTTAAAGATAGGTTGTCCAATAAAATCACAGGTCACTGATATTGTGACATAATATTAAACCTGTTCAGTCATCCATTTAAGTTGCTAGGGTAATACTATTGTAGTTTCAAGTTGCATTCACATGATGAATGCCTCTTATCAATAATTCTACTTTCAAATAAAAATCAATGTGATATACACCACTCAGATCGTAGGATCATTGGGATAGACTCTTCTTTCTTTAGATTCTGAAGAAAGAAGGGACCTCAGAGGCCATCTAATCCAACAACATCATTTTGAAGATGAGAAAACTGTGGCCCAGGGAAATTAAGAGACTAGTTCATCCATTCCACCCCCATGTTCATGCAGGTTATAAACATCAGAGGTATGATCTGACCCCAACTTCTCAAACCTAATCAGTTGCCCTTTCTACTATATCAACATCTGTACAAGACACATGAAAAAAAGAGCTACCTGGGATGAAATGGAGCTGGGCAGAGAATAATTCCATTTAGAGGCAGCAGGGAATATGTGAAATGGAATAATATGAGATAACAACATACAGGTGACTTACAGTATCATAGAGGTAGAAGGCATCTTAGCGACCATCCAAGTCAACCATTTTATTTAACAGATGAGGAGACTGAGAACCAGAAGCATTGTGACTTGCTCAAGTCACTTAATTGAAACCAGCTCATTGTAGGAAATAAAAGGTCTTATTCCAGACAGAGATGGCAGAAAAGAACTGTTGGAAGAATTTGGTAACTTTAAAGGGAACAAGACTGGGCAGTAGGATAAGTACTTTTATCTTCTTGGAAAAGCCAAACAAAATAAAATAGTACTTGGATCTTTAATTGTCAACAGATTATTTGCATCTTAGGCAGGGCTCATATCAACAAAAGAGTGCTTTTGGCTTCTGCATTAGTGTGCCTTGAAAACTGGATTTATTATGACTTCTCCAGTAATTTTCAATTCGACAAACATAAATTACTCACCTATCATGTGTAAGGAAGGCATTGTACTGAGGAGACAAAGACCGTCACAACCCAATCCTTCAAGTAGCTTTGATTTCACTGAGGTCAGGGAAGGGGAGCAATACAATACACATGCAGAAAAAATGAATTCAGTATCATTCTAGGAGAGAGTGAATGCTAAGAACTATGGGGATCAAGAAAGACTTCCTATAGGAAATGACATCTGAGCCAAACTTTAAAGAAAACTAAGGCTTCTAAGAGGTGGAAGTGGAGAGAGAAGGAATTCCAGGCTTGGGCAATAGCTTAGGGAAAATCATGGAGGCAGGAGATAGAAAGCTGAGTTCAGGCCACTTGCAAGTAGGCTATTTTGACTGGAATGGATACTGTTTAATGGAGAGTAATGTAAAATAAGTCTGAGAAGCCAGATTGGGAAGGGCTTTAAATGTCAAAAAGGGGTTTATATTTTGGCATAGAGAGAGTAAGAAGCTATAGAAGTTATTTCTGCCACTTGCTATCAATGTGGGACATTATTTCATTCTTCAAAATTTCAGTTACCTCATCTGTAAAATGAGTTTGTAATAAATGAAGTCCCTTCAAATTCTACATGTGTGATTCCATGAGCCTAAGTAGTAACTTGCCAGAGCAGAGGACATCTCCTAGCTCTCAAATCATGTTCTTTTCAGATACATTAACACTTCTCTGACACATATTTAGATCTAATTCGATGTTCTTTTTGACCTCCAAAACCTAGGGAAGTTGTGAATATGTAAAACTCGCTGATGTTAGGAATGGAAGACACTCATTAGAACTGTCAGACCATCTTTTATCAGTAAATCCATTATGCTTTTCAGGGTATTTTAATGGGGGGAAAAAGCACACATATATCCCCCAAATAAAAACACCTACAATCTTATTATCTCTAGTGGATAAATATGGCAACATATTCTTGGGGTTTATCTTCCTAAGAAAAGACTTATTTGTTTGTTTCTTCCATTTTAACTTCACTTTAGTATATTTACTTATAGGTTGATCCACTGCCAATAAAAAAATTATCTTTTTCCTGCATCTGTGGATTTAAAATCACTTTCCGGTATTATGATTTTCCCCAATAAGCAATTATTGTTGTTGTTCAGTAATTCAGTCATGCCTAAGTCTTTATAACCCTGTCTGGGATTTTCTTGGCAGAGATACTGGAGTAATTTTTTACTTCTTTTTTCAGCTCACTTTATAGATGGGAAAACCAAGGCAAACAAGGTTAAGTAACTGACACCAATGCAATATTCACAGCGCCAATGGCCACTATGAATATGCCAGCACAGGTCTCAATTGCAAAATATAACAGACTTTCAATATAGAAGACAGAAGCAAAACATTTATTCAGACATGAGAGAGTCAAATCCCAACACCAGGAAACCAAATCCATCACAGCAACAATGAAGTTAACAGTCCATAGCATAGCAGGGAGCCCCACCATCCTTTAGCCTTCCCACAAACAAACATTCACAAGCCTAGCTGCCACAGCAGGGTGCAAACAGATACGAGGCTAGCTGTCTCTTTGGGTATGTCCTCTCCTTCCTCCAGCTTTAACTGCTCTGACTCCCAGCTTCCTGTGGGCTCTGCTCCACCCTTCAGCAGGTTCCTCCCACCACAGGCTCCATGTGATTACATTTCTATTAAGGGGCAGGGAAGATCTTCAAATTACCATTACCATTACAGTAACTTGTGCAGGGTCACACTGCTAGTAAGTGTCCAAGGCCAGGTTTGAAGTCAGGAAGATGAGTCTTTCTCACCAAAAAACCTCTTTCCCTGCTAACTTGCTTTTTAATATTGCCTCCTCAACTCTGCTGAATTCCTGTTTCTGAGATGGATGAATCAATAATTGTACTCAGGTGTAATCTCATCATAGAGCCATAAACATGACCACCGGTTCTCCAGCTTAGCCTGAGATGCCTTTTTCGAGCCTAACTTTGTCTTTTGTGTCATTCCTCATTGAAAGCTCACACCTAATTGACTCTTCAAGACCAACCTGGAATCCTTGTCACTATGTTATCCTTCAGAATGTCTCCTTTCCATCTTTTTATGTGACCTGTATTATTTCCTCCCAATGTATTTGTGTTACTTCAGACTGATAACCTGTGAGCTCTTCCCACCCATGCTTCTTAACTCCTCTTCCAACCCTTTAAAGTTCTGTATTTCATAGGGCTAGAACATTATGGATCTAGAGGTAGAAAAGATTTTAGATTAGATAAAGCATTTATTAAACAACTTCTGTATGTGTCAGGCAATGTGTTAAGAGCTGGGAATAGAGATACAAGCAAAAAAGAAAAACAGCACCACCTCATTCCGCCCTGCCCTGCCCTCAAGGGGCTTATTTTATTTTATTTTATTTTATTTTTTGGAGGGGGGAAGGCAGGGCAATTGCGGTTAAGCGACTTGCCCAAAGTCACACAGCTAGTAAGTGTGTCAAGTGTCTGAGGCCAGATTTGAACTCAGGTCCTCCTGACTCCAAAGCCCATGCTCTATTCACTGCACTACTTAGCCACTTCTAAGGAGCTTACTTTCTAATGAGGGAACATTAACACATAGAAAGAAGCTAAAAAGATCATAGAGAGGTATCTTTGTGGGGTATGTTAGGGCTGGGAGTCCTGAATGAGCTAGACTTGAAGTTGTGTTGTGTTTTGTGGTTCCTCACATGAAGACTGGGAAGAGGAGAAGACTCGCCATTCAGAGAAGACAACTGTAGAGGTGGAAGCTTTGCCAGCATGTTTTTGTTGCTGTTGAGTCATTTTAGTTGTGTTCAACTCTCCACGACCCCTTTGGGGTTTTCTTGGCAAAGATATTAGAGTCGTTTGCCATTTTCTTCTCCAGCTCATTTTACAGATGAAAAAACTGAGGCAAATAGTGTTAAGTGACGTGCCCAGGGTCACACAGAGCTAGCAAATATCAGAGGCCAGATTTGAACTCAGGAAGATGTGTCTTCCCTGATTCCAGGTGTGGCACTCTAGCCAGTTTGTTGCTTAGCTGCCCTTGCCAGCATGAGAGAGAGGACTGCTAAGGGGAAGAGGTCCAAAAGTAGACTAGAGAATCATGTTGGTCTTAAATGCCATCTAGTCTGACCCTCTCATGTTACAGATAAGGAAACTGAGGCTCAGAGAGCATATATAACATGCCCAAGGTAACACAGGTATCATCAGAGACAAAATTTGAACCTAGGTCCATCTACTCCAAGGCCAATGCACAATGCACATGGAAGGCAAGTGGTCTTTCTTTCCTGGAGCTTAGTAAGCTTTGTAAATGTAACTCACACATATATAATGCAAAAAAAAAAATTAAGTAGATATAAAGGGGTACAATGGATAGAGTGCTGGGCCTAGAGTCAGAACAACTCATCTACAAAAGTTCAAATCCTCTTCCTGAGTTCAAATCTGGACTCAGACACTTATAGTTGTGTGACCCTGGGCGAGTCACTTAACCCTGTTTGCCTCAGTTTCCTCATCTGTACAATGAGTAGGAAAAAGAAATGGCAAACCACTTTAGTATCTCTGCCGAGAAAACCCCAAATGGGATCACAAAGAGTTGGGCATGACTGAGCAACAATAAAACCAACACTAGTGTACCAAGCACCTTGGGGTGGAGGGCCAGGAGGCTACCTAAGGAAGGACCAATTGGTCTAGATCAGACATGACTCAACAACCATAACAACAAAAGCAGGTAAGAGTACATATCTTAGAATGTTATTTTGAAAAGTTTGCAGTTCAGGTGGCATTCCTCCTAACTAAAGAAAATGACTTTTTCCCCTATAAAACTTAATGATCTAATGTAGGTTTTACTAAAAGAAAAAGACATTTTATTGCATTCCATCTTCCCATTGATTATGATGAGGACCAGCTGTTTCCTATCTCCACTGAAAAAAGAAGAGGAGGAAGAGAGTTTAAGTTGCATTTCAGAGGATTTGGATTAGCTTTAAGAAAATATTTCTTGAGTTAAGCTTCCCAAGGTAGACTGTGGAATCTTCTCCCCTAGAGACTATTTAAGTCTAAAATGCATTTTCATTCGTCTGGGATGACTTAGGAGTGGTGCTGCTTGAAACCAAGATAATGAGCTAGAAGACCTCTCAATGTCTTTCCTGGCCTTCGGAGTTTAAATCTAGCATGAATTATTATTTTGGAAGCATGATATTAAGTACCCATGACATTGCAATATCACAATTTTCTCCATTTAAAAAATTGTCTATTATCCAATGAGGGCAAAGGCGTTGTTCCCATAGAGTAGAATGTGAGTTCCTTGAATGCAGGGACAATTTTTCCTTTTCTCTTTCTTTTTCCTTTGAGTGCATTGTGTTATATGTAGTAGGGACCTGAATCCCCCTGGCTGCTAATTCCTCCCCAACTGAAGTTTTCTTGGCTTTTATTTTGTTTATACTTTTTTTTAATCTATTGTGTCTCCTGAAAACATGTAAGCTCTTTGACTTAGTAACTTATTTGTCTCTGTATCCTCAGTGTCTGGAACAGAGGAGGTGTTTAATAAATGCTCCTTAATGAGCTGATTGGTTAATAAGTACTTGTGGATTGGACTACATCCCAAACCAAATGGGCCTTGGCAGTCAATTTTTCTTTCTTTTTTTTTCTAGGCCAGAGGTTCTTAATCTGAGGCCCATAGTCCAAATGGAGTCCATTAATAGATTTTCATGGGTCTATGAACTTGAATGGGGATAATTGAATCTTTATTTCAATTTAATTGTTTTCTTGTATGATTCGACATAGTTTATTTTATTTACTAATTTTTTTTTCCTGTGAAGATATCCGTAGACTTCTTCAATCTACCAAAGTGATCTACGACACAACAAGGTTAAGAACTCCTGTTCTAGTCTCTGGCTATGATAAGAAGGTCTCATCCCTACCTGTTAATTTTTTTTTTGAAGAAGTAAAGTTCATTATGTATTCCACTCTTTCTTACTGTTTGTTGTTAGCTTTTCCTTTATTAAACTTAATGTTTTCTTGAATCAGTATGAAATTTACTCCCAACAAGCTGCCTTTAATTACGTGTCACTATGATTTGTCTCCCCATCTTTTAAAACATTTAAGGCCTGATTTGGGCTCGTGAAAATTCCTTCTTTAGCTTTGGCTTTTGTATTCAGGTTGACCTAGCCAGACCACAAGCTCTTTGTCCTGGGGAGAGAAATCAGTTTTTATTTTCTATGTGCATATTTTGGAGCCTTTGTCCAGATGAAAAACTGTGAAACCAACCAGGACTTTTGACAATAGATTACCTTTTCATAAACAAGAACATAGTGTTGATGTTTCTTCATTAAGTCTTTATAACAGTAACCTCTTTCTTTAGGTGGTGAAGCTGAGGTATTAAAAGGAGATATAGCTAGACAATCCTGGAATTAAATCTGAAATCCAGTTATGTGTTTTACCAGGTTAGAAATCTCTCCCTGACATGCCGTAGAGGAGAGAGTATTGGATTTGGAAGACTAGGGTTTGATTACCATTCCAGTTACTTTTAGACTGTGTGATCCTTGTCAAGTCATTTAACCCAATGGGCCTCGGTTTCCTCATTTGTAAAATAAGGGGGTTAGACTTGATGGCCTCTAAAATCCCTTCCAGCTCTAGCAACGTCTTTCTTTGATCATTCTTTGAAATAATCCGATGTGATTGAGTGTGGTGGAGAGAATCATGTTGGGTGAAGAGAAAGGCCATAGAATTGACTGGGAAGACAATAGTTCTATGAGATCATGCAAAGGGTAAGCAGGTTGTATTTATGCAGTGAAGTAAAAAACAAGTGCCCAAGATTGACTCTGGGGGCAGTTATCATGGGAACTTATGGACAAGGAGAACAGTCCTGGAAGGAATAGACAGCTTCTACCTGCCAGGCTAGCAAAATCCCATGATGATAGGCTATTAGAATTTCCAAGGAATATGTGATTTTCAAAAAGTTCAAGAAACATTGTTCCTGAGTAATTCATTATTGTATGAATAATGCTGGCATTTTGTTAACAAAAGAGGTGAGTGGCACTCTTGAATGAGAAAGATCCCTCATGGTGGTGGGTTCATAGATTATATGCCTTTGGAAGAGTGGGTGTTCCTAAAGGTGGCAATCAACTCTGATTGGTTAATAGTTAAGGAGAAAATTAATATTAACATGAGAAGTGGGCTCACTCCAACGAGGGGCTGAGAGAGTGACATCCTGTCACTTTTGAACAAAGAGTCTATCTCTGCAACCAGATCATCCCTGTAGCCTTGGGCAGTGTAGACAGAATCTACCACCACCCAGACTTGCTGAGTAGAACACAATGGACAGGAATTCACCTTAGATAGGTGGGATAAATTTTTGGTAGAGGTCAGTAATGTCCTTCAAAGGCTGGGCTTTAAACAAGGAAACAGGATGCTGGTGGGGATGGAGGAGGGAGTCTGGATCTCCCCCATAATTGGTCATTAATTATCATTTCTCTCAATTTCAGGCCATGGCTACTCCCTTTTATTCTTTTACTTGCCATAATAAAAAAGAGCATATTACCCCATAGGTCAATGGGTAGTTGCCCATTTGCTCTCTGGGATTGCTAGCTCTAGCTCAGTGACATAGGAGAAAAGGGGAAGACAGTCATTTTGAATGTTCAGTTTGGTAGGAGACTTTTTTTTAATACTATATATATTTTTCATATGTGTTTTCTTTCCTCTGTTAGACTGTAACTTCCACTAAAATTCTACTCTAATGCCTTATTATGGTGTGGAGGTAGCCTTGGATTCTGAAAAGGCTAGGCCTCAGAACTCAAGCTTTGGTAGGTTTTGCTAAACTGGGAAAGGTTTTAAATGACTCAATGATAAACTTAGTGTTTAGTCTAAAGACCAGTCCATCTCAGTTCAAAGAGACCCATTGCCATGTTGGCTTCAAGATGATAATTTTTGGTAATAGAAATTTTCAAAGACCCCCTAATAGTGAATGGGGGGGTGGGGGCAGTTTCAATGGAGATTATATGTATTCTCACAAAACCTCAGATTCCTAATATATTGAAATACTAGACTGTAAGCTCCCTTAAGACCAACCTTATCATACAGATCTTTATGTCCTAAGCATACAGCACTAGAAACATTTATTTTTTGGTCTAGACCCGTAATTTCATTAACATAAGAAACTGCCTAGTAAGAAAACTCCCTGCAAAACAACTCTAGTCTTAGAGAATGATGTGGGGAACTGACAAATTAAGTGACTTACCCACGGTCACACAGTCTGTATGTGTCAAAGGCAGGACATACCTCTCACCTTGTATATAGTGGAAGGTTAGTAGGCATTTGAATTAAATTTACCCTCAAAATAGATAGTTGACTGAACTGGGATGCTGCTTAGCTAATTTAACATTTTAAAAATTTAACATTTTTAATGTTAACAATTTAAATAAATTTAACATTTCTAATGTTAACAGATTTAACATTAAAAAAAAAGTTAGTTTCCAAAGTTAGTCAGCTTGTAATTGGGTATAACAGTTGAGAGATTTTAAAAATCTGTCATATTTATTATAAAATCCCCCCCACACACACACACAGTGGTGCTTTACATATTAAGTACTTTTTTTTGTCTGATTCAAAATGATATAAGAATATACAAATACATAAGAGAATGGGTTGATTTTCTGTTGACTATCTTTGAAACCTTAAAGGTTTCCAGTTTGTGTACAGTGACTGTAGGGTGCGACTTTCTCTCCAGATTTTTATTAGCATTTTTTTAAATGCTAAAGGACTTAAAATCAGTATTAATCTTTTCTAATTTTCAATGTAAGTGCTCAGGCATGTTTATATTTCTTATATACTCTCTATTCATCCCAGGCCTTCTGGAGACCATCAATGAATACCCCCCACAAAGTTTAGATTAGATTAAAGTCCACACTGGTCATATCTACCCTCAGTATGACCCTGTGGTCAGCGTTGAATAGTTTTTTATCCCAACCACTGTTTAGTTAATTCTGTAGTCATTCATGTTTGTGATAGAAAGGAACATAGTTGTTGATTTCCTTCAGGGCTGGGGTATGTAGCAGACTATGCTAAGTTAACATTTGAAACATCAATATTTTAGTAGAATCATAGATATCTTAGAAATAGAATGGGCCTTAGAAATGATCTCGTCCAGCCTCTTCATTGGCCTCCTGGATGTTTCACGAACAATGACACCCCATCTCTCTGCTCTGGGCATTCTCTCCACTTGCCCCAAGCCTGGACTGCTCTCCCTCCTCCGCTCCAACTATCAACTTCCTGGCTTCCATTAAGTCCCAACCAAAATCCCACCTCCTTTAAGAGTGCCGTCATTCAGTTAATTATTTATTATTTATCCTGTATACAGCTTGTTTTATATATATTTATTTGCATATTTTTCCCCCTTTAGATTGTAAGCTCCATAAAGGCAGGAACTATCTTTTGTCTCTTTTTGTATTTCCAGCACTTACCACAGTGCCTGATACATAGTAGGCACTTAATAAATGTTTATTGAATTGAATTGTATAGATGAAGACTCTGAGGCCGAGGGAGGTTCTTTGCCCAAGGTAATGTTATAGTTAATTGATAAACATTTATTAAATGTCTGCTGTGGACTAGGCATATAAGCTGACCCCTGGAGGTGAGAAACAGGGAGAGGTAGTAGAGAGTGTACTCACTGGCTTTGAAAGGTTTGAGATCACCTTCTAAGTCTTGTCTCTGTCAGAGACATACTATCTGTGTGACCATTGGTAAATCACTTAATCCCTCAGTGTCCTCAGGAAACTCTCTGAGACTTTACTCCACAAATAATGGCTGAACTGCATCAGTGAATGGAATCCCCATTCCAGGAGTTCCTCACAGTGATAGAATCACTAGTAAGGCCTCTCCCCCCAGATCATGAGTAGTAGAGCTGTTGGGACTACTGTCTACCAGTTGGGACTGTCTACCAGCCAAGTGCACTTTTTACTACATAGCCCCATATGTGCTAATCTCCCCACCCAGAAGGGCTCATTTTTAAAAAGCAGATAAAGAACTAAAGTGTTAATGGACAAAATCTACTAATGTTCTGATTGTTGATGGGCATTATGGGGTTTTTTTTTTGAAGTATAGATTGTATATTCAGCCTTTCTAATGTCCCATATCAGAGGAGGAAACAATTAGGGTAATGCGGAAATTGTATACATGACATTAATTTTGTCCTGCTCTATTGCTATCTCTCTGTGAATACGTAATAGATGTTAAGGGCAAATGCTTTCAATCTGAAACCTTTAACGAATCCAATTTTATAATAATAATAGTGATTTAAGGTTTCAAGGCACTGTCCTTTGAGTCTTACAACAAGAGTACTGTGAGATAGATACTACAGAAATTATAACCCCCAATTTACAGAAGGAGAAACTGAGGTTGAGAGGTCGGATGTCTTACCCATGATAACATAGCTTATATGTAGTACTAGCAGGATTTGAACCCAGATTTTTCTGACTCTAAGTTCAGAACTGTACATACTTCAGGACTATTTTGCAAAACATTGCAGCTTGGCTCTGAGGGGAAAATAGTTTTGTTTGATGATGATGAATCTCGGGTGTTACTAAATTTTTATTTCACAATCCTGCATTTTTATCATTCTGGTCACTTGCTAACTCAGGGGAGGTTATTTCTCTGCCAGATAGTTGTACACGCTAAGCAGAGACTGAATACAATGCAGATGTTAAGTGATAACCTCTTGTTCATACGAAGTGAATGTCGAGCTTCATCTTGGCAGCCAAGGGATCGTCTCCATAGATTCTGGACAGTTAGTGCTGCCTTTCAACATTGTAAAGAAGGGTTAACAAACAAATGCAAAAGCTTGTAAGTTTACTAGAGATAGAAGTTAACATTGTATTTCTACCACATGCCACACAAGGACCTGTGCTGGTTTACTTCTACAATCAGAGGATTTGCTGTAGGAAGGAACGTGTTTTCATTAAATTAGACAAGTATGCAGGGTAACATGAAGAGGAAATTTAGAAATAATATTCAGTTAACCATCCATTCTTTGGCTTTATTTCTCCTTTAAACTGCATTCCAAGCTCTTATCTTGGGTTATGGTATGTTTTAAACGTTAATTCTGATTCATATCTTGCTACTTGAAGATATGATATATTGTCTTGCCAAAAGTGACAATTGTTCTTATAAGTCTCATTCAATCAATCCTTTGCTAACAGAGAAGAGAAAGCCATTCCGAGCTATCATTTGTTTTTATGGATAGAGCATGAAGATAAGGACATAGAATTTTCTTTTCCAGAATCCCTAGATATTGAGAAATAGGGTTGAGATGAGATCAGATTAATATTACAGGTTAATATTAGCATCTGAAGACATCAAGAATAGATTGTTATCATTATTAATAAGCCTTGTGCTAGACTCATGGCTCCTTTACAACTGGAATAATACCATGTTCAGTTTGGGCTTATACCTCAAGAAAAGTAGCAAGGTCAGTTGGTCCTAGGCAAAATTGTGAAAAACTGGGTGTACAACTTTAACTCCTTTGACTCCACTTGTTTCCTCTCCATCTTCCTCATGAGCCTATTGGTGCCCACTTCCTCAATACTCAATGCCTTCGTGTTTCCTATTGCAACACTACACCAAAACCTTGCATAATAACCCTTCAGTGCACTACACTCTGGAATTATTCATGCCTTTCTTATTACAGCTGTATTTTATTTTCATCTGTTTATCATGGAAGAAATCTGTCAAGCTTTCTCACACTAAAGTGTTAGGCCTATTTATTAGTTGAAGGTATTACATTATCCCTGGATTATTTTCATTAAAGCAATAATAGAACTAAAAAATTCACATTAATATAAATCCTTTATCGCACTTCATAGTGTTTTAAAGCATTTTCTTCACAACTCACAAAGCTATAAGTTTCTCAACTATTATTATCCCTGTTTTGCATATAAGGAAACTAAGACTCAAATAAACTGTTTCTTGAAAAAGGTTACCTGGCTAGGAGTGGTTAGGGTGGGAACAATGGAACCAAGGGTGGGAAGGGTGTTAGACTTGGAATCAGAAAGACCTGGGTTTGAAATCTGTCACTGACACTTAACTGTGAACGCAGGAAAACTACTTAAGTTCTCATCCATGAAATGAGGATAATAATATATTGTTTGTTGTGAAATTCATATGAGATCATGTATATAAAATGCTTTAGCAAACTTTAAAATGTAGCGTAAATTGTAGGCAACAAATGGCTGGAATTTCAGACTTTGAGAGGTAAGTGTGCCTTCTTAAGGTCTCACTCTCATTATACAGTCTTCTACCTATGCATTCAAGAGACTACTGTATAACATACCTTGGGAAGATCCATTAGGTCAATTAAAATGAAGATCCCTGAAGGCAGGGACATCTTTTACATTTCTTTGTATCCCTAGTGCTTAGCATAATGCCTGACACATAGTCTGGACAATGCCTGGCACTTAATAATTGCTTGACAGGAAGAAACAACAACAACAACAATGGGATAGAATAGACCACAATAGGTTGGAGTCAGAACTTTTTAGAGTTGGAGGGGACTTTACAGATCTTCTTTCATTTTCCTCTCTCCTCTTGTCAACGAGGCTTGGAGAGGTTAGTGAACCTGCCAACTCGATAAAACACAAACTATCTTTTTGGAAATGTAAAGCCCATCACCTACTGTCTGCAACCTTTTTTTCCAAAATTATTATACATTATTTCCTCTTCACACATGGTCTGACAAAACTTACTTTCTTGCTATTTCTCACATAAACACCCTACCATCTCCCCTCTCTGTGTCTTTGTAGTAGCTTTCACTCATGCCTTAAAGGCACTCTTTTTTTGCCTATATCTCTCAGAATCCCTAGGTTTTTTTTTTCCAAACCTAAGGTCAAGCACTATTTTTATTCTTTCCTTCCTTCCTTCCTTCCTTCCTTCCTTCCTTCCTTCCTTCCTACCTTCCTTCCTTCCATCCCTCTTTCCTTTCTTCCTATCTCCCTCCTCTCCCTTTTTCTTTCTCAAAATTATCTATTTTGCATTCCATGATGTTCTGTGTCTTTATCTCTTGTTTGGTCATAAATTCTTCCATTTTCCATAAATCTGACCACCGTACCTTGCTTTTCCAGTTCCAAGCATCATTTTTCTTGATTCAATACTACCACCACCATCCCAGCTGCCGGTACATTCTCTCCCTCCTATTTTGCCATATATGTTTCTATGTATTTTACATATTTATGTATGTATATATTGTTTTTCCAATAGAGTATTAGGCCCTGGAGGGCAGGGGCTATTTGTCTTTTTATTCCCTACCCCCAGTACATAACTTGGCTATGTGTTTAATAAACTGGTGCTTAATAGCACTAATATTAAGCAGTTGGTGCTTAATAAATTTTGCTTATTGTTTGATTCATTTCCCAAGGCAGTGAGAGTATCAAATTCCAACACGGGTCTACTGACATTTGTACTGCAAGTATATCTCTAGTACATCACACTGGGGTCAATACTTTGGATCCTGAGAAGAATGGAAAGAAATTATTGGTGAAGCACCTAGGAATAGTCCCAGGAGTTTATACCAAGAAGAGACTCTACTCCCCTGCCACCATCTCTTTATTCCAGATCTCCTAGAGTTCACTTTCCTATTTCTTATCCTTCTTAGTCCTCACTTAGTTAGAGCCTCTTCCCTAAACCACAAAGTCACCACTCATGGTTTTGGAATCTCTTTCTTTACCCCCTGGCTAGTGGAGAAAATGACAGGTGGGGGCTGGGGAGAGAAGAGTACTTACTTCTTCAACAGAGATGAGAGGAGAGCTGTTCCTGAATTCTCACGCTGATTTTGTGTACTGCACCTCATTTGCTCTTCAGGGCCTCACAAATGTCAAGATTAGTTTGACAAAAAATGTTGGGGAAATTCAGAAACTGTTAAATGAAAAATGAGAACTCCCCAGGGTTTACCAGCAGGATAGTTCATCCATCTTTAAGAAGACAGCATTTAATACCATCAAAAGTAAAATGCAAGCAAAGCTTAGACAGATGTAGGATTCTTGGCTCAGTAAGAAGGAAGATGAAATTCAGTTTTGCACTGATAGTAACAATTCAAAGTACTTTTATGATGCTCTGAAGCCTATTTATGGGCCAAAGACCTACAATGCATCTCAACTACTCAGTGACAAGGACATCATTCTAGAGAGAGAGAGGCTAAACACTTCCATAGTGTTCTCGACAGACTATCATCAACCAATGCTGAAGCCATTGACCACATACCTCAGGACCTCTCTGGCCAAACTTCCAACTGAAGAAGAGGTTTCGAATGCCATTAGGCTCTTCTCATGTGACAAAGCACCTGTTACTGACTATATTCCAGCTGAGAATTACAAGGCAGGGAGTCTACAACTCATACAAAAACTGACAAATCTTTTCAGTTAGATGGCAAAAGGAAGTTATTCCCCAGGAGTTCGAGGATGCCTCCTTTGTCCACCTCTATAAATTTAAAGGAAATAGATTGTCCTGTGACAATAACGGAAGGATTGCTCTGTTTGTCATTGTCAACAAAATTCTTGCCAGAGTCCTACTTTATTAAGTATTAAGGCTAATCCTTCACCTGGAAGATGGTCATCTACCCTAGGTTAGTGTGGCTTCAGAAAGGGTCAAGTTAATATGATGTTTGCTCCCTGACAACTCCAGGAGAAATGTCAGGAGCAGAACAGCAGTCTATACACAATATTTGTGATTCTGATCAAGGCCTTTCTTATGGTCAGTCATGAGAGCTTGTGGAAGATAATGGCAAAATTTGGTTGCCCCAAGAAATTCAGTATTGTGCATCAGTTTCACAATGGCTTAATTGCATCAGATTTTTGGATGATAGATGATTTTCTTGTGCTTTCCCAATCACCAGGGGAATGAATCAGGGGTCTGTGCTTGCTCCCACACTTTTTAACATGACATTTTCAGTGATGTTGTCAGATGTCTTCAACAAGGATGAAAATGGCCTAAAGATTAGCCACTATACTTATGGTAACTTGAAAAGGCTACAAGCCACAACTAACATAGGAGAGTTGGTGCATGACTCAGATGATTGTGCATTCACTGCAACCTGAGGCTGAGAAGCAACAGAATATGGTTGGATTCTCTGCCTCTTGTACAAATTTTGACCTGATGATCAACACCATGAAAACAGATTCTTCCCTAGCCAGTACTGTGCCACCCGAGTTCACTTACCTTGGCAGTATACTTTCCAGGGATATACGCATAGATGATGAGATTGACACACACATTATCAGAGCTAGTTCTGCCTAGGAGGTGCTGATGGAAAATGTGGGAAAGGAGGTATTAGGCTGCCTAAACTGAATGTGCTGACCTCATTGTTTATGCTTGTGAAACCTGGACATCACAACAGGAAACTGAACCCTTTCCATTTGAATTGCTTAGGAAGATTCTGAAGATCCCTTGGCAAGATAAGGTACAGACACTGAGATTCTTTGATAAATTGAACTGCCAAGCATTGCTACTGTAGAGAACACAACTCTGATGGGATAGTCATGTTGTTCAAATGCTAAATGTACGTTTGCCTAAATTTCCTAAAAGACTGTTTTATAGAGGACTCATACAAGGCAAGCACTCATATTGAGGTCAGAAGAAGCAATACAAGGACATTCTCAATGTCTCTCTGAAGAACTTTTGAATTGATTGTGAGACATGGGAGACACTGGCACAGCACTGTCCAACATGGTGTGCCTGCATCAAAGAAGGCACTGTGCTCTGTAAAGTAACGCAGAATTGTAGTGGCTCAAAAGAAATGTGAGATGCACAAATTTAGAGATGTCTCCACCCCAAATGATCATATGGACTATTTGTGCTTTACTGGTGGTAGAGTCTTTTAAGTTCATATTGGTCTGATCAGTCACAGTTGAACACTGTATCTTGACCCTGATGCAGTGATGTCATTTTGGTCCTCTTTGAGCATGAAGGACAACCACCACCAGTATGGCTCAATATTCCAGTTATGTTATATGTTAAATTGGCTTTTGTTAACTGACTGAGGAGTAGGATTCTTTCTGTGGAAAAAGGCATTTGGAAATTGCAGATACTTGGCTTAAATGAACAGTTTTGGAATATAATCCTTTCATTAATTAGAGCATACCTATAGTCTACATTTCATTGATGACATTGGGCAAGTCACAATTTCTTTTGTCCTCACTTTCCTCAACTCTAAAGTCAGAAGTTTCCTTCAACCCTAAATTGTGTGAACTTATATACTATAAGCCTATGAATTGACTCAAAGTAATTTTTTTCCTGAAGTTTGAATTAATTTTTTTCTAAAATTCAAATGTACTCTTCAAAGAAAAAAAAATCTGAATCCTATAGAGATTAAAGAGGTTACCCAAAGTTAGAAAGTGAATTAATCATGCTATGCTTCAGAGATACCTATCATGTTCTTGAAATATAGGAGAAAAAA
>CM053583.1:279307607-279332674 GCA_028627135.1 Pseudochirops cupreus | reverse complement strand
ACATATTCAGAAAATAAGTCATTATTTAACAAAAACTATTGAGAAAATTGAATAGTATTATGATGACAAATAGAACAAGAGCTATTCAAATCACATAAGAAATTTAAATTGTAAATTACTCATAAAAATTAAAATAAAATTGTATGTTTATCTTATTGGTGGAAAGGAATAAAATTATTATTGATCAAATAAATAGAAGAAATATTGGAGGCCAAATAGAAGGCTTTTCTCATTTAAAAATAAAGGTTTTATTTACTTTTTTTGCAGAGAAAAAAACATAATATTCAGAATAAAAAAAGGAAAAGAAACAGTTTTGGGAGAGGACTTTGTGATAACGATGTCAAATAAAAATCTAACATCCAAAAATCTTTAAGAAACTGACACCACTTTCCTGATAGATAAATGATCAAAGATTATGAATAAGCAATTTTCCAAAGAAGCAGCAGAATTTATTAAGAACCATCTGAAAACAACACTAATATCTGACATTTATGTATCCTTTGAGGTTTGCAAAGCATTTTACATAAATCATCTCATTTTACCCTTTTAAGAGCCCTGTAAATATGACTGATAGGGAAATATGTTTTACATGATTGTACATATATGATCTATATCAAATCGCTTACTGTTTTAGAAAGAAGAATAGAGAGGGAAGGAGAAAAATTTGGAACTCATTTTTAAAATGAATATTAAAAATTGTCTGTACATATAATTGGAAAAAATGAGTAATAGGGGGATGTGAGGGAGAAAGAGTGGATTTTCACTGATTAAAAAGAAATTAATTAAAAATAAAGTTATTATGTACTTAAAATATAAATAGTTCAGCCTATTATTTTATATTTGAAGAAATAAGGTAAAAGATTCAGAAACCAAATTTAAATAAGATGACTTAATGAATGCCCACAAGTAAATGACAAAATATTTGAATTCCCATATTTTGCACGGAAGTAGAGCCAATGCTTTTCTGGAAACCAGTTCATACTCAAGACATAAGGTCTGCCTAATGAGTCTTCTTCACTGTTCAACAGAAAACAGGACTTTGATTCTCATACTGAATTTATTCATTGTTTGTCCTGCCAGGAATATCAGTTAGGTCTTCAGGCAGGAGTTCAGAGCTGCTTCCCTGGAGTCAGGAGCTTGGTTTCAATTTTGATTTGAATGAGATCTCCAGCAGGCAGTCCAGTGCTGATTGACCAAATGTTGGGACGGTGGAACACTGCTGGTGCCGAGCCGAGGCGGATATGACCTACAGCGTTAGCTGCATCTGGAGGCTTCCCACATAAAGACCAAACTCTCGCGGAAGCCCTGACACTGTGTAACCTGTGGGAATTTTTTATGGAGTCCCAGACTAAAATGATTTGGCTTGCAAACACGTTCCCCCAGTTTGAAATGTGTGGGAATGACACACATTTTGGTATGGAAATCAAATAGTTGAGAATTTCAGGGATCTTAATAAGAATAGAATTATTCTTTATCTTGCAAAAAGGAGTTTAGTGTTGCGGCATGTGTTTTTTTTAATTTTTTTATTTTTGTCTTTTTTTTTAAATTTATTTATTTTTTTTATTTTGGTTGTGGATGTGATGATGGTTAACTGGTGGCTCCTCATCTTCTGTCTTCTGCTATTTGTTCTTGACAGATCTGCCTTCTGGAAATTATATTCAAGAAGATATATCTCATTGTTCCTATCTCTGTGAGGCGGGCAAGGATTGCTGTGACATAATGGCAAGCTGCAAGTGTGGCATTCACACCGGGCAGTTTGAATGCATCTGTGAAAAGGGCTACTTTGGAAAAGGACTGCAATATGAATGCACAGGTCAGTCTCCAGCTAAATTGTGTCTACAGCCTTCTCAGATTCAGACTATACACTCTCATTAGATGGTGAGTTCCATGGGAGCTCTTTTTTTTTTGCCTTTTGCCTTTCTTTATACCCCTAGTGGTTAGCCCAGTGCATGGTGCATAGTAGGTGCTTATTAATTGGGTGTAGGTGATCATGTGGGTCACATGTTAGCTTATGATTCCTTGCAGAATGGATGCCTTGGAGACCCAAGACCATCTGTGACTTCTGGGAATATACTGTGGAGTGATGGTGGTTCAGCTGTTCTAGCATCCCTTCTCATTGCCATCCCAATACCGTATTGGTTGCTTTATGGTTCCTTGAGTGTTTCCTAATTACTCTCCTCATCCCCAGTTTTAATTCATAGATTGTAGCAGTGAGACTAAGATAATAATTTAGAATTCTTATAATCCATGAAAGACAAGTATCTCCTTTGACACATTGACACATACCTGACTGTGAGAGCTTGGGCAGGTCACATCTTCTCACTATAACTTGTGTAGAACAGGTGCCATTCTGCATTGGTAGAGGGAGTTCCCTCACTGGCTCCCTCACTCCCTCTATTAACGAAATTACCCATATAGTTGGGGAAGAGCTATAGGACTTTCTGTCTTAGGAATCATGAATTAGCATGTGTCTGTTCTCTGTCGAGCAGCATTTATTCACTTGATGTGTTTTCACATAAAAGCAGAAGCATGTTGATGGTTGATCATGATATGCTATTTTGAGAAGATATATTTTCTTGTAAACAAACATTAGTTGGGAGCATTCAGGAGCAATGACTTTCCTTTCTACTGGAGCACATGGTGTTTACCGTTTGTCCCATATTTGAAATTTGAACAATCTTTATTTTGACAATTGGCAGAAAATCACTCTCTGCACTTGAGAAATTTCATTTTTTTCTGTTTGCTTGGGTGTACCATTTCTTTTTCTCTCTTGGGTCAATTTGTCTCTTTGGCCCTCAGTTTCCACATCTGTAAAATGAAGGGAGTTGGACTAGATGACCTTGACTGTCCTTTTCAGGATCCTGTAGTACTAGACTTCCTTTCTCTCTTCCCTTTTCTATGCTGACATTTTTGTCATTGTTCCTATCTTCCCCACGTTGCTCTTTTCCTGTCTTGGATTCTTTTAGAAGTTATTTTTTTTTCTGTCTTGATTTTTCTTACTTTCCTTCTCTTCCTTTGTGTCCCAGGTCACTTCCCATCTATCGAAATCTTTCCATCCTTGGCATTGCTTTTCATTTCCACCCAGAAGCCATCCCTTCCCAGGCTCCTTGTTCTCCCCACCCAGGAGACTCTCTTACTTAAGGCATTAAAAAAAATATCCTAAGGGCTTCTGGGCCATCAAAGTAAATTTCCTAGCCTCTCCCCTCATCATATATCCTCCCACACTTTCCTATTTACTTCAATCCTTCTCTCCCTAAGTCCCAACTAACCCAAGGCAGAGGCTCTTTTTTTTTTTTTAAACTTGTGCTGTAGTCAGTATGTCTGGTTCTGGTGTGGTCTTAAACCGGGCTGTTGCTCTCTGCCAATAAGTCGCTTTGGTGCAGCTGGCTGGCAAGCAAGCAGGCCCAGTCACACAGTGTCTGTCTCCCCCCAGGGCCACCCTGCTTTCTGTGGTCTGAGGAGATTCCCACACCCACTCCCACCAGTTGTACTAGCCAGTTACTGCTTCCTTTCTTCCATCTGTTGTAGGCAGAAAGGAGCAGCAGTCCAGAGGATGGTGTTGGGTGGGCTTATTCCTTGTGCTTCAGTAGAGGGACTAGAGAGAACCCTCTGCTAGATGGAGCTAGAAAGCCAAACACAGTGGGATCTGTGGTCATCCTGTCCCTCTGCTTACATCTGTGGTATTCTGCTTTAATCTTTATTGCATCTGTTGATCATAACACACATAAGGCTGTGAATTAGATACAGTTCCCTTAACATAATGTCCATTTTGTTGTTTTTAAGGATCTGTCCTAAGGGACAAATGATATTAGATACCATAAGAAAAATGGTAAAAGATCACCATCTCATTCACTGCAACCTTTCTGGAGTTGTACTATTGTTGGTTTCTCCAGGGCTTTAAGAGGAAAGAGAAAAAAGAAAGGTTTTCAATCCTTTTCATTTTTTTTATGACTATAGCCCTTTCTTAATCTCAGAAAGACAAAAAAAAAGAGTAGTAGATCCAAATAATTGATTCTCAAGCATTTTTTTGCTCATGGCTCAGTATTATTCTTTGCCATGACAAAAATTACACATATTTGGTATGATTACAAAAGTAAATTCTGTACAATTCTCCTCATACCTGGAGGAAACTCAAAGAATTCGATGTCACATAGGTGCTGTGGACTCCTTAACAAATTGTATTGCTTTATTAGCCATCAAATCTTATTGTTGTTCATGTAAGATTAGTCATTTTCTCATACTCAGAGGAGTCATAGTTCCTGGTGATCATCCTCATTTGTAGAAACATTGGCTCCAAATAGTGGTAGACATTGAGGTCCAGGGAAGCAAAGGTTGCACAACCACTCTGTGGGAGAACTGGACCTAGAACACAAGTCTCCTGATTCCTAACCCTATGTTATATCCATTACACCATGTCAGTCTAGTCCCCCTGTTTTACAGATGGGAAAACTGAGTCTAAGGAAGGTAGATTGTTATCCAACTTCAAATAGCTGGTGTAAGTTGTAGAAGAGGAACTACATTCTTTTCCTGTTGCAATAAGCTCCCACATTTCTACAGTGCCCAGAACCCTTGGTCTGTACAATAGATATTCCATAAGTAAATATACCTTTATATGTTTCTTATCACTTTACAACTAGCATTGGAACATAAAACATCTTCAGTAGATACTTAAAATACCCGCTGCTCCACAAAAAGATCCACAGTGTGAGGAACAATCTGCCTTATTCCTTTTGACATGAATCTAATTCATGAATAACTTCTTGTTACTCCCAGTAATAGAGGTGTATTTCACTTGTTATCACAGCACAAATCATACAAAATGAATCCAAAGTTTTCTTAAACCAGACCAACTAATGAAAAGTTCTTCCAACATGTTGGAATGATTAAAATAAAAGAAGGGAAAACAGACTTTGAGAGAGATATGCTTTGTTTTGTTTTGTTTTGTTGGTCTAACTATGTTAACTTTGATATTAAGAAATGTTACAAGTCCAACTCTGCCCTCTCCTTTTTTAAAATCATGTGATATAATGGAGAAAAAAAGAGTTATAGTAAGAAATTAATTTTTTTCCCACTGAATCAATTCAAAAAGGAAATCACTGAAAGTGTAGGCAAGTACAGTATTGTCATTGTTTATTCTGTGTCCAAACTTACTGGTTGATTTTATCTATCTGCCACATAATGGAATAAATGTACTCCTGGTTTAACATACTAACATTCACTGAGAAGAACAAATATAGGGAAGACATACCAAATCGACAACTGTGTATAACTAGAGAAACCAAGTGTTAAAATCCAAAACTTTTGCAGCTGCTATGGACTTCCCCAAAGCAGAACACTAATCCACTTGGCATTCTGAGGACACTTGGTGACAGTGATTAATTTCCTTTCCATGAGCTTGGGATGGTAAGGAATTAGAAAAGGTCAGGCTGGACTACTAGCTAAAGGCTTAATGCCCTGAAACAGTGCATATGAGTGCATATGTATGTGTGTATATATATATATATATATATATATATATATATATATATATATATATATATGAACACATATAGAGATATAAATGAGGATATGCTATTTGCACACTGATACATGCATCTATATATGCATCTATACAAGTGTATTTGTGGGCAAATATACATATTTGTATACACATATGCCCCTATGTATATGTATATGTGTGTGTATCTATTTGTGGATAAAAACACACATACATATTAGGGTCAGGCAGTGTCACCTTGGCCAAGTCACTTAACTACTCTGTGTCCCCCACACTACTCTCTAGGATTATAATTTGCATAATAGTTGTTGATCTGCATTGATAAAGGGAATTTACTTATCAAGGAATTCCTTACCCTAATTAAATCACAGGTCTAGACCACAGGAAAATGTATGTCCCAGGGCTTATTAAATCTAGATATGCCACCTATGTTTACGTATATGTATGCATATATGTGATATATGCATACATATATATATGTATTTTCCACAGCTCTCATTTATAAATGCTAATAAATAATGCTTTAAAGTTTGCAAAGCATTACATGTATATATGAACTTATATGTATATGTTTCTATATAATATATATATCTGCATATTTACATATAAAATTTATAATCTCATTTGATCCTCACAACACCCTATAAAGGAGGGATTATTATGAGCCCCCTTTGAAAGAGGAAATGGAATCTGAAAGATGTTAAGTGACTTGCCTGCAGACATCTGGCTAGGAAGTTTCTCAGGCAGGACTTAAACTCAGACCTCCCCAACTCCATGTCCAGCACTATCCATCATGTTTGTGCAAATGTGGGTGTGTATGTGTGTGATCTACACAATCTCTATCTTTACATCTATTTCTACTTCTATACCTCTTCACCTATTTATATATCTATTTCTATCTCCATATCTATATTCATATCTCTATCTTTATCTATCCTATGCTAAAATTCTGCAAAGGTGACTGGGTCCTCCAAGGCTATGTCAGGCAAACACAAGCTCTGAGCTGGCAAAGTCTTGAGTACAGAGTTGGAGACTGGCTATGTCTGTTTTCCAAGGACTGGCCTGGCTGGATTCAGGGAGGGTGGTCACTGTGTTAGCTGAGGGAAGGTCATCTTCTGAGCTTCTCAGGGGTTTGATAGGACTGGTGTTTTCCTGCATAGCTTTCCTGATTTCTCTGATGCAGCTTCCTCTCTACATATGACCTGATTAGCCCTGGCTTTCCTGTCATAGCAGCCTGAAAATATAAAGAGCCTCCTCAGGACATAGCTGGTGACTGAAATTTGATGGCTGTCTGAGATTATTTGAGTTGCTGTACCCAATGACTTGCATTTCCAGATGGGGAGGGGGAGATCCAGAGTCCTTGTGTGGAAGGGGAGATCCAAATCCCTGTGTCCTTGCTGTGTTAGGGCAAAGTAAAACTTCTCCTTTATTAAATGTTCAGTGACCTATACAGTATATCATGTCCTCCCAACACTGAACCTGAACTAAGCAGATCAGAGCCATGCCAAGGCAAGGGGTCATGATCTGCGTCTGTGAAAGAAGTGCCAATACCTGTGAAATTAAGGGCTGAAGTATATTTTCTTTATTAAAATCCTACTCCTGTGCCTTATCATGGTGGTAGGATTGTTGTGTGTTCCTGAAATCTTGTCTATGGAACCTAACAGGCAGGTTCTGCCAGTCTAGAATGACATTGAGTACAGGCTGTGATGGACTGTGCACCTTATCAGAGGAGCAGTCTAGATAACTTTACAGAGGCTCTTCATCAAGCTGACCACTGGATTTTGGGAAGTCACAGCAACTCATGTCAAGACTGTTTATTAATGTATGGATGGGCTGTGAATCTCTCCAATGGAAAAAGGATGAGCACCAATGGAAAAAAGAAAAAAAAGGTTGTTTGAAGTATTCAAAAGTATGTGTGTGTTAAATTGACTACAGGTCTCAATAAGTGTAATGAACACCAGGGAATATTCTGTAACTTAGGGTTTCTTTGGTATGCATTCCTGCCCAAGTATTCTATCAGGTCATTAGAGAAAAAAGAGATCAAAGACACACATACATTCTTGAATGGAATACCAATAACATGGGGGGATCTTATTTTCTTAAACAGAGTTCAGCTTTAAAAAAAAAACCCAGCTGAGCATATTAGATTTGTAAAATAAAAGGAATTTGCAGAATGCATTGCCTATTTGTCTTTATATAATGCAGAGGAATGCTGCTGGCAGTTTGACATTGGTGTCATAAAAGGGGGGAATATAAAGCTTGATATATAGCGGGGGCACTGGTGATTAATGCTTTTAATTTTCCATTGTCTGGTCAACTAGATACCAGGTGGATCATAAGTATAACACACATCATAAGTATAACATCATAGATTTGAAATGTCTGTTATGCCTTATTTCATTGATTCCTTCTGGCCTTTTGCATAACTGAAATCTTATCTCTAGATCTTTCTGTTTGGGACATCACACAACCCCTAACATCGGTCAGCTGTATTCTTTACAGGTGGTTTTAAGAATGTGTCTAATATTCTGCAATTCCAAAAATGAAGGAGTCTGTCCAGTTCCTGCTTCTGACTGCAAAGCCTCTTTCTACACCTCCATTCCTATCCTGTCCCATCATCAGATTGCCTTTAGTAAATCTGGGGAGGTAATAGAATGTAAAAGCAAAGGCTCCCCTGCTAAGGCACATATTTAGCTAGCCTCTCTTCACTTTATTTAAAGTAAGTGTGTTTTATTCTTACCATGAAAACCCAACTGGGGTCATGAAAAAATCTGACACCACTGAAAAAAACTGAACAAGATAATATAACTAAAGGCTTCCTTTCCCTTGTTCTTAATCTCCAAGTACCAATGTACCACATAGATCTGTCTCTCATTATTGCTCTACAACCAGCCCACCTATTTTCCAGTTGTATATATCCTATAAAAATGTTTTTTCTTTCTTTTTGCTACATCTTCCGTACAGATTTTCATTAATAATAACCATTTTAAAATCCTAATAATGGTGGGATTTTTTTAAACGGACCCATAATTTCAATAGTATAATAAAGTCCCTGAGAGAAGTCTCCTGCCCCCCCCCCACTTAGCTTTTTAACACACTGCATTAACAAGTTGAATGTAGATGGGGTACTGGACACTGAAAGGTTAAGTGATTTGCTGAGCAACTCATAATTTCAATGGTATAATTGGAATATACTATTTTATATTACTTATATATAGCATATAAATGGTATAGATCTTCAACCTTGGATTTTCTGACTTGCAGGCCAGCTTTCTAGACACAACATCATAATGTTTTCATAATGATTTTTAAGAAGCCCCAAATGCCAATACTTTGCCTGTTTAAAAAGGAAAAAACAAAACTATAGATAACTCATTATTATAAATTGCCTTGGTGTTATGACCTTTCTAGGATCAGATTATTCCAGAGGGTAATAAAACATTTATTTAGTGGCTTACGAGATAACTTTAAAATTTAGATGGAATCTCAGCCTGATATACAGCATTGAGGATACTTGCCAAGCTTGCTTTATTTACATAGGAATTATCCTGGGAGTCAACCGAGGAGTCGTCCTGGATTCCTCATTATCTCTCACCACCCACCATATCCAAGCTGTTGCCAAGCCCTGTCCGTTTCATCTTTTGCAACAGCTCACAAACACTCCTCCTCTCTTCTAACATTTCTATGGCTGGTGCAGTCCCCATCACATCTCGTCTTCATTATTGCAACAGCTTGCTGATGTATCCACCTACCTCAAGTCTCTCCCACTCCAGTCCAAGAGTGATTTTCCTAAAGCACAGATCTGATCATGTCACTCCCCTAGTCAATAATCTCCAGCGATTTCCTATCACCTCCAGGATGAAATACAAAATGCTTATGTTTGACATTCAAAGCTCTTCATAACCCATAACCTTCATACCTTTCCAGTCTTACACTTTCTTCCCAATATGTACTTTTCAATCCAGTGACATTGGCCTCCTGGCTCTTCCATGAACAAGTCCCTCCATATCTCTGCTCTGGGCATTTTCTGTGGTTGTCCCCCATGTCTGAGATGTTCTGCCTCCTCAGAACTGCATATTGGCTTCTCTGGCTTCCTTTAAGTCCCAACTTAAATCCTGTCTTTTATAGGAAGCTCTTCCCAACCTCTCTTAATTCTAGTGCCTTCCCTTTGTTAATTATTTCCTATTTAGCTTTAACAGGACAGCTAGCTAGGCAGCACAGTGGATAGAGTGCTGGGTCTGGAGTCAAGAAGACCTGAGTTCAAATTTAGCCTTACTAAGTTACTGACTAAACTATGTGATCCTGGGCAAGTCACTTAACCTTGTTTGCCTCAGTTTCCTGAGCTAGAGAAGGAAATGGCAAACCACCCCAGTATCTTTGCCAAGAAAACCCCCCAAAAGGGGTCACGAAGAATCAGAAATGACTGAAAAATGATTAAACAACAATTTAGTTTGCTTTGTATATATGTTTGCCTGTTGCTGCACCGCGCACCCCCCCCCCCCCCAGACTGTCAGTTCCTTGAGGGCAGGAGCTGTCTTTTGCCTCTCTTTATGTCCCTCGAAGTTAGCATTGGGCCTGGTACTTAATAAACGTTTAATAATTGATTAGGGGGGGGATTAGGGACTGGGCCTATGATTTCATTGGTATAAGGAACTCCCTCTACAAATGCAGGTCAGCACTTTCTCTGCAAGTTATATTCAAGAGCTATTAGGACATTGAGAAATTAAGTGAGGTGCTCAGAGTCAGGTCTGTTTGGCTGTGAGGATGGCTATCCACTCTGCCACATTGCCTCTCAAGACAAGCTCAGTAAAGGTAAAACTAACTCTAAACTCTGCTAAGTGTAAGGAAAAGTAGAGACTATTTTATAAGTTTACAACTTAAAAAAAAAATCTGTGTGCAAAACTCAAACACTAAAAAATTTGTTATTTTCTTTTTCAGGTCAGTAAATCTGCTTATTTTAAGTAAAACTAAATATGCTTATCAAAAAACATGTATCCTTACATTTTCAAGCAATATCTGCTTATAAACATGTATTTTCCTATTTAGTGAAAGTATAAAGCAATATCCCCTCTAATTTCAAAAGAATATGTGGGGCAGCCAGGTGGTGCGGTGAATAGGGCACCAGCTCTGGACTCAGGAGGTCCTGAATTCAAATGTGACCTCAGATACTTAACATTTACCTTGGGCAATTCACTTAACCCCAATTGCCTTGCCTTCCCTCCTCAAAAAAAAAAAAAAAAGGATATGTAATTCTCTGTCAGAGGATTCTTAAGAATCATGTATTATTTTTTTTACATGTGAAGAATGATTTTAACAAAAAATATATTTTAATATCTTCTGAAAAATTTCTCACTAGAAATAAAACCTAGTAATGACTGGACAAATATGTATTAAAAACTAGAATTTAATAGATCCCCTCATGCATTATAGTCGAGGAATAAAAAATTTTAAAGTAATGTGGTAGAAGAGTTTTATCTTCTTTTTGTGGAAGCTTTTGTCATTTTGATTTTATAAAATAATCCTTAATGCAAATGATTGGTTTGTGTGCCAGTAAACTATATGTAAAAAATAGGGCACATACTAATTGAAGGGCACAAATCATATGGGATGGGGAGAAACCTTTTTTCCAGTGTTCCATACAAGGTAAAGTGTGAATAATTACTGGAATGTGAAATTGGAATCAGACCAGCTGGGAGCTCAATTCACAGAGCTGGCTGGTCTGGATGCCCAGTAATATTGCATGCAGGCATGTGTAGGAGAGCAATCCAGCCCAAGTGATTTGGAAGCAGATACAGTTTTGTGTCCTGATGCTCATCCATTCAGGTGGAAAGGACAAACTTCATATGAGAATGCCATCCTGTTTCCTTGGCAACTAAAACAGAAGAGATAAGAAGCCGAAGAGGAAGAAAAGTGAATTATTGGGGGAGAAAGAAGTTTGGGGACTTAGATCTTGGCTGTCGTTGGACTTGTTATTGTTAAAGGTTAAAATTAAAAATGAAAAATTTTGAGTCTTCAACTGGGAATTTGGATCTTTCCATTAAAGAAAAAAAGTTTTAAATGTGCTTTGAGATCTTTGAAAGAATGGAGAAATATGTGATTATGTAAAGAGGAAGTATAGTGTAAGGAAAAAACTGGGCTGTGAATCATAGAACTAAAACTAGAAGAAATTTCGGAGATCATCTGGTCCAACTGCTTCACTTTACAGAAAGAAAACTAAGTGATTTGCTCAGAGTCAGAGCTAAGATTCAAACTCAAACCCTCTGAGTTCAGTCCTGTAAGTCAGAAAAATCTGGGTTCATGTTATTCCTCTGTCACTATAAGACACCTGATGTTGAATAAACTTTTATGAGCCTTAGATTTCTGCGTTGTAAAATGAGATGAATGACACAAAACTTCATAAAGAGACTTGCTTGTAAAAGAAGTGAAATAATCCACATGATGTGTTTTTGTATCTATGTGGCATTATGTAAATATGGGAGTCATGTTTCATGATTATTATATTTCTACTGAAAATATATTTAATCCAAATGAATCTTTTATTTTTATCCCTTTATCATCAACATGCTAAAAGTGAGAGGTGTCTTGATGTATTACATAGAGTACTGGAATTGGAGTCAAAAGATCTGAGTTCAAATCCTGCCTCTTACATAGGTGTTTGACTGTGGATAAATCTTCGTTATCCTCAGGCATCTTTCTAAGACTCTGATGGGTAATGGATGGGTTCAGAAGCAAGAAATCACTTATTTAAGGTACTTGCTTTAATATATCCACCTGATTTAATTGAAATTAAGTTAACTACAGGATCCTTCAGCACCAGATTGGCAGCCTCAGCTTTAATTATTTTCACCTTGACAATGCAGGAGCAAGTCAGCACTGCTAAGCCCAAATCATGGGAACTTCTCATAAGCCTGGAAGAGGTTATGAATACTCTACATAAAATTTCTGAGATTCTAAATGATTAGTGAAGCAGCTGATTCTAAGGGAGAAAAGACATGTAAGTGGGAGGAGGAAGGAGAAGTCATTTAATTGGAATTGACCCCAAATGGAAGTTTAGGTGTACTGCGTACATGGAGTGGCCACCCATACTGTAGAACCTCAATTCTTTCACACAGGGTGTGTGGACATCTATTCAACCTGCTTTCACAGTCACAGGTCTAGGTTCTTAGAGAAGATTATACTCAAATTCATTAGTTTGAGCCCCTGCATATGTGTTTCCATTTACACAAACCAGCCTGTCATTCATAAAAAAAAATAATACCTTTAAATCTTAAATATAACCACTTAACAATAAGGCTAAAGAAATAATAATAACACACATACTTATATTACAGCAAGCACAGTGATAATAAAATACATCACAATCTACATATTATCCAGGATCACGCCTCCCTACAGCGCACTCAGAATTTGTGGAGGAGAATGGGCACCCAGAAATCTGGCAAATAGAACATGAATACCCCATATGCTCAGGGTAACCTACAACTATGGACCTATAAACTTCAGTGTCCTCCTTTTATCTCAGGAACTGGACATAAAAGTTCTTTGATGAACATAGCTTCTATATTCAACAGATACTTTCACTATTAAGAGAATTTGATCTATTTTGTGCTTGTACCTTAGGATGCAGGATTACCAGCCAAAATGGTTAATTCACTGGGTTATCTCTGATTCTCTGCTTCCATTGTTCCTCTGCTCACCTAAGTTCATTCCTCCATAGCAACTGAATGTCCATCTCTTCTAGTTTCAACTTTAGCTGATATAGTTCTAAAATCTGCCTTTTTACTTCTTACTCTCTTTTTATCTTTCTAGGTTCAGACCCTGGCTTCTCTCTGAGAGTAGCTTATAATTAGCAAACAAATTCTTATCTTTGGTCTATATGATAAGATCAATTACATTGGTCATATAATCGTAGATTTTTCTCTCTGGTGTCCATGTCACTCTAGTACCCTATAGCTAATACCATTCAAAATGTATTTTATCATCTCTGTTCTTGTTGTGATAGAAGTATTTGTGTTATTATTATTTTTTTAGCCGTATTATAAGTAAGTGGTTATGTCTAAGATTTAAAGTATTATTTTTATGAATGACTGATTGGTTTGTGTAAATGGAAACACAAATGTAGGGGCCCAACTAATGTGGTAAGTAAGGGAATTGAACTGTCTCAGAATTCTGAGTAAGAGTAAGTGTTTTTCTTAGAACTCTGAGAAGTACTTTAAAGAGACAGCACTTTATATTGAGAAAGATGACACTGAAGAATAATTTTGATATTCACTCAGATGACCATATCTTCTTTTATTTTGGGAATGTCTTTTTTCCTCTTGAATTTTGCAGGAAAAAAATGCATGAACATACAAAAAGAAAGACTTTGAACCTCTCAAGATGGTATACCTCTTTTGGAAGAAAATACATCACAGACAATAGAGTTTTCAAAAATAAGGAGAGCAAACAAGACAAAAGGAAGTAGTTTTAAAAATAAAATGGGAAAGTGGTGTTTAGATAAAGCAAGACATTAGCTAAAAGACATGGGGTACAAGATGTTAATTTTAAATACCAGGAGATGGAGAGAAGAAGCACATAGCTATAAAACAGGGAGAAAAGGAGTTAGGCAGGGAAGTAGAAGTATATTTTTAAAAATAAGAATACAGTGGAAGCCACATTGTTGTAATCAGAAAATCTCAGTTGGAATCTTGGTATTGACTCTTACTATGTGACTGTGAGCAAATCACAACCTTTCTGAAGCTGTTTCCTCATCTGTCAAATCGGATTAATAAATAGCACTTTTATTAACTACCTCATTGGGTTTTTATGGGAGAAAAGTGCCATAAAACATAAAGTGCTGCATAAATATAAATTGTTATTATTGGAAATGAATAATATGCCTATGAATAATTTCTTCCCTTTCCCTTCATTATACTTTGTAATGGTGTCCTTTTATGCTTTTCTGTTATTATCTCCTGTAACTTTTGCAACCATCTAGTGAGTTTGGTTGCAATTATTCTCTTTCATACTGTGCCAGTGCTGTACAGAGAGGAATCATGTTTCAGACTAGATGACCTCTAAGGCCCTTTCCAGCTCTGGGATCCTGTGGTTTTATGAAACTTGGTTCACCAACTCATTGAGTGACTTGGGAAAAGTCAGTCAGTGGTATAGCTAGGAATAATCTGCTCTGTTCCCAGCGTTATATACCACACCCCCTCCAAATTAAAGGGGGTAATACATAGTGGAATTTAAGTGTTGAAAAACACAGCTCATGCCAAGGTCAAATGCTTGCATTTTGATTTTCCTATGAAAAATTCACAGATATCACTCAGAAGCCAACCCAAACTTCTTATGGCATGGGAATATGGGAAAGAGAAGTTTTGTTAGAGTAATTGGAATACCACAAAGTGTCTTCGCCTAGACCACACAGATAATCAGATGAGAGACACGTAACACTCATCCTTTTCATCACAGAAATTTCATCCAGACTTAATTCTGACACCCCACAAAGGGAATTAATTTAAATACATTAATTTATTCATTCAACAAGTATTTATTAAGTACACACTTCATACAAGGCACTGTCCCTATTGCTTTGGGAGAAGCAAGGTTGCCCTCGAGGAGTTTACAATCTTATAATGGAACAAAGCTATTCACATAGTTAATTACAACAAGAAAAATATCACCAAAGTTCAGATGAAAAAGAGCTACTACTTTGTGCTTGAGGGAGACATCAGGAAAGATTTAATGGAAGAAATAGAATTTGAGTTGAGTCTTGAAGTATGGGCAGAATTCTGATCAGCAGAGATGGAGAGAATGGTATTTCAGGCAGAGATAATAGGACAGTCAGAGAATGGGGACACAAAAGTACAAATCATGGGAGATAAAGTTGGAAAGAGAAGTTGGGGTCAGATTGTGGTTGATCTTAATAATATTTCAAGCTAAGGAATTTGTGCTGTATTCTTTTTTTTTAAATAAATGTGCTGTATTCTTTAGGCAGTGGGGAGCCATTAAAATTTTCTGAGCAGAGGACTGACATGGTGAAAGTAGCAGCTTGATTTATCTAGCATTCTTGTGTAGGATGGATTAAATAGAAAAGCATCTGGAGGCAGTTAGGCTAACAATAGTTAGACTATTACAATAGTCCTGGCGGGGAGTGATGAGAGCCTGAACTAGATTTAGTGGCAATGAGAATGGAAAAGGAAGGAATGATGTGAGCAGCACTGGGAAGGAAATACCAAAAGGACTAAGTGACTTGATTTCGGGTTGTAGGGGGAGCCAAGGGAGAAGCAGTAAAAATGATAACCTTTTAGGCCTGAGTGACTGAGAATATTAGTGATAACAATGGTGAAAATTAATGGGAGATGAGGAGTTTGGTTTTTGCCACACTTAATTTAAATCGCCCAGCAGGATATTGTCCCACTGTCCTTTGCCTTGGTTATACCACATATATTGTGTTCAGCTCTTAGAACCATTGATAAACTGAAGCACATTCAGAGGATAGACCAGATAGTAATGGTTAATAAAAGCCCTCAAGAGTGTTTCGCTTGACTATCAGTGAATCATCCTCGCTTTCTTGAGGATGTTTAGTCTGTAAAGGAGAAGCCTTACAAGGATCATGATAACTTTAGAATTTTAAAGGATAATACTTGGAAGAGACGTTGGATTTGTTCTGCTTGGCCTCAGAGGCAAAATAGGAGAAATGGGTTCAAATTCCAAAGTTGCAACTTCAAGATCGATATAAGGAAAAAGTTCTTAACAGTTAAAGCTATTCAAAGTCAAACAGATTACTTTAGGAATTATCTGTTTCCCCCTCACTGGAGGACTTTTGAGCAGAAGCTAGATAAATAATATAATATTTTCACATAAGGATTAGAATGGGCCTCTAAACTCCCTTTCAAGTCTGAAATTCTATTATTTGATCTGGAAATGTGGGAATAGATTCTGGAAGAGGTCAGGGCTGAATGTATATATCCCATATGGAGGTTGTAATTGAAGCTATTCAGATGACCAGGGAATATAGTATTAAAAGAGGAAAAGACCATGAAAGACAGATACTTTGAGGGGCAGGAAGGAAAGGAATCAGTAGATTGAAAAAGGAGTAATGAGAAAACCAGGAGGACACAGATAATGTAGTGCCATGATAGCAAGAGGAGGAGAGAATTTCAAGAAGTGGGTTGGTTAATAATGTCAGATACTACAGAACAGACAAGGATTCTATATCCTGAGAAAAATCCCTTCCTTTGAATAGGAGGACATTGATGGTGATCTTTGAGAAAATGCTTCTATAGAGTGGTAGAGACAGAAACCAGATTTGCAAAGGGATACAGAGTTAATTGGTGGTGAGGAAGTAGAGACAAAATTATAAATGAGAGAAATTAAATGGTAGTTGGAAAGATTAGAAAAGTTAAGAAAAAGGGGTTTTTTTTTTGGTTGAGACCTAATTTTGTTCATTGGAAAAATCGAAGGTATCAACAGAATGAACAAGACTGAAGATACAAGACAAAGACAGTTTTAACAGAGCAAAAAGCTCCAGAAGATGAGATTAAAGGGGTTAGCCTTGAAAAAGAAGATGGACACTTTCTGAAACAGGAGAAAGAGAGGCTAAAATGAGTGAAAACATAGAAATTATGAGGTAAAAAGGTGGGTGATTTAATTTTGATCTTTTGAGTAATGTAAAAAGAAGGATGATCACTGAGTGTGAGGGTGAAGAAGAGTCAAGTGGGAGGACAGAAGTAGGTGGGAATAAAATTGGAACAGCCACTGTGGGAAACATGATAGGGAGTCAATAAAGTATTTTTCAAAACTCTAGCTTTCCCCAAGGATAGCTCTGAAGGCAAAGAAGGAAATTGTTGTTTCCCCTCCCCCACCCCAAGACAGAAACCCAGTCCTAGGCCTTGAAGGCCAAGAAGGTGGTGCTGAAGGGTGTCCATAGTCACAAAAAGAAGAAGATCCAAACATCCCCCATCTTCCAGCAACCCAAAACACTTAAGACTTTGAAGGCAGCCCAAATACCCTCAGAAAAGTGCCCCTCAGAGAAACAAGCATGGTCACTGCAATCATTAAGTTTCCCTTGACCACTGAGTCTGCTATGAAGAAGACTGAGGAAAACAACACCCTGCTCTTCATTGTGGACATCAAGGCCAACAAGCATCAGATCAAGTAGGCCATAAAGAAGCTGTATGACATTGACGTGGCCAAGGTCAACACACTGATCCAGCCTGAAGGAGTGAAGAAGGCCTGTGTCCGACTTGCTCTAGACTACTATGCTTTCAATATTGCCAACAAAATTGGGATCATCTATCCTGTGTTGAGCTGTCCTGCTCCACCTACTATAAAAAATTTTCCAGAAAAAAAAATCCTAGAGAATTGGTTAAGATCCCACTAAGGTTTCTGAGCATGAATTTGTAGTAGATCCAGTATTACTTTGTGAATTTCAGACAAGTGCCTGAGCTTGAAATCCTAAGTTGCACAAAGAAAGGCAAAAATATAGTCCCTTCAGACAAGGAGTTTACATCCTAATGAGAAGACAATACTTAAACAACTATGATTCCAGCTCAGGAAAGAGAGCCGGGTTGGCTACATAATATACAGAATTGACTTAAAAAAAAAAACAAACAAACCTCATGGGAACTGATAAGATCACCAAGTAAAAGAGTAAGTATAATGAGGAGAAAGGGGACCTAGGAAAAAGTATGGTGAGGAACGCCCACAATTAGGAGGCATTATATAAGATGAAGATCCTAGCAAAGGAAACAGACACAATGAAAAATACAATAGAAATACATTCGTATATTAGGAACAAATGTCTTCCAGCAATATCATGATGTTGAATCATTCCGGAAATTTTTGACAGTGTCTACATGACACAGCTCTCATCTGTTGTAATGGAAAAGTCAGGAGAAAAACAAGACTGTAATACTTTAATTACATGCCTAAAAATGTATTAAGGTCATTATTGACTCTATCTTGTCAAGTCCTATGGCACAGAAAGCGCTTTTGTTCTGGAGCATTGCAATGGCTAGTCCAGCCTCACCTTACTGCCTCAAACTGTGTAACTCTGCAAGTACGACTGTGTGAGTGAAAACAAGGATAAAAATTCTTGCTTTACTAATTGCCTTATTGATCCTCCATGCTCCCCTTCTTGAGGAGCCCTTTTCCAGTCCTTCCCAACTGCTACTGCCTTCCCTTTCATATTATCTTTACCTATGCTGAATATATCTTGTATCTACCTACTTATTTACAAATTGTCTCCTCCATTAGAATCTTTGTAGGTAGGGACCATTTTTGTCTTTCTTTGTATACCTTGCACTTAACATGGTGGTGCCTTTGTATTCTTTGTACTTAACATAATAATTGTTTAATAAATGCTAGTTTGAGTGACCATAATTAGATTGTGAGATCATGGAGAAAAAAACTATTAAAGATTCAAAAATGAGCTGGTAGCCACTGCACTGGATAATTTCCAGGTCCTGCTAATACTAATGCTAATTATTCACATATACAACAGGCATAAAGGTTCCTTTTAAAAAACCTGGAGGTGTAGTGCAAATATGGTTAGCTTCATTTTACAACAAGAGAGCTGAGGAGTTCCTTGGTAGTCACACAACCATTAAGTGTTGGAGTTGAGTCTCTCCCAAATTCAAATCTAGTACCCTTCATTTTTTTTTTTTTTGCCACAGAGGTATACTGAGCATTTTTTTTCTGCCTAGGGCAAGTGGCAGGGGGTTCATTCAGAGTGGGACTGACCTGGATTTCAGCAATCTGGGAGAAGTGCACCTTTGGACAAGATAAGATTTCTGAGTTGCAAAAGAGAGGCAAAGCCCACCACCACTGTCTTACATTTAGGGTAGGACCAGAGAGTGGAGGAAATATGCCCAGAACAGTATTATTGGTACCATCTAAACATCATGCCTCAGGACAAAACTCTAAATGCACCCACGCACACACCAGTTACAGCTCTATTCAACACGAATAATTTGGTAATAGAAATCAGTCAGCAACATAATGTTCTAGAAAACAATAATTACATGTGTATATGCCCATGCACATCAATAAAATCAACTTAAATTACAGTGGAAATTGAGGCTGTAGAATTTCTTTACTTGGCTTCAGTCATAAGCATCTGTGATGTCTGCAGCTATGTAGAATGTGCCAGATTATGACTCAAAGGCATTGGAAGCAGATATCTTATGGGATGCCAGGTGTTGAAATGCAGGTGCACAAATGAAAAAACGTTTATGCTCTTCTCTTCCTCTCTGGAGAGCAGAATTTTGTGAAATGAGATCCCAAGTACACAATGAACTCAGTGCCTCCTGAGAGAATAAAACAGTAGGATGAGAAATTGTTCTTTTCTCCCCCCCTGCTAGATTGCTTCATCCATTACAAAACTCTTAGATGTTTGTCCCCTGTGCTTAAATTTAGAAAAAGCTAGACCAGACTGATATTCAGGAGTCTAAAATGATCCCTAAACCACCCCACAACTCTACTCCCCCACTCACACACACAAAAATCCTTCTGAATAGCTTGTTGGGTTTTGAAATGTTGAATTACAGTATTTCATCCTTACTTGACATAAGAATCATACACCTAGACTGGAAGGAACCTTAATAGTCATTTAATTCTCTCACTTGATTTTATAGATAAGGAAACCAAGTCTCAGGCAAATTAAGTGACTTGTCCAGTGTCTCACAGGTAGTTAGCATATGAGGAGGGGAATTAGTTTTGTAGCCATGTCCTCTAATTCTAGATCCAGTGTACCACATGCTAAAAAAATCCTTCTGGTCTTTATTTTGGAACAGGAGCACAGAAGGAGAATAAAATGTCTGTATTCCTAAATCAGAAATGATAGGTTTCTATGTAGAAATGGCTCTCGTGATGATACCTCTTGGATTTTCCTGAATGGTCTTCCTTTTTTTTTTTTTGGAGGGGAGAAGGCAACGCACTTGAGGTTAAGTTGACTTGCCTGAGGTCACACAGCTAGTAAGTGTGTCAAGTGTCTGAGGTCGGATTTGAATTCAGGTCCTCCTGACTCGAGGGTCAGTGCTTTATTCACTGTGCCACCTAGCAGCCAGACGGTCTTACTTTCAAGACATGAAAGGCTGCTCTTGATAAAACTAGAAGGATTACCCTTCATCAGACTATGTGCCCTAATTTGGGGTTTAGAAAATATTGTGGCTATTGGCAAAGAAATGAGGTTCTCATTATCAAACTGTAATGAACTCTGTCCCAGTGTCATGTGGAGCTGGTAGATGCCTGGTTGTCCCAGTTATAACTGATTCCAATTTCAAAACATAAGCATTTTGTCAGAGACTTTAAGGAATGAAAGAACTGAGTATGTTTAGGGGTCATTTCTTACTTCTCTTGCCTTGTAGTTCCCACCTTGGGAACCTAGGGTGATGTTCAAACGTTACCCCCCCCCCCCTTTCTTAGCCTACTGAGACTGGCTCTCTGCTTTCAGGCATGAAGGTCATAGTATTACAGAGCAAAAATTTTATTACATAAATAAAGAAAACACTGAGGGGTGGACTATTAAAGAAACAGCCATTAGTCCTAAAGACAATGCAATCACCCAAGTCATTTAGAGTCCCAAATATGAGGCTTCTTTTGGAGAAACTTCTCTACCTTCACACCCTCAAGTCCTTCTTGGGTTCTGTGCTTGCTGATTGAGGGAGAAAGAGAGTAAGGAGAAGGAGCAAATTTTTCCTTGCTCTTTCCCACAATTCCCTTGGCCACCTCTACAATAGTTCTCATCTTTTACCATCATCTCTCCCTCCCAAGCAAAAGGAGCACAAACCTTTCAGAGTTCTGTTCTGCTTTCTCTTTGCTGTACTCCCCATCTTGATGATTCTGCACCACCCTTTTTGTTTTCAGTCTTCCCCACTCACCAATCCCACACATCATCATGTATCATTTCCCACAGACACTATTTCTGCTCCTCACTCTGCTTGAATAAGGGAAAAGATCCCAAAACTCTCTATAAAATATCATGAAAAGTTTGTTTCAATTCCTACAAATTTCCCTGTTTTCATTATGCCAGCTTTGTGAGGTTTTATGGAGGAGGCAATCTACCTTGTGAGACCCAGCAGTGTGTGAGGCACGAGCAAGGTGACTTATACATATAAAAGATTTAGGTAAGATTAAGCAAAGAAATTAAACCAAAACCTGCTAAAATATTTGGAAAACCTCCCTGTTGGAACTGTGGTTTCTGTGAGGAGTTGGCCAGTATTTTTTGAAACACAAAGATAATCTGCCTCACCTAAGATTTTTGGGGAAGCAAAGCAAGCAAAGGTCAAACTTTTCTCCTGCTACAATCTACTTTTTTCCATTTAGAATGAGCTTGAAACCCCTTGGAGATCACTTTGACTTGTTAAAGTTTGTGTTTGTTTTTTTTTTTAATCACAAACTCATAATAGGAAAGGACATCATTGGAAAGAAGCAATTCAGTTCAGTTCAACCTCCAGAGGAATCATCATTACGGCATCCTGAGCAAGAGGTTGTTCAATTTCAGATTGAAGAACTATAGTGAAAGGGGCCTTGAAGCACCCCCATTCCACTTTTGAACAGTTCTAACTATTAGAAAGTTTTTTCCTACATCTAACATCTACCTTTCTGCAATTTTCACCTATTGTTGCTAGCTGTGCTCTTCACGGCCAAGCAGAACAAATTCAATCCTTATTCTATATAATGGCCCTCTACATACTCAAAGGCATCTCTTTGCTTGTATTCAGGCCAAGTATTTTCAGTTTCTTCAGTCTAGCCTTGCCTGGATAGCAATCCCCACAACCCTTCTTGTCATCTTCTTCTTGTGGTATAATGTAAAGATCATGGGATTTAGAGCCAGCAGACACTGGGTTTGAATCTTAACTGTGTCACTTCTGACCTTGAAATTCAGTTTCCTCATCTGTTAAATAAGGATATTAGACAATGTAATCTCTAAGCTCCCTCATGTTTGATTTTAGTAAAAAAAAAATTGAATTTCTGACAATGGGCAATTTTAGATCTCTTTCAGTCAAGCAGTAAATTGAAAGTAAGATTATACACAGTCCCTGAAATAGCAGCATCTGGGGAATCTTTTTTTCCCTTTCAGAATCAGTTGTTGTTCATTTAAAAAGTTATACATCAACTTGATAAAGTAATGAGTTAGGGTGGCTGGTTAAAATAACCAGATCAATCATACACTGGCCAGTGATTCCAGTCATGTAGATAGTCCATAATTTATTTGCTTTAGGAAGACAATGAAGTCTTTCTGGTGTTAAGGGAACAACAGTGTGTATCAAAATTGTTAAGTCTGTGAATCATAGTGACACGCCTGGGTGGCTCAGCCAATAGAGTGCTGGGCCTGGACTCAGGAAGACCTGAATTCAAATAGGACCTCTGACACTTACTAGCTGTGTGACCTTGGACAAGTCATGTAACCACTGTTTGCCTTAATCCACTGGAGAAGGAAATGGCAAACCACTCCTGTAACTTTGCCAAGACCCCATAGGGGGTCACAATGGGTCAGACATGACTGAACCACAACAATGAATCTTAATGACCAAAAATGTAGATCTCTATTGACGATAATTCACTTTCCTCTTGGGTGTAATTTGCCAACAGTGTGGCTGTGATGAAATTATTTCGTACTTTGTAAATATGAGTAGACGTTTTTAGTGAATTCTGTGCCAAGCAAATGATACGCAAATTCTCCCCAGCTATTCAATACCAAGACTTATTCCAATGCCACCGTTTGACTGAAATTGCTTCCTAAAGGGTACCAGTGATTTCAACCTCTAGATTCAGTTGTCTTTCCTCATTCATCATCCCCCTTAACCTTTCTGTGGCTTTTCGCATTGCTTACCACCCTTCTCCTAGACATTCTCTCCTCCCTTCGCTTCTGTTACACCATTCTCTTCTGGTTTACCTTCTATGCCTGAACTCTCACCTTGCATTTGTTGGCTTATCATCCATTTCCCAACAGATCCAAACAATCTATCCTGGGCAGTTTTCTTTCTCTATATCATCTACTTTGGGTTCAATTACTATCTCTATGCTGATGGCTCCCAATTCTGTGTATCTGGCCCAAATCTCTCTTCTGAGCACTAATCCTATGAAGATCAACTGCCTGCCGAACATTTCCAACTCCATGTTTCATCTGTATTTCAAATTCATGGTGTATAAAATGTAATCAATTACCTAAACCTGCGCTTCTTCCAAGCTACCTAATTCCTGTTGTGGATGCTTACTTTCCTGCCAGTCTTCCAGGCCCATTCCATTATATCCATCTGCAACTCTTCTCTACCAATTCTCTACCAAAGACTCTATCAAGTCTTGTTGAATTTACCTCCAATCCCAATAAAAACCACATTTAATAAGCACCTACTATTTGCCAGGCATTGTACCAAGTTCTTGGGATACAAAGAGAGGTAAAGGGTCCCTGTTTTCAGAGAGCTCACTGTCTAAGGAGGGGTGACAACATGCAAACAATTATAAATGAGTAAGATCTATACCAGACAGATTGGAGATAATCCCAGAGGGAAGGTGCTAGCATCAAAAGGGCTGAGGAAAGATTTCTTGTAGAAAAGGAGGCTTTAGCTGAGAGAGGAAGGAGTCCAGGAGGTAGAGACTAGGAAGGAAAGAATTCCAGGCACAGGGGACAGCTAGTGAAAACTCACTAAATTGGTAGATGAGAGAGACTGTCATGTGCTAGAAATAACAAGGAGGCCAATGTCAATGGATCATATTCATTAAAAATCTTGCTTGTATGCCCAACTCATATAGCTACCATTTTAGTTCATCCCCTTAACACTTGTTGCTGCTGTTCAGTTGTGTCCAACTCTCTGTGATCCCATTTGGGGTTTTATTGGAAAAGATAAGAGATTGATTTGCCATTTCCTTCTCTAATTCGTTTTGTAGGTGAGGAAACTGAGGCAAACAGGGTTAAGTGACTTGCCCAGGATCATATAGCTAATAAGTGTCTGAGGATTTGACTACAGGCCCAGTGCTCTATTTGCTGTGCCATCTAGCTGCCTTCAACACCTGTTCCTGGCCTGTCTTAAGTGTCTTAAGACACTGTAAGTGTCTTACAGTAATTGATGTACCTCCCTGCTTTCTTCTTCAATTCCTCTTACATGAAGCTGCCAAAATAATCTTCTCCAGGAACTGGTCTGACTACATCACTTCTCTGCTCAAAACTTTTTCAATGGTTCTCTATTGAATTGAAAGGAATAAGCCAATAAGCTAAGAAACCAGTAAGATGTTGAAAGTTCTCTGCAATCTGGCTTTTCACTGCCCCTCCAGCCTTATTTCGTGTAACTCCCCTCCATGAACTCTAGTTTCTGCCAAACTGAACTACAAGCTAGTTTTCAAACTGAATATTTCAGCAGATAGAATATTGAGTTTGTAGTTAGAGAATCTGCTTCTTCTTATTACCCATGTGGATCTAGATAAGTTACTCATTTTATTTCTCCGGCATTAGCTCCCTTGGGTATAAAATGAGGAGGGGATTGTAGTAGATGTCCTCTAAAGTCCCTTCCAGGTCAAAACTGACAATCCTATGATTTCTTTCTTCTATATACTTACACAGACCATACCCCACACCTGGGATCTA
>CM053583.1:279229719-279307107 GCA_028627135.1 Pseudochirops cupreus | reverse complement strand
AATCTTTGTCTTCTTTCAAAACTCAGCTACAAAAGAGATCATGTAGTCAAACCATCCTCATTTTTACAGAGTAGGAAACCGAGACCCAAGACAGTCACACAAGCAGTATCAGACACAGGATTTGAACCCAGGATTTCTGCGTCAAGAGACAGCACTCTTAAAAATGTGCTACTTGCCTCCTGATCCCTCTCTCTTCAAATTAACTTGTTTCACTATTCTATGAACATGTTCTCTTTTCCAGTCCCAAAATAGTATGAAAGTACCTTGAAGGCAGAGACCATTTCATTTTGTTCTGTTCTAGCACCTAGAAATGAGTCTCACATGTAATATAGTGTTTGCCGAAAGTGTTTTTTAATTGAGTTCAATTGAATTGAATTTTCTGTTTCTGGTATACCTTTAGTTTGTTACTATCAGTGTCTTATCTTTCACAGTGTTTTATCTTTCACAAACTAGAGATTAAAACTCAGAATTGATGTGATAAGTTTAAAGACTCATAATGTAACAATAAAAGCTCAAACTATACATTTTTTCTTTTTTTAAAAGAGAAAGATGATAATAGGGATTTACCACGAAGTTTAAAAATCCAGCCACAAGTTTTTTGGGTTAAGATTTATGAAGCATATCCATATTTTCTCCATAGAAAGGATTTGCCACTAAAAATAATGTAACTTTCACTGCTAATGAAAAATGGCTATGTAAAAGGTGCTACATTTTTCTTGGAGGTTGTATGAATCAGTAGGTGCCATTTGGATTATATAAAAATATCCATTTTAAAGTATGCACTATTTTTTATCAATAAGGTATGAATTTGAAATCTGGGCTCCCTACTTATAATTTTCAAAGTCCCCCTTTTTTTCTACAACTCCTGCATAGGACCCCCATATCAGCATCCTCATACCCTTTACCCTGAACTTGTCCTCTCCAGTGAGATTCCCATCTTCTCTACTTCCCAGATGTATCCAGCTAAGTTGTGTCTTCTCTGAATAAATGGAAATGTGGCTCCCTTTGTGTGTTTATTTGCCCCTTCTCAACACACACACACACACACACACACACACACACACACACACACACACACACACACACACACTCTATATACTTCTTTTTCTCCTCTCCCTTTCCATCCAACAAATATCTATGTGGAATCTATGCAATTACCTAGAAACAGACTTGTAATTTAAATAGTGAGAAAAGCTTTTTTAATCATTCTAGGCCCTTTCAAGCCGATAATCTAATTACTAAAAGAAGTTAGATGTTTAATGAACTGTGAGTCTCAGCAGTCTCTTATTTTTCCAAATTTTCCCTTTCGCTATCACACATATTGGACAAAGGTGATATCACTACTGTGAACAAAATTATAGGGAACATCTAGTAAACTCTTCTCAGCCCTGTCCTGCCCCAACCTACCCCCATTCTCCAAAGAAATGGTTTCCATATTGTTTTGATCATGCATCCTTATAAAAAAATAAGCAAGTACTCTAATACATATTTGCTTACTTGTAAATTATATATGCATGTACTGCTTTGACTGTCTGTTCCACTCAGAACAAAAAGAGGGAGGAGTAGCCCTTCCCTGGATCAGGCGAATCTCTTGCTCCCAAATTCCCCCAAATTCCCCCAAATATTTGTCAGATCCGTGAATTTATCTGGAGGACATGTAAAGTAGGGGAGAACACTTTTCCCAATGGCACCTGCATAATTGCTCTTATGGGTGCCTGGAGAGGACTTAGGTTATAAATGCCCTAATTGGTTTATAGCTGAATCTAAAGGGAAAGGAGGGAGAGAATTGGAATTGGGAGTAACTGGTGGGATATTGGGCTATAATGGGTGAAGAGTAAGTGTAGTTGTTTTAGAAACAAGCCCCACAATTGAATGTTGAAGTGAGGGTAGATGGCAAACCATATTACTGTTCTCTGACTGATCCTCTTCAAGTAAGTTATGCTGCATAATATAATACATAGAACATAGAGCTGAAAAGAGCTTCAGAGATGATCTAATCCATTTTTGTCATTTAATAGACAAGGAAACTTGAGTCCCAGAGCGGGGAAATTTCCTTTCCACTATAATAATACATTTAATTTATGATTTAAAATTTACATTTATAATAATAACATACAATATAATGATATATGTAAACATAAAAATTATATAATTACATATTTATAATAAGTATAATATATTTATAGTAAAATTCCACTAAAATAATACAAATTTGTTATTAACTAATTTTGCACATTTTAATATTTGACCATTATATCTATATATAAACTCATTTTTGTTCAGTTGTTTTTAGTCATGTCTTCATAACCTCACTTGGGGTTTTCTTGGAAAAGATACTGGAGTGTTTTGTCATTTCCTTCTCCAGCTCATTTTATAGATAAAGAGACAGAGGCAAACAGGGGTAAATGACTTACCCAGAGTAACACAATTAGAAAGAGTCTGAGGCCAGATTTGAACTCAGAAATATGAGTTTTCCTGCCTTCAGGCCTGGCACTCTATCCACTTAGCCACCTAGCAGCCCATAGATCTTACAGCTATGTGATAGCAGTATTGTTGTGTTCCAAATGACCTATCATCCAATGAAAAGCAAGTCATCCCTGCCTTTTTTATAAGAAATGGAAGAACAGAGATAATTCAAGAACTTTAGGGACTTTTAATATATAAATTACTTCCAGTGGAAATAAATCAGAGAATACATTAGTTTATCCTCTAGACCAGTGCTTCTTAACCTTTTTTATGCATCATGGACTCCTTGGGCAGTCTGGTAAAGTCTACAGAGCCCTTCTCAAAATGTTTTTAAATGCACAAAATAAAATACATAGGGTTACAAATGAAACCTTACTGAAATAAAGTTATCAAAATATTATTTTTAAAAACAAGTTGAAAGAACCCTCCATCAAGAATCCCTACTATCAAAAAAGAACTGCCAGAATTGGAACATACTCTTAAAAGAGTTTTGATTAAATTAAACAATCTCTGATCTCAACATGTGAATTAAGTTAATGCTTTATTGCCTCCACAGGCTATTCTCTCAGTAACCACTTTAACTCATAATTCTTAGCAACTGTTGGGTTTTTTTTTTTAATTTTAAAAAATCATTAAATAACCATTTCAGACACCTCGGTCTCCACTGATAAGTGCTTTAAGTTAATGGGAAAGCTATTCTCTGGAGCAAAGACATTAGTATAATTAACTGGAGGAGTATAGTCACCAAAATGAATAGTAGCCAGAAACTTCATGACTGCATTTAGAGCTCCAGGTTTGCTTGGGAGAGAAGAGATCAGAACTGCAGCTGACAAGTTTGAGGTCAAATGCGTAAGATCTGGGTGAGGGATGAGGATCCATACCTGACGTTTTTCCAAACACAGATTGAATGGAGGTCTGATGGCCCTTTCCTAGGGTGGGTACCATCACGGAGCACTAAGTCTAATATTCCAACAATTTCTGTTTTGTAAACCTGGTCACAGGGGATCCTGAATTTTGTTATTTTGCTGGTGGTATTGAAAAATATTAGACAGTTCTTCTGCCCTACATCTAATTGAGGGGTATATTATGTGTATATTTGTGAGTGTGTGTGTAGATATTTTTTGGCCTTCATTTACATACTTTGATCCGTATGTCTTATAGCAGCGGTTCTCAACCTATGGGTTATGTTCAATTTGTAACAATGAAAATACATCCTGCATATCATATATTTACATTGTGATTCATAACAGTAGCAAAATTACAGTTATGAAGTAGCAACGAAAATAATTTTATGGTTGGGGGTCACTACAACATGAGGAACTGTATTACAGGGTCGCGGCATTAGGAAGGTTGAGAACCGCTGTCTTATAGGCATGCTTCCAGGATACTGTGTACGAGATTTTACAGAGCATTCATTCACTTATTCTTTATTTGATTCAGCAAGCAAGGGCTAGACCCTAAGCTACCAAGATTTAAAAAAAATCAGTCTTTGTTTTCTAGGTGGGATATAACAAGTATTCAAGTATGCAAGGCAAATAAGAGCGACTGTGATTGATATTCAGGCATTGGGTTAAACATTGGAGATACAAAACCCAAAACTAAAGAGCCCTCCCAGCCCTTTCTTTTGGTGGAGTGGCGGCAGAGGTTGGTGGGGAGAGGGAGGATCAGGAAGGTCTCAAATGAGAGGTTTATCTTGATAAAAACTTCCCAAGTATGTTCACGTTTGAGAAGGGAGGTATTACTTTCAGCTGGGAGGAGGGAGAGAGGGGAAGGAAATCACAGAAGCCTTAAGAAAGAGGTGGGACTTGAAATACCTTGAAGGCAGCTTGAAGAAAGAAAAGAATTTCACCAGGCAAAGACTTGGAAAGGTGAACATGGCAGGTATGGGGGATGGCCTCTGTGAATGTATGAGAGTGAAAGAGCAGAAGATGACATGTACTTTGTGCAAGTTTATAGTGTATAAAAGTAATAATATAAAACTGGAAAAGATAAAGCCACGTTGGTACCAAAGTGCAGAGGACCTTAATTACAGGTTAAAGATATCACTTGTGGTAGGGGCAGTAGGAAACCAGTGAAGATTTTTAAACATGTGTTGGTTATAGTCATTGTTGAGGTTTCAACTCTGCCCATCCCGGGACAACAAAAACTGTTGGGGTTTCATGATGTGTTGTGGTGGAACCATCTCAAAGACTTCAGAGTCAGACCATCTCTAATCCAAGTATGGGCATGTATTGAGATTGATGCCTCTTATGAAGTGTGCTAAATTCCAAGAGGAACCAGCAACTTTGGAGAAAGCAAGATGGATTTTTATAGGGTAAAGATACAATTACATAACAGAAATGTACATAGAATATAGGAATATGATTAATATTAAAAAGGCAGGAGGAGTTTGTTAAGGGATTAGGTAATAGGGGAGGGGTCTCAGCAATGGTGGAACTGCACATGAGATTACCCACAGTGCATCAGAAAAAAACCATTGGTGGTGGTGGGCGGGGGTAATGTGTTTTTAGTAGCCTCTATGTCATAGGTTCACTCTAGGTCAGTTCTTTAATATTACTGCACGAGTGCCTGCTTGAGGAAAGTCTCTTCTGTTGTTTTGGGGTATACATCCTGCTTGGACATCCTGGTCTTGCTGCTTTCTGATTGGCTGAGTATTGTGGTCCTGTCTGAGACTAGAGGGATGTGGTCATGGCTGAGTGCATGGACACACCTGCTGTTTTTGTGGGAAATATGAGTTTATGGACACCTGTTGTTCTAGGGAGCAGTGAGGCATATATGAAGAAGTTAGGATATTGCAGGGCAAGGTAGGTACAGTGGGCCTCAAATAGAGAGAAGGGGAAAGATTTGAGACCTTGCTGGATAAGGTAAATGATTAAATGTATTCATGTATGGGGGGAAGGATGGGTGTAGAGAAGAGGTTTTAAAATGACTCCAGGGTCTAAAGTGGGGAACTAAGATGGTGGTTAATACTAGGCAGTCAATAAACATTTAGTAATCACCTACTGTGTACTACCCACTGTACTAATCACTGGGGATATAAAAAGAAGCAAAAGAAGGTCCCTGCCCTCCAGGAGTTTACAACTTAATGGAAATAGGGAATTTGGAAGGAGATAGGATTTAAGGAGAAGATGTGTAGCTCAGCTTTGGACATGTTGATCTTGAGTTTCTGAGGAGTGTTGAAGTGGAACAGTCCAGTTGGTTCAATCATTCAATCAATAAGCACTGAGCACCTACACAGCAGCCCTGTGCTAGGCACTGAATACACAAAGACAAAAATAAAATGGTTTCTGCCCCTGAGTTTACATTCTATACAACATGTCCAAATATAGTTCAATATAAACCATGTATAAAACAAATACAAGGTGATGGGGGAGGGGGGTTCTAGTAAACTGGAGGATTAGGAAAAGTCTCTATTAGGAGGAGGGCACTTTATCTGAGCTTTAAGGGAAGCTAGACATTCCAAGAGGCAAAGATGAAGAGGGAGTTTATTCCAAACATGGGAGACAACCTTCACCAAGGCATGGAAATGGGAAATGAAGTGTTGTGTATGAGGAAGGACAAATACTGTAGCTTCATAACTGAACCAGAGAGACCATAAAGAGGAATCCTGTGTAATAAGTCTGGAAAGGTGGGCTAGAGCCAGATTGGGAAGAGCTTTCAGTAACCAACAGAATGGATCTGAAAGTCTTCAGGAATGAGAACTGAAGGTGGAGAGACAGATCGAAACAACTGCCATGGGCAGGGTAACAAGGAGTTGATCAGATGAATAGGAAAAAAAAAACAAACCTGCCAGGCAGCGAGGAGGGGCCCAGCTGAAGTTAGCATGAATTTTTTAACTGACCTATTCAACTCAGTTTTTAAACTTTCTCCAGAATCTCATCAGACCTTGGGACCTAGAGTGGAAAAAGCAGATAAATGGTGGAAATGACCCAGAATAAGGGATGAACAGGGCAGGAACAGCAGAAAAATGTGGGGGAGAGGGATTCAAGGGTGGAGTCTTCTTGAAATGGCTGACTGTGGGGTCAAGATTAATTTGAAGGACAATTTAAAGTGACTGTTTCTTCTTTTTTTATCCTTTTTAAAAACATTTGTTTATTTTTAGTTTTCAACATTCATCTTTACAAGATTTTGAGTTTTAAATTTTCTCCCCCTTCTTTCCCTTCCCAAGATGGCATGAAAGTGACTGTTTCTTCCTAACACATTTCCACATTGTGTCCCTGTAGCTGAATAGATTATCTCGATAGGCCACACACATAAAAGCACTTACTCATTGTTGTTATACTTTCGTAGCATTCTTTCCTTCTTAAAAAAAAAGTAATAGGAGAGGATCCCTAGAGTCAGACCCAGACGTGAACCTGACACTTTGAACAGATTTCAATGGACCTTAATCAAAATGTTCCAGTTGCTTCTAGTGGGAGAGAGGAGGAAATGGCGTGTTCTTTCTGTCTTTTTAGTTTGCAAAATTAGTCTGACTAGTGACTTATCCAGAGGCCTCAACTTTTTGGGCAAGACCTTTAATGGATGGCTAGACAGGATGCCTGCAAATATACAGAGCCCAGACATGTCCTTCATTCATTTATGAAAATACAGCTGTGCAGAGAGTCACCTCTGGTCTATTCAGGTTCATAGAAATATTTTCACACAAAGGCAAGGGTTCTTTTTTTTTTCTTGGTTAGGAACCCCTTTGGCAGTTTGGTAAAACCTAAGCATCCTTTATCAGAATAATGCTTTACAATACATAAACTACACAGGATTACAAAAGAAAACAAAGGTTCATGAAAATAAAGATGTATGTTTTTTCTGTTTATGTCCACAGACCCCCTAAAATCAATGGACCCTAGGTTAAGAACTTCTGCTCTAGTAGAAAAAGTTTGTGTCATCCTAATCTCTAACCCCTAGGACATAAAACTGGATCATTACATCCAAGTTGTTACATCTCATCTCATTTCTTTTTCTTCATCAACCTAATAGATTTTAACATGCACAGGCTAAAATGTTGAGGCCTAAAGAGATTTCTTAAAGTAATTCTACAGGTGAAGAATAGGATTAGAATTAGATCTGATATTATCCACATTTATATAATTTCACCTAACTTGCTGAGTCATGATTATACCTCCTCAACCTACGTAAAATTTTCACATCCGTACAAAGCTGACATGGTACTATGGGTGAGGAACCTGCGGCCTGGAGGCCACACGTCGCCTTCTAGGTCTTTGGGTGTGGCCTTTTGACTGAGTCGAAGTTTTATAGAAGAAATCCTTTTATTAAGGGGGTTTGTTCTTGAAATTTGGATTCAAAGGGCTGCACTTGAAGACCTAGAGCAGTGGTTCTCAACCTTCCTAATGCCGCAACCCTTTAATATAGTTCCTCATGTCGTGGTGACCCCCAACAATAAAATTATTTTCGTTACTACTTCATAACTGTAATTTTCCTAGTTATGAATTATAATGTAAATATCTGATGTGCAGGATGTATTTTCACTGTTACAAATTGAACATAACCCACAGGTTGAGAACCGCTGACCTAGAGGGTCACATGTGGCCTCAAGGCCGCAGGTTCCCCACCCCTGGTAGTCTTTTACATACATTAACTCATTTGATCCTCGTGATAGCACTGAAAATTCTGTGTTGTTCTCCTCACCTAGGAAGGCCCTGTAGCAGAGGAAATAAAGAACCATGCTGGGCATTAAGACCACCTATAATCAACTGGCAAGAATCTCTAAAATACCTATGATGTGCCAGACGCTCATGTGGATACAGAAATAAAAACCCAAACAAGCCTTATTCTCAAGGAGTTTACATTCAATCCCGGACCATGAAATTTTTGTTTGACTTTTGCCTGCTTTGTGACTCAGGGCAAGTGCTACCAGCTAAAGAGTTGCTAAATTGTGAATCTGTTGCCAATTTGCATTGGAATAGGGCGGTTGTGAGGTGGTAAAGACTTTCACTGAAGAAATCACAGTATGGACTCTCCCTACTCCCCATACCCATTTCACAGATGAGAAAAATGACCACAGTTGCATAGCTAGTGTCAGAGATAGTTTTTGATAGGTATCTTACTACTTAAAGGCTAATGCTTTTTGTTCTACCACCCTCCTTCTATTAAATACTAAACGTAAGCAAACATAATTTCTCTCTGGGCTGGGGCTGAAAAAAAACCATAAAGACGTACTATTGAAAAATACAATTTGCTAAGGCACCATCTTTATTGCCTAATTATAGACTTAAACCACTGCGTGTGCGCTGACTCTATCAAGCAAACCTAAACTGTCTGCTTCTGCCCTTAGCTGCTAAGGAAATAGCCTCTTAACCAATGGCATATGTTCTCAATCACTCCCAAAGTGTTGCTTCATGTACCATACCCCTCTGCAGTTTTGATAGGGGGTGGGAACATTGCATAACAAAGGCCAGAAAAAATGTTGCAATCAAGGGAGAATGATCAAAAGCATGTACTGAGTTATGATGGATGTGCCTGGCACCTACAAACTATGAAAATGGCTATTTACTGAATTCCTGGCAAGGGCTTCTTACTTTATTTGTTCCAGTGATGATTTGATGAACTATGTTTTTCTGTTACTGGAGCTCCTCAGAACATAAACTTAGGTAAGGACAGAACAGAAGATGCTAGTGAGACCATTAAAAAAAAAAAGATGTTTAAATTCAAAACTATTCTTCAAGGTGCTTTGTAGCACAATTGGTCTAATATTAAGGTTATCCCAAAGGTCCAGGTCCTTATCCAGGGATCCTGGAATTCTTTTCTTATGTAAAATAGATACAAAATATTTCTCATTCAGGGAAGTGATATTATTTTTAAAAAAATCTAGGGGCCCATTCCCCTTGCCTAGGCCCGCCACTGTCTTCTGACTTTCTTTCCTAGTGCTCAGCATAACACTTGGCACATAGAAGATCTTTAATACATGTTTACTGACTGACTTAGCCCTTTCACTAAATATCTAACATAAAAAACTCACTTGCCTTAACTTTTGAGTTACCACCATTATACTCTGCAGACCTGTTTCCATTCCCTTCAATTTCTTTCCATTAGTCTCTTCTTAAGGTGTTTTTTTTTATGCTTCTGCCTATCCAGTATTCCTTCTCTCCCCAATTTTGGCCTAATTTCTCTGTTATTTGTACACTTCAGTTATGGGAGGAGACAAAGGCTAGCCATCAGTTTGCTAGAGTAAGCCATCTCTAGTCATCTGGATCTACATCTGGCCATTGGAGCCAAATGACTGAGGAGAAAAGAGTGAGGCTGGTGACTTTGCACAGCCCTTCCTCACTTAAATCCGACCCACTTGCAAGTTATGACATCACCTTCCTGATGTCATGGTCCTCTTTGATAACAAAGGAGAAACAACAACAACAGCAACAACACCACTTTGGGGAAAAATAGGGGAGGAAGAAAGGACTGGACATTGTAGAAGGTTTTTTATTCCTATTCTCTATCCTAATTTCATGTTGCTTACCTGTAAGACAAGTAACACACAGGTGGGCTGCTAGCACAGGTTCACTCTTGATCTGGTCAGACAGAAAGCACAGGAAGATAGTTTTGGAGGGGTTAATAATCTAACTTTATTCTAGTCTATTCTTCTCAAAAGAGAGTTGCTGATAATGGGAACACCAACTGCTACAGCATTCCCTAATCACCCTTCTTGCAGGGTGTAAAGCCACACACAAGCAGCTTTCCAAGGTTCTGATTACACAGTATACTGAACACTCTATTCAATAACAAATCAGAGCAAAACTTTCACAGAATTCAAGGTACAGCATTCATAGTGTTACAACTTATCACAGAAAATCAAAATACAGCATTCACAACAACTTATCCCTTAAATGGCCACATAGTTTTCACCACAGTGGTCACATAGTTTTGAACAAAGTACAATCATTTAGTCAATCAATCACTTAGTAACTCAATCGTTCAATCAATTCAGTCATTCAATCATCTTAAGAGGCTTGCCGCTTTAAGGGTCACAAAATACAAAAGTCAAAGTTCTCCACTCATGGGGCACACTAAGTTACAATATCAGTCACTACTCAGTATTCAGCACTCTCTTAAGGGGTAATGTAAAATACACAGGCCATCCACCCCTCATTCACAAATAAGTTACAATTTCAAGGTCATAAGTAAGTTACAACTTCAATTAGTCACTACTCAATATCCACGGAGAGATCTGCTTCATCTTAACCCTAGGTAGGCTCTCAAATTCCCTGGATCCCCTTCCATGGTACCAGAACCTACCTAGATTCACCAATCTGTCACCTGGGTTCAAAGGCAGACATCTCCCAGCTCCTTGTCCAGCTCTCTGTGCAGTTCCTGTTTCACACTGAAGCTCACAGTGTCCAGTCCGCCTTAAATTCTTCACATTCTCTGTTCCCAGGAAGTCAAGTCTCAACAAAGCCACTAACAGATTCATGCAAAGTATGAGCATCACAATCACGCTTCCTCAGTCTTCAACAGCTCCAGCTGGCCCTTGGAAGTCTTCAGCAGCTTCCAGGAGAAGCTGGTAGCTCCCCAGCAGAAGCTCCAGCTGGTTCTCAGGTTTCCAGGTTCACTTCACCAAGGTTCCCAAAATCAAAATCATTCTCTCCAGCCTGGGCCTTTCCCCTTCAGCCTTCTTGACAGCAGCTGCTTCTGCCTCCACAAAGCTTATCCCCAAAAGTTCTGACTCTCCCTCTCTGGGCCTCTTCCTTATACACAGTATTGTTCCTCCCTTTTCAGCCCCTGTTACATCAGCAACAGGAATTCATACCTTCTGTTTCTTTAACAGAAGCTTACTTTGAAACTAGGTACTAAGTACCTCTCAGCTTAGCAATACAAAAGGAATTTCAAATTTCATTACTATTACACAGGGCCTGACAAGAAGGGTGGCAGCAATTATCCCCATGTCTTGTTGGGGTCAATCAGGATGGACACAGCTTGTGCACTCCACTAAATTCCCTCAAGCCTCAATGCAGGCTGGTTGAGGCAAACACAGATTTCCCCCAAGCCTTGATGGGGACCAATATAGGTTCACACAATATTCTAGCTTGTGCATTCAACCCTAAAGGTTCCCCAGTCACTGACCAGTGCTCACCTGCTTTGTAGGGCACAGACAAAGAAGGTATATTGCTGGCAATCGCCTCACAAGTTTACATTACCTCACTGTTATATCCACTGTGCAGTCAGAGTGGATATTTACAATTTACACAAATGTTTATATTGTTCATCATTATTTAATGCTGCATAAGAGTGGTGGAAATGTTTACAAGTCATGAGCCCTGGGAAATAGCAATTGTTATGGTCATCGATCTTGGGAAACTAAATTTTAAGAAAGAATAACAAAAATGCACCTTACATGCATTACCTTAATTATGGTCAATATGGACAACTCAACTCAGGATGTCATCTCTCTCCTCCATGTATGACAGTAGCTGTCTTGCATTTCTACAATAGATTCCTGCTTAATTCTCCCCTTGAAAATTCCTCATCTTTTGTTGGTTCAGTGCAGGCACTACCTATTCCATGCAGATTGCCCTGACACACCCCCTCCCAGATTTTAGTGTTCATCCTCCCCCTCTTCAAATAATCCTAGAGCACTTTAACTAGATCTCAGGTTTCAATATCTCCAATCCCTATTCTATGTACATAGGTTTCACTGGGGAATGTAAGCCCCTTGAAAGTAGAAATTGTTTCAGTTTTTGCTTTTGTCTTCTTCCTACCGCTTAGCAGAGTAGGTGCTTACAAATATTTGTTGAATTTAATCTAAATATGTAACATGAATAAGTGTTCAATGTGTTGGCATCACCTGTAGAGTGAGGGTTAAGTCAAAACCTAAACAGTATAGGGCCCTCATACCTCAATCCAGTCATATAGACATTAATATTTTTCTGACTTTAATAAATAAAACATCTCTCTACCTCTTTATAATATTTAACTCTTTCCATACAAGCAAGGCATTATTTTATGTAATCTCAAAGATATTTTAGTCTTCATATTTGTCACAGATCATTTCCTGTCCAAAACTGTCCAAATCTTGTCTGAAAACTGTTTCTTCTATACATACTCCTGTATTAGCCGTGTATATTAAAAGAGAGGGTTTTTTCCTACTCCTATTAGGTATCCAAATGTCCATCAGTGCCAGTATCAATATCTTACATCATTGGTGTCAAACTCAAATAGAAATGGATCCCTGCAGACTATGTATTGACTTAGAAAACCACAAGTTAACATTATCTATGTTGAATTGGATTATTATTTATTATGTTAAACATATTTGTTAAACATGTTCCAATTACATTTTAATATGTTTGGGGCAGTTTAAATTTTGGGCAGATTCCATCATTTATTTGAAAATTAATACAAATCTCTTCCTTTACCCCCAAAACATTTTTTTTCCAATCTTCCATCACTAAACTGCTCAGTTTATCTTAAATGGGTAACATATCTTACAATAGATTTTATGGTCATTTGTCATAATATACAGGTTTTAAAAAAATAATAGATGTCTTACATGGGCTGAATTCTGGCTCTCTAGACATTCTTCAGGGTCAAGAGTATGATATAGCAGCCAAGATATAGCAGCCAAAATATAGCAGCTAATGGGATATTAAGCTTCATGGAGAAGTATAATGTCCAAGACTAAGGAGGTAATAGTCCTACTCCCTTTGGGTCTAATCAGACCATACCTGGAGTACGGTATTACATTTTAGGAAGAACATTAATTAATTTGTAGAGGAGAATAAATAATAATTCCCAAAAATGTTAGTTATGTATAAAAGTGAAATGCACTACCACAAGAAGTAATGGGTTCCTCTCACTAGAAATTTTCCAGAAAAGATGACCTGTTTAGGTATTATTCATCAGCCATGTGATAGAGGAATTTCTTCTTTAGTTATGGCTTGAACTAAAAGGCCCCACAAGTCCCTTGCTGCTCAGATTTTGTGATTCTGTGAAACTCTGGTTTATGCAAATTGTGCTTGTGCCATGACCCCTTTTTGGGATTGGTTCTCCCAGAATCCTACATGTGTCCCTCCTTCAATTCCTTTATTCTAGCTTTATCCTATTAGGAGGCTTTCCATGAGTTGTGGTAATGCTTTCATTTTTTCAAAGTCTTTTTTAAAAAAAACTCTTTCTACAAAAATCTTATTCTAATCATGACCTAACTAAAGCACTCTCCACATTCCATTTTTGAACACTTACACTATACTGGTCCTTAAGGGAGATGTGCCCACAGGCTCATTGATGCCAATTTATAAGTACAAAGAATCCCAGTTTTGGAGTTAGATACTTCAAGTTTAAATCCCAGATTTGCTTCTTGCTTCCTGAGTGACTTTGGGCAAATGACTTCACTTCTTGAAGAAACTTAGAATAGCAGAAAGGATGCTGGGCTTGGAGAGAGGAAGATCTGGCTTCAAATCCAGCATCTAAGACGTACTAGCTGTTTGATCTTCAGCAAGTCACTTAACTATAGCTTCTTCATTCATAAAATTAGGATGATGGACCAGGTGGCCACTTTCAGCTCCTGCTTCTGTTGGGTCCTCACAAGTCTGAGAGAAAGAGGGCTCCAAGATTAAACATCTCTATAGGGAAGGTGGTGCCCTCTGGCTTCTGCATTCAAGTCTAGTGGAGGAAGCATCTGTGAAGAAGAAAGTCACATGCAAAACCCAGAAAGACTTACATGAACTGATGCTGAGTGAAGTGAGAAGAACCAGGAAAAACATTGTACATAGTAACAGCAACATTGTATGATGAACAACTATGAATGACTCAGTTCTTCTCAGCAATGCAATGATTCAAGACAGTTCCAAAAGACTCATGACAGAAAATGCTATCCACATCCAAAGAGCTATGGAGTTTGAATGCAGATTAAAGCATATTATTTTCACTTTTTGGTTTTTTGTGGCTTTTCCCTTTTTTTTTTATTCTTTTGCAACATGACTAATGTGGAAATATGTTTCCATGATTACACATGTATAACCCATATCAGATTGCTTGCCATCTTGTGGAGGGAAGAGAGAAGGGAAGGATAACAATTTGGGATTCAAAATTTTATAAAAATGAATGTTGAAAACTATCTATGTAAATGGAAAATATAAAATACTATTTACAAAAAAAGAATGTTGAAAATTTTATTTACATGTAATTGGGAAAAAAATAAAATACTATTTAAAAAAATAACAGAAGAAAGTCATTTGCAAACACAGTTGTGTCCTCGAACCTGGTCTGGCTGGTGGGCACATGAGGTGTTGACTTTTGATGTGGTAGAGATTTAGAGTCAGGACATCTGAGTTTGAGTTAGGACCTGCCAGTTAGTATCTTGTGTGACTTTGGGCAAATCATTAACCTTTCTAAGCCTCAATTGCCTAATCTGTAAAATGGGCATGATAATTCTTGTACCATTAATAACTGATATATAGTGCTTTAAAGCTTACAAAACATCTAATGCATTTTCTCATTCAAACCTCACAATAACCCTGTAATGTAGGTATTTCAAGCAATATCATCCCTATTGCCCATGATCATGCAACTATTAATATAATAGGTGAGATATGAACCCAAATTTTGCTGGGTCCAAGTTCAGCATTCTGTTCGCTTTGCAAAGCTTACTACCTGCCTCACAGGGTCGTTGGAAGGCTCAAATAAGACAATGAGTATAAAGTGCTACGTAAATCTAGTTCTTTACATAAAGAAGGATAGCTTTGGTTTAGTGAAGAGAGTACTGACTTTAGAGCTGGTAAACCTAGATTTGTTTCCCACCTTTTCCACATGTTGGTCATGTGGGGAAGCCATTTACCTCTCTGTGCCTCTGTTTCCTAATTTGTAAAATGAGCATTTTACTACCTGAACTACCGACCTCCCAAGATTATTTTGAAGAAAGCATTTTGTAAATTATTAAGCACTATAGGTATATTTACAAAATGTTTAGTCCTCCCAACATCAATTCAGCTGCAGGAATTCAGGGTAACCACCACATTTCTCTGAGGACACGAAATGGAGGAACTTGGAAATTACCCTAAAGGCATCACAGGCTCAGGCAGTCTTCTTGGCTCAGCTGTTTCCAATCCCTTCTTGCCACTAACTGGTGATTGAAAGCAGACCTACCTAAGTAGATATTCTGATGCTGGTGATCTGGAGACCCACCATCTTTGCTTCTGAAAAATTCAGAGCAAGCATGCAATGCAGTTGAGGTGGATTATTTAAATAACAGATTCTGATTGGGCCATAGAAAATGTTTTCTGCCCCTGTTTGTTCTTCTGTGTAGGAAAGTTTTGCTATCCAGGGTTTAATTTTGTAATTTGGGAAAAGGAGAGTAATTGATCCTTTCTCTGATTCAGGCAAGCCAGGGGTCGGGGGAAAAAAAAAAAGCACTGGGGAAAGAAAAATTTTGCCTCACTCTCTTTCTTCTAACTCAGGTAACGACCCTGATACAACCTTGTTTTCTTTCCTCAGATCTCCTTTTCTGTCACTATTTTCTTTTTTTTTTTTTGGCTTTTTTTTGAGGGCAATTGGGGTTAAGTGACTTGCTCAAAGTCACATGGCTAGTAAGTGTGTCAAGTGTCTGAGGCCAGATTTGAACTCAGGTCCTCCTGACTCCAGGGCCAATGCTCTATTCACTATGCCACCAGCCCCCCCTTCTTTCTTTAACAACTATTTTATCCTTTTCTGGTTTTACTCAGTTTTCTGCCTCAAAAAATTAGCTATCTCCCTAAATGTTGAGGCCAGCAATGACTTGTCAAAGAATAATAGTAAGTGACATTTTTTTTTTGCAGTACTTTGATGTTTATACACACTTTACATAAATTATCTTGTCTGAACTGTAAAACGATCTTGTAAGGTAGGCATTAGATTATGTCTCACTTGGCTTTTGGTTTGGGGTTTGTTTGTTCATTTTTGTCCAGAACTTGGATCTTCCTGGCTCCAAGTGAAACCTTTGCCACACTGACTCCTATATGATGATACCAAGTCATTTTACCAGTGCTGCCATTACTGGAATAAAGTCTTCAAATCTCAGGAGATAGTTACAGAACGGCCATTTTCTGTTTATATTGTCTTGCTTTCCAATAGGGCCAGTCTTTGTCATAATTAGTATAGTGACTAGCTTACATGCTATGATTTCAGGAGCATGGGGAAGACCCATTTCTCTGTGTGTTTATTCACACACATACTAACCTTTTCCACTTGCTAGTTAATGCCTACATTTCCAAGGTCAGTTCCTTGACCTCAGGGAATTAATCCCATTAAAATGGTCTTGTTTGTTGTTGTTCCTCCTTCATTCTCAAAAAGGACCTACGATGTCTTGACTTGCCAGTGGATTTAAATTTTAGCCTTGGGGCGGCTAGGTGGTAGAGTGAATAAAGTACCCACCCTGGAGTTAGGAAGACCTGAGTTCAAATCCAGCCTCAGACACTTAACACTTACTAGCCCTGCTAGGAACGCCTTCCTCCCTCCAAAAAAAAGCAAACCAAAAAACAGTTAAGCCTTTATTTCTATGTGAGTTGCTTTCAGATATTTTCCTAAAAGTAGGCTTCTCCCAGGCCAGAGAAGGGGAAAAAGGAAGGGAGTAGGACAACAGTGGAATGGCTACTGTTTGAGGGAAAGAAGGTGCTACTGAGAAGGGAGAACAGAGCTAGGAGTACCAAGGACTAAGAGTTTACTCCATAATTTTATCTAGACCTGATTTCACTTTGCAGTAACCCGATCATGCTTTTCTTCACTTTTGTCTCAGAATCCAAATGTGAAAACTCTGCTTTCTTAGGTCTAATATTGCAAAGAATAATAATGTCTCCTAACAATATTCCCATCAGCTCCTTTTCTTCTCTTCCCTTATTAGTGTATCAAAATTCTTTATCTTAATACAGTTGCGAAATTATATTGTCATAAAGAATGCATTTCTCCTAGATTAGTTACTTTCCTGTCATCTACTTCTCGAATGTACCCTAACTCAGTATAGCATTACCTTTCAAAGGAATCCTTTGCTAAGTAAGAGCTCCTAACCCTGATCTCTAAGCACCACCTCCCTGCACAGTTGGACAGATCTCTACCCTGGTTCTGGTATGCTGCTCTTCTTTTCTTAATACAAGCTATCACCAAAGTGCTCAAATATTTAAGGAAATGTTTGTACCTCCAACTACTTTTCACGCTGCATTAATTAACTGCTGCGAAATTGAATTTCACTTTGGCCTCTGCTTAGAAATAATTTTCCTCTGCAGAGTTCATAGCCTTCTTCCCTGCTGTTGAATGCTTGGCCTCTCATTCTGTTTGATTTCTCTAAGACCCAGCTCTCCTATCCCAGGGAGCTTTTGCCTAAAGACTCATTCAGACCAATGTTACTTACATACCTTCATTTTTATCTTGCTCTCTTGGTCATTCTTTGCAGGATAGAGTTCCTAATTCTTTTTAGAACCTATTTTGGTCTCATTCCCATTAACTCCAGGAGCCCTTTTCACCCTGCATCTTTCTTTACTCCATCCTCCTTCCAATCACCACCTCCAAAAAGTTCACCTTTCTTGGTGCAAAATCCTTCTCTATCATAGTTGCTACTGTTTAAACATTGTCCTACATCTGTTTCATTTCCATTATCCATAGCAGAGATTTTTCTATCTCCGATGACTTTTCTTTTTGGACATAATTTTTCCATTTTTACCTATTACCATTGTTTTTATTCTAATTTTTAGATTAAAAAAAAATCTATGTCAAAGTAGACTGTGTGACATAGGCATTCAGATGCATGGCTATTGAACTTGGAGTTTATTATTATTATTTTTGTTATTTTTAAAATGTAATTCAGCTATCACTTTAAAATCTCAAAATGCATCTCTTGTTCTCAAATTACTCTATCTAGTTCCCTTGGAATTCCTTTAGACATTTGAGTACACCAAGGGAATGCTAATGAAGGGCAGTGTGATATAGTGGAGAGAGAGCTGATCAAGAAGCCAGGAAGACTTTAGTTCAAGTGGGAACCTGGGCAAGTCAATTAATCACTTATTGATCCAAGCAACTCTCTGGGACCATAAGTTGCAGAACAGATACTGATCAGCATTGGCAGAGAGAATTTTCTCACTAGGAGTACCCTATGCCAATGTAATCACAGGTCTTTTTAAAATTAAAAAGGAATGAGGGAAATCTGAAGACTGATTCTTCATTCTGAGTGAGTCCATCTGACCATTTCAACCTTGAGAGGATCCAGACTCACTATGGGTTCTGTACAAACCACCTGAGGAGATCCTAGGAATCTTCAAAGCCTCTCTTAGGTTTGGACCATGTGCCAGGAAACCAAGAGGCCTCAATAGGTCAAGTGAAGGGTTTTATTTTTGTGATAAAATGACCAGCTACCTTGATGCCTGCCATGTGGGGGGAAAGAATAATCCCAATGGTGCAAGTTAAGTAGTCAACTAGAAGCCATCCAGTGAAAAATTAAGAACATGGAGAATGAGAGATGTTTTGATTAGGTGAAGATCAAATTTGATCCAGGGAACTTAACCATTTGGCCTTCCTTTTTTATGTTGATGATCCTTTCTCATGATCCCCAAGATGAGAAATCATTTATATTTACCCATCCTGAAAAAAATGTCCAGAAGGACCAATCCATGGAGGAGGAGTGGTACTGACAAGGAGAGAGATAGATATCAGACTCTCTGGTGGGCTGCCTCTTGCCAAAATAAAGTCAGATGTAACAGCCAGAAGATTCACTGCTTCCTGGCTCTCTACTTGGCCACCCAAGGCAGAAGAATGATTCTATGCTTGGGAAAAGCCTTTACAGAGGAACGAGAAATACAGACATTTTAGAGTTTTCTTATTTCTTTCTTTCACCTTCTCAAATGACTCTATTTGCTGCTATGTTGCTAAAAAACAGAGATGTTGAAAGATGAAATGAAAATGGTTTCTTAAGTAGGAAACTTCTTGTATTAGATTTTCACGTACTGAGAAGTAATGACAATATGCTTGTATTTATAGATTAAGTGTATAGGCTACAGGTATTACTTTTGATTAATCTTGAAGTTAAAATTCTTTCATTTTATAACGGCAAGAGAAGTAGTCACTAAGGTAAATTTAGTCAGTTTACCAGAATCAGGAGTCTTTAATCTGATGTGTGTCATGGACCCTTTCATCAGGCCACAAGCGCATGGATCACCTCTCGGAACAATGTGTTCCAGTAATTGAAGGAAATGCTAATTTGCAGTGAGAGCAGGAGTTCTTAAACTGAGTCCATGGACCTCCAAGGAGTTTGTGGATAGATTTTAAGGGATCTGTGAACTTGGATAGGAAAAAAAGGATATCCTTATTTTTACTAACCTCCAACTAAAATTTAGCATTTCCTTCAATTATTTAAAAAAATATTATTTTGAGAAAGGGTCCACAGTTTTATAAAATTGCAAAAAGGGGCCAATGACACACAGGAAAAGTTTGAGTCCTAGTTTATTTAACTAGTAACCAAAATGCAGTTTTTTTCCCATCCAACTTCACAGACTTCCTGAATCCTATCCATAGATCTGTTGGGGTTCTATGGATCCCAGGTTAAAAACTCCTGACCTAAATGAATATATTTGGGGATACATGGTTGTTTTGTGGATATACACAAAAAAATCTCTTCATGAAGTCAGTTTTAGTGAAATTGTTTATGTTTAAAACCCGAAGAGACTATAATCCCTTTCATTGTCATGGAGCAAGGTTTAGCCTGAATAACAGTAAGTGTCCTATAAATTATATGACACGAAGACCACCCCTGCCATTGGCCTGAATGGGTACAGTGTATGGTTCTTGGCTAAATATGTTCTCGAATGAAATGTGCATCACCCCTAGTCATGGTTGTCTCAGGGAGTACCTTTTGTTGTTGGTGGTTTCAGTAGGGTTCAACCCTTTGTGACCATATTGGGGTTTTTCTTGGCAAAGATACTAGAGTGGTTTGCCATTTCCTTCTCCAGCTCATTTTTACAATGGAGGAAACTGAGGGAAACAGGGTTAAGTGTCTTGCTCAGGGTCACACAACTAGTATGGTCAGATCTGAACTCAGGTCTTCCTGACGCCAGGCCCAGTGCTGTATCTACTGCATCACCTTGTTACCTTTAGATTGTACCTAGATAATACCTAATACAGGTCCGTGGTTGCATTATTTCCCACTAAGAACACATTTTCATTGCTGTTGATGTTTCTAGGCAGCACAGGCGGCTGTGTGAAAGAAGAGCAGGATTTTCTATGTAAACAGGCAGAAATTTCATGCCAATGTTGGCTGTGAATATTTTAAAGCACTTGAGTGTTCATGAGCATCCACTGTAACTTGCATATGCTTCAGAGGGAAAACTAACCAGCAGGATCCTTCACCAAGGGACATCTGTCTGACCAGTTCAGTTTAAGACTCCTTTCTCCAGTCGTTTTGCTTGTTAAGCTTTGTTATAATTGGGTTATTGATTGATCATAAATGCTTGCCGTGTATTTATATCTCCATTGGACCCTTATATAGAACTCTAGCATGCCTATAGGAATGATTTGCATCAATTAAACAATCGTGGAAATTCAATTTAATGAATATTTCTTAAATTATTATATTCTACTCTCCTCATAGCATTTTACTAGAGTCTGTAAATGATACAAAAGTATTACATTAAAGAATTCCTACTTCTAAGTCATTTACAATTTAATTGGGGAAGCAAAAATGATATCACTGGAGAAATTCCATAGCAGGCTGCTTTGCGACGTAACAGGGTTGGTTTTTGTTTTGTTTTGTTTTATGGGAGGGAGTGTTGTTGTTTTTTCTTTACCAATGAAGGTCTTCAAACAGTTGTTGGATTTCTGTTTGTCTAAGATATCATAGAAATAATTCATGTTTCAAGGTAAAGGCTAGATTCAATGACCTGTACTATCCCTTCCAACACTAAGACCCTAGGATTCTCTCATTCTAAGATGAAACCAATAAGAAAGAAAAATCTAAGTGTGGGGTAGTAATTAGATCTGCAAATTCATTGGCATAGGGATTGCCTTCTACTAGCTCAAGTGAACACCTTCTTTGCAATTTATAAAGAATTGTCTAGAATACTCAGAAGTTAAGTGACTTGCTCAGAGTCACACAGCCAGTGTGAGTCAGAGACATGATTAAGTCTTCCTTTTTCTGTCATCTCCCCTCCCCCCAATCCCATTCACTCAACAATGCTGCCAATCAAGTACGGTCTCCTTTGTCTCTGATTGACTGGCACCTAATTTGCCCTCAAAGTTCCCTGGAGAGATTGTTGAGTGAACTCTCTTCATGCTGTTCCCATCACTCTTCTTCCCAGATCCTGTATTATCAGATTGGAGAGCTCTCCCCTCAGTTTGGGATGGTAGGTTTTGGTCTTACTTACAATCTGAAGCCCATATGTTCCCATGGGGCTGATTGCTGAAGTCTCTGAACACATGGTGAGCTGTTCGGAAAACCTGCCTGTGCAGGCCATCCAGTAAACAAAGCCTCCCACCGGGTGTGATGCCATGCTGTGGTGCCACCTTAAAAGAGCTGTGCATGTGCAGAAAAACTGAATTCACAAGAAATGAAAATGGAGACATTGCTTTAAAAAGAAATGTTATCCACCCCATTGACAGGTGATCACCTGAAGATGGAGGACTAGGACTATGTTGTTACACATGGACGATGGGAGAATTTGTTTTGCTTGAGCATGCATATTTATTACAAGGATTTTTTTCCAATAGGGGAGGGGAGGGGAAGGAGAGAAAATAAATGATTGCTAATTTTTACTAACTAAAATTCTTTAAGTGTCTAGAAATATCAAAGACAGCAAAACGGCCTATTTAAAACACTGCTGCCCTGATTCCACTTTGTTTCTTTACTACGACTTTTCTCTATACCACAGGCAGCTAAGTGGCTGTACCTGGAGTGAAAACAAAACAAAACGAACCACCCTGAGCTCAAAGCCTGCCTCGGACACTTACTAACTATGTGGCCCTGGGCAAATCAGTTATGCTTCCAGGATCTCCGTTCTGTTATTTGTAATATGAAAACGACAATAGTGCCTAATTTATAAGGTTATTGTGAGAATCAAATGACCTAATCCTTGCAAACCTTGTTGTTGTGTTTGTCCTTCACTTTTGAAGAGGACCAAGGCATCAGGGAAATGATTTCCTTGATTTGAGTGAGGGAGAGCTGTGCAAGGTCACCAGCCTCACCTTCTCCTCCAGAGCCATCTGGGTCCAGTGGCCAGATATCCATCAGGATGACTGGAGATGACCCAGGATGTAGTGGAAGAACCTGGCCTTTTTAGGCTAAGGCCTACTTACTCACTTAGAGTGAGGTAATGCCCATTCAGTGAATAAGCCTCTTTAAGAAGTAAGTTAAGGGATCACCCCTTTAATTAGAAAAAGAAAAAAAATCAAGCTGGGAGAGGAAGACCCTTAGAGTTGCTCTTCCAAAGAGAAACTGTTACCATTGACATTCATTGTAAGGCAGGAGGGCCCAAAATACAACCCTTAAGTAGAGCTTGGGAAGGGACCTATTGTGCTGCAATCTATGAGCTTCATAGCAAACTGGGTTTAAGGTTTTTTGGAAGAGAGAGAGAGAGAGAGAGAGAGAGAGAGAGAGAAAGAGGAGGAGGAGAAGAAGGAGAGAAGGAGAGAGGGAGAGAGAGAATCTTAAAGAACTATATGAAGGTTAACTGATATTACAGGAGGAAAAACTGCTGCCTGTGTGGTATGATTTCCTTATGGTCCCTTAATGTGCTCTACTGAAGATCATAACCTCACTCAATGAGGGGTTGAGTATTATTAAAGGTCTAAATATCCTGACCTGTCCCCTAATCATGGTGTTTGAAATTCTCCTCACTAGGATCACCCCTTTGGGTTAGGAGGTAGCATGATATAGTGGCTAGAGGCTTAGGTTTGTATCCAGGAACACCTGAAGCTAACAAGAGAGTTGACTCTGGACAAGACACTTATGTATAAACTATAAGAGTTACCTTTCTTCACAGGGTTGCTTTAAAGAGCCATTCTATGTAAATGTCAGCTATGATTACCAAGGGATTGTTTTTGTACATACAAACCACTTAGCCTTGAATATGGGTTCGTAACCTAGGGTCCAGTCCATGGTCCTTACATGTATTGATTTCATTCAATCGATGAACTTGAAGGTGGAATATATAGGTATGTATATGTGGATACATCTTTACCAGCCTCTGACTGAAATATCACATTTCCTTCAATTATGAATGTTGGCAGCAAACGTTATTCTGAGAAGGGGCCTAGGGGCTTTGTTGTTGCTTGTCCTTTGCTTTCAAAGAGGGCTGATGACTCATGGATGATATCTTGACTTGTGCATGAATTGGATTTAAATGAGGCAAAATTATACTGTCATCAGATTTGCCCTTTTCCTGAGTCAAAGTCTTGAAGTACGGTGCCAGAGCAAAAGTCAGGATGACTATCTATGGCTTGGGATGCATTGGATGACCTTGGCATCCTGACCAAGGTCTAAATGACACAGCAACTGTGTCAGCCACCTTCATAGCTGTGGGAAAAAATCGTTCTCATCTTCCCATTCTGCCAGGAAAAGTCTTCGCATGTTTGGGATAGACATTCTCCTAACTCACCAACAGATTTGAGTTCTATTGGTCGTGTTCAACCTGGTTTAATCCATCTGTCCAGTTTTACTGGGATGTGGCCACTGTGACTGCTTCTTAGGGCCACAGGTGAGAGTTCGCTGAATCAGGTGGACACCAGAGGTGAATGAGCAGCCCTGAAAAGAGTTCAGCAAGCCCTCATACCAAAGGAGCTAGTCCTCCTGAACACCCCTTTAAGAGACTACCAGAGGGGTCTGTAAGACACAAAAAAGGTTAAGAAAGCCTAATGTAGAAGATATAACACAGTAACTTATTAGGGGTTATCACAACATGAGAAGTAGCCTAGATAGTAACTAGAGAGCTCACCTCCACGTCAAGAAGACCTACGTTGTAGTACTTGTGTATATGCCTGAGCAAGTCACTTCACCTCTGTGTTTTCCAATAACTCTCTAAGACTATAAATTGTAGAATAAATTTTAATCTGCTTTACTAGACAAAGTTCCCTCTGTCTACCAAAGAAATCATAGGTTCAGACACCACAGCTTTCCCTGACCCACCCAAAATCACAACATGATGCCTTAATTTATAAGCAGGGATCAGGATCCTGATAGAATGAGGCACAAGAAAGGGGTGTTTTAATGAACCTCGCTGCATCGATTATTAATGGATAAAATGAATAAGGGAAGAGAATCACTTAAAAAATAACAAAAACAACAGATGCCTATATTGTGCATTAAATCACACTGTCTAACTTGATTTTGGAACAACCCTATGAGGCAGGTACTATCGGTATAATTTTACACAGAGGAACACTGAGGTTTAGTTCTTGAAGTAATTTGCCCAAGACCTCCAACACAGCCAGGCTCTGCTGGTTCAGTGTCCAGCACTCTTTCCACCAAGCCACAGCACCTCCAAGGCATTAATTTCTCCCAGAAAAGAAGACCTGAGTATATAAAAGGGATCTTAGGCAGCTTGGAGGTGAGAGGAAAGGACTGTATGAAGACCCTGTGTGTTGGGAGAGAGGAAGGAGGACAGCAAAAGAAAAAAGAGTACCGAGAAGCCAGATATAGGTGGGAGGCAACCAAATGAAATTTGACTGACTTTGCAAATTGGCCTGGGGATAAACCCTGCTTTAAAAAAAATAGTAAAAATTTTCTTTTTTATTATGAATTCTTAACAGACATCAACAAAGACAAGCATTTGAATATACAAAGAACTGAAGAGTATTACATATAAACCCTTGAACTGTTACATACATTTTTAAAAATCATCTAAGTCATCCATTGCCTTCTCACATATATCTCACAGCCCCATCTTTAGTCTTATGATTTCACACTCATTCAAGAGGGCATGTATGGGACACTGAGGTGACACAGTGGGTAGAGCATCAGTCCTGGAGTCAGGAGGATCTGAGTTCCAATCCAGCCTCAGACACTTGATATTTACTAGCTGTGTGAGCCTGGACAAGTCACTTAACTTGGATTGCCTCACAGGAAAAAAAAAAGAGTGTATGCGTATAGGATGGGAAGTGGGGTAAGAAGAGATGTACTGCCCACCTCCATGAAAAAGTACTTCCTTAATGTTACAAGCTCCCTAGTATTTCCTGACCCCCACCCACCTTTGAACTGATGTTCTAACCCAGAGTTTCTTAAATTGAGGTTGTGATTTTTTAAAAATATATTTTCAAAACTGTTTCAATATAATTAGCTTCCATTGTAATAATTTGTATTTTATCCATTTGAAAACATTATTCCCAGTATCTGGGTCATAATGGAGACTTAATAAATGCCTGTTGACTGACAGAGAGTTTTATAGGTTTTATCAGACTGCCAAAGGGGTCCATGACACAAAAAAGGTTAAGAACCCTTGCTCTCACCTGAGTTTCTGGATTCATGCCTAGCCCCCTACATGCCTTTGCACCAGTCACTGTTCAGCTTGATCTCAGGTGCCGCGTCCTGATTCCTACAAGTCACTCTCTCTCTCTGCCTGGACCCAATTTCCTTAATCGGTGGCCATGGATGAATTTATTGTTTGAGTCAGCAGCTAGACCTACACATCTCAGCCAGAGACTTGCATGAGATAGTTATTTGCCATTGAGTTATGCTAGTCCATTTGTGGTGTTAACTGCCTCTTCTCTGCTGGCCTCTCGATCTGGACTGAGGAGAGATGGCATGGACTCAAGGGAGAAGAGCTCATCAAGGGAAAGAGTGGTTAGAGGATGTTGTGGAGAAGGCAGTGGGGAGAGAAGTGGTGTGTCTGCTTTTTTTCTGATCCTGTGAGTCTGGGGTCTATGTGGATAGAGTGATCATCAGAGGAAAGATACAGTACCTTTAGGAGAAAGGCAGACTTCCATTAAAGCAAGAAAAAAGAAGGAGATTTAAGGAAAGAAAGTTTAAAAAATCAAGCATATGGGGCAATTTCTTGAAAATTAATTGGCGAGGAGCAGCTAGGTGGCACAGTAGAGCACTGGGTCTACAGTCAGAAGGACATGAGTTCAAATCCGGCCTCAGACACTTAATGCTTACTAGCTGTGTGACCTTGGCCAAGTCACTTAACCCCAATTGCCCTCCAAAAAGCAAAAAAATTTTAATTGGCCATTATAATGGATACATTTGATTGGGTTACAAGATAGTTACATTAAGTTAGACTGATTAGAATAGTGAGGAGGGTTTGGATGGTGAAGCTGGCTGACCAGAATTTATAATGTTCTAGCTAGTCTACTAAAAGATATAAGGGTGTATTGTGCTCTATTCATAGAACTTAAAGAATTAAAACTTACAGAGTCGATCACCTCCAGAGTTCATAATGGAATTTGGAATTCTAGTTTTATCTGCATAAAGGAATCTTTTGGCTTTTGATAGCTCTATTAGATTTCTTTCACCAATTGTGGGAAAGGAAGACTAGCTGAACAGAAGACTTTGAAGTCTCAACCCAGACTATATCCTATTCCTTCATGGCCTTGAGGGATGGTTTTGGGGAGCAGAAGGGTGACATATAAAGCCTACACTAAAACTCACCCTAGTTTTTCTGTTAAAAATTGTATGAAATCTTTAAAAATATATGTCATTGTTTTCCAAACATATTCCCCTCCGTTCTCCCCTTCAAGCTATGCCTGGTAACTATAGTGTTTTGTTTTGTTTTTAAAGAAAGAGATATGCAACATTCCATGTTCATGGTTCCCTACCTCTGCAATGGAAGGAGTTTTGTTGTTCAGTCATTTCAATCATGTCTGACTCTTCATGACTCTATTTGGAATCTCCTTGCAAAGATGCTGGAGTGGTTTTCACTTTTCTTCTCCAGCTCATTTTGCCAACGAGAAACTGAGGAAAGAGGGTTAAGTGACCTGCCCAAGGTAACACAGCTAATAAATGTCTGAGGCCAGATAAAAACTCACAAAGATGAGTCTTCCTGACTTCAGGCTCAGCATTCTATCCACTATGACCTAACTGCCCTAATGAAAGAAGGGAGATGAATTATTTTTTCAACTCTTCTAAGAGTTGACCAAGTTTCTAAGTCATTATAATTACATATAGCATGCAGCAATTTTCCCTTTCTGTTTATATTTTAGTCATTGTATAGCTTGATTCTGCTTGCTTCATCCTGTATCCATTCATATAAATATTCTCAGACTTTTCTGAGTTCTTCATTTTCCTTGTTTCTTATAGTATAGTAATATTCCTTTCACATACCATAGTATGTTTAACTATACTCTGCTTGATGGACATCAGTTTTGTTTTCACTTCTTTGCTACCACTAAAAGTGCTGCCATCAATATTTTGGCCTCTATAGGACCAGTCTTTCTACCTTTGATTTACTTAGGATATATGCTTAGCAGTAGGGTCTCTGTGTCAAAGGATGTGGATTTTTAGTCTCTTTTTTTAGCATACTTTCAAATCACTTTACAGAATAACTGGACAAATTAAGTAGCTCCAACAACTTATTAATGTGTCTGTCTTCTGACATAACCTCCAACATTGACAATTTCCATTTTTAGTCACTGACAATTTTCTGTCACCTTATTCAAAGGGCCTCCTTATTTCGTTTCACCTTCCCCCTCTTACATATCATCTGCCTTTGTTCTTGGAATGGTTCCACATCTTTGTATTGGACCAATGAGAACCATTGTGGTCAGGTATAAAATTACCTTGCTAAAATATATATATTTAGCAACCCCTAATCAAAAGCACCTCACAGCTAGGCAGAAGCAGTATACAAGAATTCCCTGAACTCTCAGAAGCCTCAGCCAATAGAGATAGCCTTACCTGAAGGACCCAAAGTTGTTCTGGTCAGTTCATTAAGGGACTAAGTTAACTCAGCTTCACTGGTCTTTGTTCTGTATTTTGACTCACAATAGTCCAAGAGGGGAACTAAGTCTAGCTGGCTGCCTCAGTAACCCTCTGTATCATAGCATCCTGGCCTACAGCCACCACCACAGCATCGACCCTATGTTCCAGACCAGTCTGTATCTTTACTCTGTGATCTGAGCAACCACCACTTGGGCCTGTCTCCTTTGTTCATGCCTGTGCCATGTTCATTCTCTGCCTCTGATACTGTTTCCTCCTTTCCCACAATAATATCCTTCCTTCAGAATTTAGCTCAAGAATTATTTCCTGTACAAGTGCTTCCTACATTTACTCCTTGCTTCATACTGATCTTTTTTTTAGCTTCTTAGAATTCTCTCTTTATGTATGTATCTTGTGTCAAACTTATTCTCTCTCATTTGCTTATCATGAGACTCGCCATATAATTGCTTGCTGTGTATTTCTTTTCCGTCTTCTTAGATTGTAAGATTCTAAATACCAGAGACCATATTGTTGGTTTCTTTCCTATCTCTTCCATCACATAGCACAATAATGCAATAGATGCCTGATGCCATAAGTGTTCATAGAAAAAATATACTTATATATGCTTTTTATATATACTTATATTTTTTTTCATGGACACCAGGAATAATTCAATCTTTAATTTGGGATCCATGGCTATTAGTGTTTTATGATGTGGTTTTTGTGCCATTTCCTATGTGGTTTTTATGAGTTTTCTAGGGTTTGGATGCTAACACAGCAATTTTTACACACATTTTCATGCATTGCAATCCTTCTTATTTTGCTTTGACTCAAAGCCAACCTGATTGTTGAGCTTGTGTGGGAAGAAAAAAGCGTTTTAAAAAAACCACTCTGTATTGTAACATCTCTTGAAATATTTTCTGTAAGGTGTTTGATGTGCAAGTTTCGTAGATTGGTTTCAGGCCAGTTGCTAGATTTTTGTTTTGCTTTAATCAGAATTGAGTAAAATTACACACACACACACGTACACACACACACACACACACACACACACACACACACACACACACACACACACACACACACACCAGAAGTGCCATAAAAGAGATGATTAAAGAGATATACGAGCAAAGAAGGAGGTGAGCCAGTCATGTAGTAAGGGAAAGGAATCACAGATGGACAGCTTCAGTGATAACTCAGCTAGTCATTAAAAATTAAAAGATCTAGAGCAAAATTTCTTCTTTTTCATTTAATAGCATTTTGTTTTTCTAATTACATATAAAAATAATTTTTACATTAATTTTTTGAAATATTTTGAGTTCCAAATTTTTCTCCTTTCCCTCCCCTTCCTCAGTATGGTAAGCAATCTAATATAGGTTAAACATGTGCAATCATGTAAAACACAAGGAAATTATTATATAATTTTAATATAATTATAAATTATATCTATAAATAATATAAATTATAGTCTAAAATAAATATATAAATTATATAATTATATAAATAACATAAGGAATTATTATTCATGTTATGAAAAAAGAAACAGAACAAAGGAAAAAAACACACACAAAAAGGGAGAATAGTAATATGTTGATCTGCATTCAGACTCCATCAGTTCTTTCTCTGGATGTGGATAATATTTTCCATCATGATTCTTTTGGAATTGTCTCAGATCATTGCATTGATGAGAAGACCTAAGTCAATTATAGCTGATCATCACACAATGTTACTGTGTACAATATTCTGCTGGTTCTACTCATTTCCTTGATCATCAGTTCAGGTTAAATCTTTTCAGGTTTTTCTGAAATCTGCCTGCTCGTCATTTCTTATGGCACAATAGTATTCTAATACATTCATGTACCACAACTTGTTCAGCCATTCCCCAACTAATGGGCATCTCCTCAATGTCCAATTCTTGGCCACCACAAAAAGAGCTGCTACAAATATTTTTGTATATATAGGTCCTTTCCCCCTTTTTATGATCTCTTCGGGATACAGACCTAGTAGTGGTATTGCTGGTTCAAAGGGTTTGCATGGTTTGAGTGCCCTTTGGGCACAGTTCCAAATTGCTCCCCAGAATGGTTAGATCGGTTTACAACTCCACCAAAAATGCATTAGTGTCTCAATTTTCCCAAATCTTTTCCAAAATTTATCATTTTCATTTGTTGTCATTGCAGCCAATCTGATAGTATAATGTAGTATCTCAGAGTTGTTTTTAATTTGCATTTCTCTATTCAATAGTGATTTTGCAGCATTTTTTAAAAATATGCCTATAGTTAGCTTTGATTTCTTCATCTGAAAACTGTCTGTTTGTATGCTTTGACCATTTATCAATGGAGGAATGATATATATTCTTATAAATTTGACTCAGTTCTCTATATATTTGATGAGGCCTTTATCAGAGACATTTGCTATAAAAATTGTTTCCCAGCTTTCTGCTTTCCTTCTAATCTTGGATGCATTGGTTTTGTTTATGAAAAATCTTTTTAGTTTAATGTAATCAAAATTATCCATTTTGCATTTCATAATGCTCCCTATCTCTCGTTTGGTCATAAATTCTTCCCTTCCTCATAGATCTGACAGTACACTACTCTTTGTAGAGCAATGGTTGTGGACCCTACTAGCAGACTGGTAAAGCCCATGGACCCCTTCTCAGAATAACGATGCTTCTATATGCATAAAATAAAATATATGTGACTATAAAGGAAATCAATTACATTGGAAATAGAGTTGTGAAAATGCTAAGAACAAACAATACTACAACTGTCAAGTTCATAGCCTACAGATGAAGAACCCCTGATGTAGAGGCAGTCTCCAGAATGTTGAAGTGATATGTACAAGCTCTGGTATAATATGGAAGGACAAGACAAGGGTAACAAAGAATGAGAATTCATGGATGGAGTGCAACTTGAACGAGGGGAAGGTGATCCCCCCTAATTTCCTCATTGTTCCATCAAAGTCTCATATCAAGTCAGAAAAATTAGGTTAAATAGAACAAATATTAGTAGGAAGAATAATAGAAAAAGACTCAAGCTCTTTGCTGTTGATCTAATTGAGATGCAGGTAGGGGCCTTTGGGATTGGGGAGCCACCTTAGTCGGGGTGGAAACAAGAATAAAATAAGCAAAGCTAAGAATGGCATTAGGTTTCCTTGAGATCAGAATCTCCATAGAGTTTCCCAGTTTAGTTTTTTGCCTTAATTTACTCTCAGCCACTCTTTGAACACAGTTGAAGCATTCTGTCATAGTCATCATCTTTATCATCATCATCTTCATATCTAGCATTTATTAAGCAATCAGTTCACATGATGATTCATAGATGAGTTAAATGACATAGTGCCACCCCCTAACCAACTCCATAGATTACTGTAGGGGAAGGGCACAGGGTAGAGTAGATATAATTGGATAGATGGATAAGAAAATTAATAAATGTTAGCAAATGAGACAAGATTGACATGCAAACTAATAAATGTGGGCAAAGAGTTAAAAGCAGAAAACTATGTAAATACATTTACAGATGCTGCATTTATACATGGACTACATTAAGAAGTATATGAAAAGATGACAGGAGAGAGGGATGAATCTTAACCTTTTTGCAGACATTGACTGATGGAGCTGAACAGTTTCCAAATGAAACTAAATGCTTGAATTCTAATATTTGTTCTTTCTCCATGAGACTATTTAAGCTTCATGGTATAATGCTGGGGGGTTGGAAGGAGACAAAGATAAATCATTGGATTTGGAATCAGAAGACTTTAGTTTGAAGTCCAACTCTGTTTCTTACTTACCCCTGTGACCCCCATCCATGCACTGAGGATACTGTCAATGTTGCCTAAGCTCCTTTCTAGAAGTAAATTCAATTGTAGCCATGCGATAATCTATATTTTCTATAAGCATTCCGTTTGTACAGCAGCCTATGGAAGGGTAAAGTATAGGAAGTAAATTCTGCAAAAGTAAATGAGATGGTTAAAAAAAAATCCAGTGTACCCAGAAGGGAATTATTTACTTAGTGCCAAAGGCTGTCATACTTTCCCTGATGTGCAATTTAGTGAGGAAATTTTGCATGTGATTATGTAAAGATTAGCTCCAAGGAGCATTTTCTCACTTTCAAATTATCTGAGGCAAAGACATCTTTGTATTAATTCACATGTATTAAATATTGATGTAATTAACAAATCAGACTTCGAACAATTTTCGGAAGCCTACAGGCTTTGTTAGGGGGTCAAATTGTCAAGTTTGTACTTGAAAAGATTTAAAACACCAAAATCTCTCTGTTGAAAACATGTAAATTCACAGAATGTGAGGCTTTTCAAGCCTTTGTTTACTATGGTCAGTTCTGAGTAGTTAATATGAGTAGATCTCTATAATTAAGCATACACATGAACCTTTAATTTTCTTGATTAACACCCCCCCCAATTTTTAATAGAGATCCTTTAAAATTCATGTTTTTAAAAATGTGTTATTACACATAGGAAATTAAATACACTTCGATTTAATTAAATATAAATTTTAAGGTATTATTTTTAATAAGATAATGATACTTGAAAAGTCTATCAAAAGTCAGAAAATTTGAAACACAGGCTAACTTTTAAATGGTCAGATAAGATTTTATTGATATGATTCAATGAAGAAATTATGGAATTACATTTTACAAGGACTTTGTTAAGGTCCTAAATTCCAAGTTGGTTATCAATATGGTCAAATTATTTTTTATACTAAAGTCATGACTATTAAGGACTTTGAAGGTCCTAAATTCCAAGTTGGTTATCAATATGGTCAAATTATTTTTTTATACTAAAACTGGATTGGGGTGGTTAGGTGGTGCAGTGAACAGAGAATCAGCCCTGGAGTCAGTAGGACCTGAGTTCAAATGTGACCTCAGACATTTGACACTAGCCATGTGACCTTGGGCAAGTCACTTAACCCCAACGCCCTGCCTTCCCCCCTCCAAAAAGAAAAACAAAAACAAACCAGGATCAGTGAATACGAAATATGCCTTCTATGGCCGGGGTCAGACAAGTATCACATCTATATGTGGGTACTTGCTCCTTAAGAGACTTCTTCCCACTTATCTTCCCTTTTCCTGTTCAACCTCTAGCTTTAAGATTTATTGGAAGTAGCAGTGATTTCCCAGGTGATCTGTCCTTCTCATCCTAGATCCCCTTTTGGAAATCAGTGACCAAAGTAATTAAATTTTAGCCTGAACCCTTGGGGTTTATTTCTTCTTTTTTTAACTGCCCCCAAGTTCACCTAACAGTTGTAATAATAACAAGAAGAAATTAATAGCTGGCATTTACATTACACTTGCAGATTTGCCAAGCATATATATGTATGTCAATGTCTAATAGATATGTACATATCTACACATATGCATATATATTAATGCATGTGTATTTATGTAATTTTATCTGTTCCACAACCCTAAAAGGTAGGTGCTATTATTATCCCCTTTTTTACAGATGAGGAAACTAAGGGATATAGACATGAGTGACTTACCAAGGAACACACAGCTAAATAAGTCTGAAGCTCTTTTTTGACTAAGTACACCTAAGAACCAGCTATTTATGCCACCACCAACCCCAGGGGAGGGGACGAAATAAAAGCTCTTTTCTAGGGTACATTAAGCCCAAATTGGAGGAACTACTGCTTCAACTACAAAATCAAGGAGGGGAAATGGGACTTGCAGAAAGTTAATTATTGCCAGAGTAACACCTCTGTTGACTGCCAAGTTCTCACATTAAAATAATACCAAGCCTCAGCTCATGGACCACCTCTTAAGTGAAACCTATCATGATCCCTGTAGTTGGTAGTTCTTTTTCTGTTCTCCAATTGTCATGTATATACATACTCTATCCATCCATCTATACCTCTGTCCATCTATCCATCCATCCATCCAATTGTATCCACTCTACCCTGTGCCCTTCCCCTGCAGGATATAAGCTTCTTAATGGCAAGGACTATTTTTCATTTTGTATTTCTATTTCTATCTAATTAAATCAAAGTGTACTTAATTTCCTATGTATAATAACACATTTTTAAAAGCATGAATTTTAAAGGATCTCTATTAAAAATGGGGGGGGGTGTTAATCAAGAAAATTAAAGATTCATGTGTATGCTTAATTATAGAGATCTACTCATATTAACTACTCAGAACTGACCATAGTAAACAAAGGCTTGAAAAGCCTCACATTCTGTGAATTTGTACGTTCTCAGTGGAGAGACTTTGGTGTTCTAAATCTTTTCAAGTGTTTATATTGCCTTTCACATTGTAACAAGTGTTCAGTAAGTGCTCAAGTCTCGGATTGGATTGGTTGTCCTAAATTGGATTGGATTGGTTAGCCTAAAATTGGGAATTAAAAATATTTCTAATTCTTGGTTGAATTACTAGTGAAGAATAGAGATCCAAATCAACCAAACTGGGGAATATTTGCAGGGTTAAAAGGGCTTCATAATTCTCAAATGAAACCTTTTTTATGTTGATTTTTTAAAAAATTCTTTGTAAGTAAATGAGAGTGTTTGGGGTGGGGAAAATATTTGTTAAATTAGTGCAAATTTTTATGTAGAAAATTACTTTTTAAAATCTTACTTGGATTTTGTCTCCAAGAGATACTCTTAGATATCAGTATTACTTTGGGCTACAATATTTCAAATTGCCTGCAGAATTCTCAAAAACAGCCTTCTAATTCATACTAACTATGTAGCTCTTAACACCAGGAACTCCCCAAATATAGAGTACTATGTTAATTAGAAGGCCCTATCCAACACTCTAATGGCTGGCAGATATGTGAATGTGTTATCTCCTCTACTGTCTATATATAAAAGTAATAACATTCTATGTCTCTAAGACACTACTTTGTAAATGAAATATTCAGATAAATTGTGAGGAGAGGATAAATTAAACTAATCTGGACATGTGTATAGTTAATCCCAGCTTAACTGAATTGTACCTCACAGATTCTTGGTTGAACAAAGGGCCTGGGCCCTAGGGTGTCCAGCTGTCTTCTCTGTTGTCTGGAGTCTCTGAACATAGATCCTGATGAGTAGGGCTGAAAGCCAAGAGGATCATGCTGACTCACTCTATAACCAAATGTTCCTCCTTGAATCCTGAAGGAACAAATCTCTTCTGTACAAAACAGAACTACTGTAATGAAAGACCTGTGGAGGATGCTGAGACATGTTGCTCTGTTTGAGGACATCTGTGATGTCATGCCTTAGCTCCTTATCCTCAGTTGTTGTCTTTTGTACTAAATTTAAATAGTCCACACAGATTCATTTACTACCACCTGAACTGGTTTGTTGGTTTTCCCCTTGTGCTCTTCAAGTATGCAACATTACCTAAACTTTCCCCTATATTACTTAAGATTGAGTGATTTAAGTTTATCCAGAGCTTCTTTCTCAACAGCTCTTTAGGCTAATTAGTGTGACATAGTATGAAAAAGTATTATCCTGGTATTAGAAAACCTCTGCTGAAGTCAAAGCTCTAACATTTATTATCTCTGTGACTATAGGAAAAGTTGCTTAATTTTTTCTGAGCCTTAGTTTCCTTTCTGTCAAGTGGTACTAATAATGTTTACACTATTTGCCTTTCTGTTAGGAATGTTGTTTGTAAGCCTTTACATACTGCATAAATGTAGTGTACCAATAAATCCTCTGTACCCTAATTTTTCAAAAGATCTGAGATTTCATTGATGTAGATATTTCCTATACCAGGGCAGATCATAATCAACCTACAGTCTTTCTTACTATGTGCCAGGCACTTGGGATACAGACATAAAAAAAAAATGGATTCATTCCATCTCTCAAGAAGCTTGTATTTCATTGAGGGACATTTCATAATGTTTTATAAATCCTTCTTCAGCTGACAACAGTAGATAGTGTCTGGAGTTACTGTGGCCAGAAACGTACATCATTTGGTTACCAGTTCTAAATCATGCTGCCTCCACTCCAGCCACGATCCCCATCTTTTTCTCACAGAAGCCTTGTGCCATGGTAGAACCCTAGGCTCTCATTCCTTCTACTCACTTTAGAATATAAGGCTAGGGACACGAGGCCAGGAATTATTTGTCTTACTTGTAATTGTACCCCTAACATGCTTAATCTGTCTCTCTGCTTGTCTTCTGATGGAAAGTCTCTCTGAACTTATTCAGGCTGGTCCTCAAACAAAAGACAAGACCATCCAACCCTAGGCCAATTCTCAAAAACTTTCCAGGTCAAAAAGAATGACAGAGCACTAGAATAACCATCAAAAAACCAAGATCATACCCAAACAATAAAGAGACATAGCAGGAGAATATTAGTAGAGGTCACCTCCTGCAATAAACATATGACCTTGTCCTCCTTTTCTAATGCTTTTATACCTTCTTTCCTTCCTGTACTCTATGATCCAGTGACACTGATCTCTGTTTTTCCTTGTATAAGATACTCCATCTCTTGAACATCTCTGAGTTTTCCCTGGCTCATCCCCATCTCTGGAATTCTTTACCTTCTGGCTTCCTTCAATTCTTGGTTAAAATCTTGTCTTCTGCAAGAAACTATTCCCAGTCTCCCTTAACATTAGTGAGTTCCCTCTGAAATCACCTTCATATTATCCTGTATATATCTCTCTTGTATATAACTGTTTGCATGTTGTCTCATTCAATTATAAGCTCCCTGAGGGCAGGAATTGTTTTTGCCTTTTTTCATTTTTCAGCCTGATACATAATAGATGCTTAATAAATGCATATTGACTTGTAATCATGAAGATTTAGGTACAGATCCTACCCCCAGACACTTTACTAACTGTTACTCTGAGCAAGTCACTTAGCCACAAAGTGCCTGTTTCTTCATCTCTAAACTGAGGGGTTAGACTTAATGACTTCTTATTTCACTTATCTCCCTCTAGCTTTTGACTGTATGAACCTAAAGATAATATAAAGGAAGTTGAGGAGGTAGAGAGCCCTAGCAACTCAAGAGATCAGGTTAGCCTTGTGGAAGAGACCACACTAGAACTTGAGCCTTTGAGAAAGACAAGGACTTTGAGAAGTGAAAGTAGAAGAGAGTACATATGAAGGATAAATGTAAAGTTTTATATTTGGGTTCAAAAAATCAATATCAAAGTACAACAGAAAAAGAAGTGTCTAGACAGTGTTCAGTCTGAAAAAACAATTTCAGGATTTTGGTACATTCTAAATTCAGCAGTGGGTTATGGCTGCCATCAAATCTAATGTGATAATAGGTTTCATTATAACCTGTTATCCAGAAATAAGGAAATTATCGTCTCCCTGTACTTTGCCCTGAACAGATCATAATGGAGTATCATATTCAATTCTGAATGCCATATACTGCATTAGGAAGGATATTGGAAAACAATAGAGCATTCAGAAGAAGCAACCAGGATAGTGAAGGACGGGCCTTGAAGCCATGTGATTTGAAGATTGATTGAAGGAATTAGGATTATTCACTTAGGGAGGGGATATGGCAGAATTGACTTTAAGTGGAAACTCAAACTGTTTCCTCTGTGTCAACTGAAGAAATATTCTGAATCCAGGTAATTATATCACTTGTTGAAAGATTTAGGCCTAAACTCCTGCAAGAATATACTTCATGTTGACAGTCCAATTTATTCAGGCACATCCAAATGCCCACAACTAATAGCTTCTAGTATAGGGCTGTTCATTAGAGTCACCATAATTGTCAATCTATTTACTTATGGCATTACTAGGCATATCAGATATTGAAAAAAGAAAGGGGGGAGGCAAAATTAGACTTAGTGTAAGGAAAAAGTTGCTAACAGTTATCCAAACCGCCTCCAAACTGTATGTTTTAAATTTGGGTACAGTGTGACCACTTCCTCCAATACAATGGTTTTCTCTTCAGTATGTGCAGCTGACAGAGCCTCAGAGACACTGATCTCATATTTAAGTCCCTAAACAAAGGACCAAGAAATGCTTGAACTGCTGACCTGCATCAGTTCCAGTGAATGAGTTTTCCACCTGGGAAATCCCTAAGGCATATGCTTTAGTTTTTGCCTTCACACTTGTCTCTAGGGCAGTGAATGCTGCCAAGCTCATTTTTAATAAGATATCTCTTGACAGAGGATTCAGAAGCACCTCATAGAATATAGAGGCAGATGAAACATGGCTGTGGACAATCCTGAGCCACAGCCTGGGGCATTCACATGTTCCAGTGAGGCTCCACACATCAAGGCCACCCATGGGGTCTCTTAAGGAGCCTGATAATTGGGGAGCAACTAGCACAGTTCCTGGAAGGATTTGCCAAGTATAGCCAAGCCAAACCAAGTTTCCCCGGCCTGCCAAGGCAGATTACATGGAATGGTTTCTTCAACAACCTATGGAATTAATTATCACCAATGCCACTTAACTGTAAACAATTCCTACCCACTGCAAGACTGATGCCAATATGCCTGTAGCACAAAGAAAGGAATATGACAAATGAAAATTGTCAGGGATTTTACACGGTCATTTTTTTTTTTTTACTAAATTCATGGAATCATAAAATGTTTACCTCACAGTTTTCTGGAAGCATTTATTAACCCCCATCCCCAATTAAACTCCAAGGTTCTTGAATCAAAACATATATCTTATTTTTCCTCCATTTAAATCTAGAGATAAAATGATGTAGTAAATAGAGAGTCAGCCTCAAACTCAGAAAGACTTGCGTTAATATTCTACAATTCACATATTTTTTATTTTTAAAAATATTTCTTTTTTACATTCTTTTAAAAAATTTCTGAATTCTAAATCTCTCCCTTCCCCACCTATTGAGAAGGCATACAATATGATATCAATTGTACACCTTCACACAATTCTTAAGCTGGAAAGGAACTCAGAGACCGTCATTCCCACACCTTCATTTTATAAGTAAGGAAGCTGAGACCATAGAGGGTAAGCAATTTGCCCATAGTCATAGACATAATAATGCTCAGAAGCAGGATTTGGGTTTAGATCATCTGACTTGAGAACCAGTGTGCTTTCTTTTTTGAAGGGGGGATGGCAAGGCAATTGGGGTTAAGTGACTTGCCCAAGGTCACACAGCTAGTAAGTGTGCCAAGTGTCGAAGGCTGGATTTGAACTCCCTGTACCACCCTCCTTTCTATTTACTGATCATTCCTTCATTGTCTTCTGCCTGCATGGTATCGTACCAGGATAGGGAACTTGCAGCTTTGAGGCCACACATGGCCCCCAGGTTCTCAAGTGTGACTTTTGAAGGAACCTTGAAGCTGCAGGTTCCCCACCCCTAGTATAGAACCTTGGACTTCAATTACCCACTAATTTTCTCTACCTTTTCTATTTTGCAGATCATTTTTATTGATAGTGAAAAATGGGAGGCAAATAGGGGAAGTTCAGCTTTCTCTGTCATCTGTTACCACCACACCATCTGCTCTGATCAGACATGTTCCTTCTTACTTTTAATTGGAGCTGGGGTTTAAAAAAAAAATTCTTAGCCTTTTTTCTCAAACCCCAGCTCATTTCTAGGTTTCAGCCTTCCTGATCATATATGTCCTAGCCCCTAGTTTCCCTCTTTTACCATTTGTACACATCCTCTTAATACTAGAATAAGCTTTGTTTGGTAAGAGCACTGAACATTTCTTAGCTATCAGATCTTAGGCAAACCCTTCAGCTGCTCAGCACTTCAACATCTTCATCTGTAAAATGAGAATAAATGAGACTCTCCATGAGAGGAAGCTGTGGATAAGAGGTGTCAGTCTTCTGTCAGTCAGCTGTGTCAGTCTTCTGACGCCTGTCTTTTTTCTTCTAATTATATCATCAGAATTTTGTTTCGCTCTTAAGCTGTCTTCTCTTTCAGTGTCTCTAGCCACAGGACCAAAATTTTTACTTCTCTTTTCCTAAATTCTGTAGTCCATATCATATCATACCTAGCTTTTTTTTTCCTCTACTCTACCAAGAAATATATGTGTGTGTGTGTGTGTGTGTGTGTGTGTGTGTGTGTGTGTGTGTGTGTGTATACACACATCCTCTTTTAGGAGTTGGGAAGGTTGGTTCATAGTCTTTCCCTACTAAATTACTCTCTTGACTCCTTAGAGAGGGGGAGACATGGGAAGTCTGCATAAGGTGGTTGGAGGTCTAGTCACAAGAGATGCTGAGAATAGACCATGAACCTTCATCACTGACTTCTCCAGGATCTGTAAATTAGTTTGACAGATTATTTTCTAATAGACTTTCTCACTCAAAAACTTTCCTGATGAGTACAAGTTGAGTTGCCTTCTTTTCCCCTTCTCCTGACCTTAACATAACACCTGGATTCCCATTGCACATACCCCAAGACTCTCAGATATATATTCGATTTCCTAGAATGTTATACTGCTTTATGCTAGTCTTTTAATGAGTACTTCTACCATAACCACATTGATTGGCCATCCCGGAAAGCATCGCTATGTTACATTATTTCTACTCTCACTTATGAAATGTCCAACAAAAAAAATGTACCACTGGAATGCATACTATTTTTTAATAGAGGCTTTACTATAACTAACAGGAATCTGAGTGTGCTACTCTTGACTTCCTGTTCTGTGACTGGGTTCCTAAACTCCATTTAGCTGTGAAGACAGAAGAGAAAAAACAAAAGGTGAAAAAGAAAAACCACCCTAAGCTGTTATTCTTGTCCAAACGTGCCTTCTTCCAGACCTGTGGTTTTGCTCTTTCCAGTAAGAATGTGGTTGCCTGAAAGACTGACCTTGACTCAATTCATATATACAACAATCAATTAACTGTGTACTAAGTACAAGGAACCAAGCTAACAAGCATTTGCTATATGCCAGGCACTGTGATGTGTGCTAGGGATACAAAGAAAGGCAAAAAACAGTACCTACCATCCTGGAACTAGCATTCTAATAGGGGAGACAATGTGTAAATAATTAAATAAATATAAAATTTATACAAAGCAGGTGGAAAGTAAGTAGTCTAAGGGAAAGGCACTAGCAAGTAGGAGGATTTGAACTGAGTCTTGAAGAAAATTAAAAGGCGAAGTCTGGGGACCAGGGAAGGACAGAGTATTCCAGGCATGAAAGGAAACCAGTACAAAGGCATAGACCTAGGAGATTGAGTGTGACATACAAGAAACATCAAATAGGCTAGTGTCTCTGAATCATGGAGTGAAATGTAAAAGAAGATTGGGAAGGTAGGAATGGGCCAGTTGAGGAGTTTTAAATGCCAAACAGAAGAGTTGACACTTGATCCTGGGTTAAGATGAGGCACTTGATCATTGAACATTAGATTGATATCATTGAACGAAGAGTTAACATGATCAGATGAAACCTTAGAAAAATGACCATAGCAGCTGAGTGGAGGAGGAGTCAGAGAGGGAGATACTTAATGGAGGGTGAACAATCAAAAGGCTCCTTTAGTAGTCCAAGAAGTCCCTTGGATTCTATACCAGGATGGTAGCCCTATGAGTGGAGAAAAAGGGGGCATATGCAAGAGATTAAGTGAAGTTAGCAATGAAAATCTTTCAGAAGATTGGATATGGGAGGTGAGTGAGAGTGAGAAGTTAAGAATGAATTAGAAGTTGAAAGTTTGAGTAACTGAGGGGATAGTGGTGCTCTCCACAGTAATGGGAAAGTTGGAAAGAGGGCAGATACTATTAAGACCTTCTGTTCTCTACCCTCCATGGTGTATTCACTCTTGCCCTACTACTTTTTAGGTAACCAGACCTTTAGCATACAATGAAATTTTAAGTTCTTGTAATTGTTTAAGCCAATGCTGGTGAAAAAAAAAATTACTTCTTACAGATATTTGCCTAAAAGTCAGGGGTCTTTTCTATATGAGTAATTCTAAAGATTTTTGAATTCTGTGATTCCTTACAGACTTCTAATGATATTATTGACAATTTAAATTTATATAGTGCTTTATGATTTGCAAAACTCTCTCCAAACAACCAGATGAAGGAGATAACATAATATTATTCTAATTTTACACATGAGGAAATTGAGGCTCAGTAAGGTTCATTGTCTTTCCCATAGTCACACTGCTAGCCAATAAGTATCAGAATCAGTTTTCAGCTCCTGTCCTTTTTGGCTCTACATTCAGTCCCCCCTTCTTCTCCTTCTTCCAAGATACTTCACCTTGCTTCTCTAAGCAAATGGAATAAACAATCTATACAAAGGCATAGAAGGGGAAGAGCAAAGAAAAATAATCTGGAAACAGCTAGTCATCCATTTTTCCCAGAATATGGAGCCAAAAAAAGGCCTGAAAAGTAGTTTGGAGCTGGGTTATTGTAAAGCCAATCATAAGCAGCTCTCCTGAGGGCTGCTGCTGTGAATAACTTTAAGGATCTAATTGCATAGTATAGTGAACTCTCTATTTATTCAGCAATAAACTGAAGCAAAACATTTAAGAAACTAAAGCACAACATTCACAACAAAATATAACACAACGACTTATTACTAAGGTGGCCGCATAGTCTTAAACAAAACATATCATTCAGTAAGTTACAATCTCATCAGTTAATACCAAGTACCCAAGTAAAGTCTTCTTTCATCTTGACTGGCTTCCATTCATCCTTAAGACCATCATCCTTAAGGGATAGCAGAAGGTACAAACACCGTCCATCCCGAAGCCACAGTAAGTCATAATCTCATTAATCAATGCAGAGTACCCTACTAAAGTCCTCTTTCATCTTAACTAGAGGCTGACTTCCAAACCCATGGCTCCTCTTTCATGCTCCCAGCTCTTGCCTGGACTCACACGTAGGCATATTTAATACCTCAGCAAGCTCTTTGAGTTTCTATTTCTAGGAAGACAAAGCTTAATAGAGCTACAACAATATTTACACACATTGCCAGCACTACCTCTCAATTCACTTTCTGTCTGACAAAGTGACACAGAACAACAGACAAAGCATCTGTCTGAGAAATCAAACGCAAATCAACAGCAAAGTCCCAGGACTTCTGTAAACAGCAGCAAAGCCCTCTTTCAGGGTCTTTGGATCGGCAGTTAAGTCCTTTTTCAACAGACAGAATGCTTCACTCTAACAAAATAATGTCAACACAGACAGAACAGACAGAGTGCTGGTCATCACAAACATCCTCCCTTTCAGTTCTGCTTGGTTCCAGCTCATGCTCAAACTTTTATCCACTCTGCTCCTTCCTGTTCCATTTTTTTGGCAAGATCCTCCTACTGTGGACTCCATGTGATGACCTTAGACCTATTAATGGCAAGGAAGGTCTCCAAACTCCCTTAGGCCTGTTAAGAGCCCCACAAGGTATACTGTTTCCAACAAAGATTTGACACATTCAAAGGTGAGGCTCAAAGGCACTTGAATAGCTGAAACAAGAAACAAAGTACTATTTTGTTTGCCATTACATTTATGCTTTGGTAAGATATTGGACTAGAATCAATGCTTCTTAAATGGTGAGTCACAACCCCATATAGTTTAAGAAGTGCCAAAGGGGTCACAAGTGGAAAAAGTTTAAGAAGTTCTGGACTAGACGACTTCTAAGACACCTGTTGCCTCTAAGATTATAAGCCTATGAAAAGATTAAGGCAAACAGAACGTCTCAGTTTCCCTTAACTCCACCAACCCCCACCATAGCCCCAGAAAAGAGCTGAAAAGGAAAATCAATAAAGCGATTTCTGACATTTAGTCCAATGTTTTCTTCCTAAAGATGGAGTAGAGAACATTATTAGGGAGATAAAATATTTGTGGTATTTCTCAGTGTTTTCTGAAAGGGAATCAGGAGATTGCTGTTTTCCAGATTTAAGACCAAAAAAAAAAACTTTTTAAAAAAACTTGTAAAAACCAATAGGCCATCCAAGAAAACATCATGTGCCAGTTATCCCCATAATTAAGTAGAATGAGATGTTCTTATGCAAGTTTGTCATCCAAAATTGTTGAAAAAAACTGGACTTTATAGACATGGTTGTCAATACCTATCTTATGTGTAACTGAATCTGAGAGATTTTGAACTCTTGACTTCCTGTTTATTTTTTTTTGCCAATACTTGTGTTTAAAAAACATAATCTTTTGATTTGATTCCATAAAAACCCATTAAGTCCACAGTGACCCATATTGAAAAGTTAAAACTTGCCATGTGTCCTTTCTTTTTAAAGAATGTCTGAATTTGGAAGAAAAGTATTAAGAAATAATGAAGACATAAGTGACTGAAATATTTGTTTAAGGAGTGCCGAGAAAGTAATATTGTGAACTTTTGAGTCATAAAGTTATTTCTGGAACTGTCAGGCTTTTGAAAACATATAGTATTATTGGACAGGAGTTAGATAGTTGTGGTTTTCTGCTGGCATCTCTCTCCAGAGGCATGATATTATTTTGTTTCTTATTTATTTTTTCTCTCACTTCTTAAAAAAAAAGAGAGACTAGATATGTAAAAGGTAGCTTTTATATATCTTTAGAAGTCTTTTAGAGATATGTAAAAGGTGACCTTTGAGCCCTCCTGTTATATTCTCCAATTAAAAATCTATTGTAGGGGCAGCTAGGTGGCACAGTGAATAGAGTGCTGGCCCTGGAGTCAGGAGGACCTGAGTTTGGATCCAGCCTTAAACACTTAACACTTACTAGCTGTGTGACCTTGGGCAAATCACTTAACCCCAATTGCCCTGCCTTCCCCCTCTAAAAAATAAACCAAAAAGATCTATTGTAAGGATTTCCAAGGCTGTCTTTGGGGCAATACAGAAGGAAAGCCGTATCTGCAATTATATCAGTCCTTGGAACTCCCTGTACCTGTGCAGGGAATTTATCATGTTACAAGAGCTGTCTAAAGAGACTAGCTGCCTTCCAAAGGGTTACAGAGGCAGCATGAATGGGACTAAACCCCACTTTTTCCTTGGCTTCTGGGCAATCTCTCTGTTCACTAGGACTTGCTGCATCTCTTGAGGCCATCTCTAAATGATGTGAATTGTCACTTGATACTGAATCTCTTGTTTCAAAATCGTACCTCCCTACTCGAAGTGAAGTCAAATTTGTTGTTCCTTCTATGCCCTTAACTCAATTAGCTATTTTATAAACTTATTCACACCAATGTGTGCATAAGTAATAAAGCTTTGTTTGTTACTTTTCTTGGATGTTTTCTTACTTTTCTTGCATTTTTAAAAAGAGGCCTAACAACCTGGTGGAAAGAATTCCTAATGGTACAATTTCAGGCCCAATGAGAATGTCGAGGGGTGCATCACCTTTTGGAATGCCCCTCATCACCACAATGATAGTTTATTCCATCTATGATCTGCAACTCACTTTCCTGATTGTGAGCTATTGGTCAGATTGATAGTGTAGCATAGTAGAAATAATGATGGATTTGGAGGTTAATAGCATAAGTTTGAATTCAGCCTCTGCTGCTTATTATTTCTGTTACCTTAGGTGCAGTCAGAGTTTCCATGAACATCTTTAGCTAGTGAAATGCTTCCCTAGGCTCAATTTAGGTACCTCTTCCTCTAATGCCTCTCCCGATTTCCTCCCTAACAAAAAGTAATCTTCCTTACCTCATATTTCATTCCTTCTGTTGGCCAATGTATATTCTCTCTCTCTCTCTCTCTCTCTCTCTCTCTCTTTCTCTCTCTCTCTCTGTGTATATATATGTGTGTGTGTGTGTGTGTGTGTGTGTGTGTGTGTGTGTGTATGCATGTATGTTTTAGTTTATTATATTTATCTGGGTACTGTTCTTATCTCTCTTTAACCAAGTTTTAAATTTCTTAAGGATAAGGATGTTGTCGTATTGCATCTTTACATAGAAGGTACTGGGATTTTTTTTTTCTCTCCCTGTCTTCTCCCCTGCAAAGAAAGACTGGGAAGAATAATGTCCACAAGGGCATGTATGCCTGAGAGCGAGGCTGATAACTTTTAGAGGTAGTAAGAAAAAGAAAGATAGAAAAAAGGAAGAGTCAAAGAGATAAGTGGGCAGTGGTAGCCAGGCAGAAGATATGTGAAGGTTTTGTTGCATTGGAAAGATGGCACCAAGTGCCTAGAGAATTCTCAAGAGTCTTCCTTGCCTTACCTGAGAAAATGATAGGCTTCAGGAGCACCATGACAAATGGCTTAAAAAATGTTCTGGCAGAAGAAAAAAAGAAAAATTTTCCCCACCCTCTTCTTACCTCCTACCTTGAATGAAAAGAAGGCGTTGGGTTAAGACAAGTTTTAGGGGTAGAGCAAAAGGTAGTAAGGAGAAATAGGTAAAGAACTACCAAAGGAATATTTGTATGTGGAACTGTATGTAACTAGAGCTTCTATTTTTGGAATCAAGGGTTCCTCATTCTGAGTCTTTCCCTAAATCTGGAAGTTGCAAAGAAAATGGTGACCTGTTTTGGTAGAAGAGGTTTCTTTTCACCCAAAACTTCCTAAACCAGTGAAATCACAGGTCCAGACCCTATCCTTATCCTATCCCCCACATTCTTACTCGATGCTTCTTGAACTGAGGTGAATTTGTGCAGAGCAAAGGCCCTCATTTTTCACCTACAATTTTTAAAAGAAATGATTACTCAATATTTTGGAAGAAGGATAACTTTTGTGTTATGCAAAAAGCAAATTAGTTGTTCTTCATGGCATGGCAAAGGGCTGGGTTGTGTCAAATGAAGAAAATCTGATGCTGGCACAACTTGAGAACTTTAGGAATCATACTTCCAGTAATAGTAGCTGATGCCAGCCAAGATGTGTTCTTAACAGAAAGTGTTCTACGTGCTTTTTTTTTTTACATGGAGCAAAGTTAGGAAATAATACTTGGTGCCCTTCCAGGGAGGAAATATTAGCCATATTCAAAAAAAAAAACAACAACCAGAGCCTAATAATAATTTTAAAAGACTTGTGAAACTTTTTGTTCAAACCAGAACCTTTTTAAGCTTTGCTTAATCATAGAGCAGAAAAAAAAAACTGATTTCTTAGCTCTTCAGGATTCTGATCATACTTCTCTTGTTAGAATTGTACAACATTTTTCAGGTATATTCTTCTCCTGTTTTCCATCATTGTCATTATCAATTTCACAAACAACCACCCAACAAGCAATAGCCCTGACAATAATATCTCACACTTTTCCAAATCTCTTATCACTCTAAACATTTGTGGGGCAGCAATATTATGAAATTATTGACTCATCCTAGAGACTCTGTTTTAAGATGAGGAAGTCAGTAGCCAGGTTCTACAAATGCACTCTTCAAAACAGTTAAGGTTTATATTTTTGTTCACTGGCTGGCACTTATGTTCAGGGCTGTATAGATCACAAAGGTGAGTAGGATTGTTCTTTGAATCTTTTGAATTTCAGCACAGTGACTAATAGTTACTAAATGCTTGTTGGTTGATTAATTAAAGATGGGGATGTTGCCCTCGAGGTCCTTACCATCTGAGGGGAGATAAAACATATACACAAATTGTCAGGGATAAGAGGAGCATAAATCTAGACCTGAAAAAGACTGTAGCTGTCATCAGTGCAACGCCCTTCTTTTACAGATGAGTAAGTTGAGGCCTAGTTTAATGCAAAATAGAACATGATAATGCTAAGGAGAGACAAGAATTTCAGAGATTTGTGGAGGAAAAGATTACTTATATCTGGGAAGAATCAGAGAAAAGTCCCTGGAGAGAGCAACAGTAGGGCCTTGAAGGGAGGCCTTTCAACAGGTAGATATGGAGGATTAATGGGCAAGGGTAGAGGGAGTGAAAGAAAATCTAACTTTTGTTTACTGTCTTATACTCTGAGATCCAACATGTGAGCTAAAAATGCATTCATAAATCACTTTTAAAATAGATTCTTTTTTCAGGGAGAAACTCTGAAAATAAAGATGGGATAATCAAATGTGTTTCCCTATCAGCCATACTCTTTTTTCATTAGTTGTATATTCTTATGCTTGAAGTTTTTCTGAAGCATTAGCATTGTCTTCACTAGATTCAAATTCTAAACAAAGAAATTGGTGAAATAATAATTACAGATTGAAAGTAAAATGTTTTTTGACTACCGCATCTTGCACCTTCCCTGGTAACTGAAAGATGACAGTAATAAACTAAACTTGGTGACAGTGGGGCCAGAATCTACTTTCTCTTTAAGTACCTCCTTTAAAGGAAGTGTAAAAAATTCATGAAATTCACAAAGAAATGGAAATCTACTCATTTGTGACTTTTTATCAAAATTCAGTGAAGGACAATGTTTTGGAGAAAATAATTTGAGAATTATAATTAGTACATCAACCCCCCAACAGAGTATAACTCCAGAATCGATGGATGAGATCAGATTAATGTCACCCACCGAAACTGAAGGTAATAAAAATCAACATAAAATGGAGGAGATTAGTCACCTACCAGGGATTCCCCTTTTGCTGCAATAACCTGTTTTACATGATTTGGAACTGACTTCATAAATGTTGACATGCATTCTTTAAACTTTTATTGATGCACTTGGTTTTTAAGCAGCAAACATTTACTGATTAGTTCCACTTTGTGAGAAGTCTCTTACAAGACATAAAAACAGTTAAATAAATCTAAGGATTCAGTGATCTCATCTGAAAATACATGTAAAGTTTCAAAGTTATAGCATATCCTCACCTCTTTATTAAAAAAAATTAACTGAAATTTGTTTTTTTCTACTTCCCTCCCACTCCTTACTCCATTGGCAAAGAGAAGAAAAACACGTTTATTTTAAGAAATATGAATAGTCAAGCGAAAGATATTCCCTTGATGGCTGTATGCAAATATGTGTATGTACATGTATATGTATGTATGCATGTATGTTTCATTCTGTACCCCAAGTCTAACACCTCTCTGTTAGGAGTAGCATGTTTCATCATTACTCTGTAGTAGTGAATAATCACTGTATCGATCACTGTTCTTTCAGCTTTCAAAATTGTTCATTTTTATATTGGTGTTGTATAAATTGTCCTTCTGCCTTTTTTTCTCTTCCTCTTTTCTTACAACACAAAAATACTCCATCACATTCCTATACCACAACTAATTCAGGTGTTCTTCAATTGATGAACGTTCCCTTAATTTCCAGTTTTTTTACCATCACAAAAAAAAGAACCATATAAATATTTTTGTACATTAAGGAGTTCTTTTTCTTCTGTCTTTGATCTCTTTTGATCTCCAAAAATCTCTTTGATAGACTTGAATAGGTCTAGCAGTGGAACAACTGGGTCAGAGGATATAGCTGGGTCGAAGGATATGTATTGTTTAGTTACTTTTTGAGTTCCAGATTACTTTATATAATGATTGTATTCATTCACAAGTCTACCAGCATTGCATCAATATGCTTGTTTTCCCATAGCTTCTCCAACATTTATCATTTTTCTTATCTTTGCCATTTGGAAGGGTAGGAGATGAAATGTCAGAATTGCTTTAATTTGCATTTCTCTAATTAGTAGTGATTTGGAGCATTTTTTCATATGACTATAAATAGCTTGGTTTTTTTCCTTTAAGAACTGTCTGTTCATATCTTTAGGTAATTTATCTGTTAGGAAATGGCTATTTTTCTTACAGATTTGAATCAGTTCTTTATATCAGTTCTTTATATTGAAGCAATTGGATGGTATAGTGGTTAAAGTGCTGTGCCTGGAATCAAGAAGGCCGAAATTCAAATCCAGCCTCATTCATCTACTAGCTGTGTGACCTTGGATAAGTCATTTTAACCCCACATTTGCTTCAGTTTCCTCATTTAAAATATTAGGATAATAATAACACTTACCATCCAGGTTTGTTGTGATAATCGAATGAGATAATACGTTTTGTAAAGGACTTAGTTGGGCACATAGTTGGCATATAAATGATTTTGATTATATCTTAGAAATAAGATCTGTATCAGAAAAACTTGCTGCGAAGTTTTAATTCTCCTTCATAAAATTGCACTTGCTATATTGGATCTTTACCCTTTGACAAAACTTATTTTCCCAAATCTTGCCTTCATTAAAGTTCATAGGTTTTCAATGGAATTTAAATCAAGTGTGTTCCTAGGCTGCTGAGTCAGTCTTGCCTCCATTTTATGGATATATTTCTCAGCTTCTTGTGAAATGTGGTGCAGTAGAAGGTCATGTTATAGTGTTTCATTTCCATTTGGGAATTTCTGCAATTGTGGAGTAAGTTTGCTTCTTGGCATATCAATATGCTGATAAGAATTTGTCATTTCTTCAGTAGGGAAAAGACTTTCAAGCCCACTTGAAATAAAAATCCTCAAAACGTTTCTTGGTGAATGTTTTAAAATCTGATGAAGATGTCCAGTAAAAATGACCTTTTTTTAATCTCCAGTACTCTAGCCATTTTAATAATTGGTCTTTTTGCTGTTCTTCCAACTTCAAGAAGTCTATGCCACACCGTGGAGGAAGCATAAACAACCCTTCCAGCTCCCAGGTGCCTTTGAAGGTCTTTGCTTGTGTTTTTAGGATGAGATAGGCTTTTTACAACAATTGTCACTTCTTGCTATTATTTTTCATTTTTAACTGCCCTTTCTTCATATTTTGGTGTAACTGGTGCTTTTTCATCATAAACTTGAAAGGTCTTTAAAACACTGATTTCCCACACCAACAGCCACTGCAATAATTTTATCAGTCAATGAAGTGAGCCCTTTAGGAACTATAACTTTTGTACCACTTCTTGGCATATTATCCATTCCCAAAAACCACAGAATTAAGAAATACATATAAGAGAAAATTGAAACACATTATTATGACCCAAAATCCAGCATGCAGCTGTCAGAGAACTAAAGATGGCGAAAACAATTCTTTGTGGATTCATAAGGTCAAGGACAGTTAGTTGCAGACTAGCGTCCATAAAAGCACAGATGGCGATTGCTATCATAAAATGAAACCACGTCAAAATTATTACTCACCCCAAGTAATTTCACACCACTACATGTTCAGACCAGGTTGTAAGAGGTTTTAAAGAGAGCTTATATATGATCCTAGAGGCAATAGTAATTTATTAACTATAGGAGTGACATGATCAGATTTATACTGTAGGAAAATGATCTTTGCTACCACATAGAACCAAAATCTTGTCATGGATTGGGTAAGGGATTGATTTGATACAAGGAGACCAGTTAAGAGGCAACTGCGGTAATATAGGCAAGAGGTCAGAAGATTATGGAGGCTGTGTGAGTAGGGAAAAGGAAAAGAATTCAAGAGATATTTGGGGTAGAAATAGCATTATTAGGATAAGTGGTTATGTAGAGTAAAGGGGGATGAAGAGGTAAAGATAATGTCAAGAGTATGAACCTAAGTGATTGTGAAAGGATGATAGTATACTCAACAGAAATAGGGAAGTTGGAAAGAGGAGTATGTTTGGGGGAAGATAAAGAGTTCAGTCTTGGACATGTTGAGTTTGAGATGCCTCTGAAACATTCAGCCTTTGGAGATCACATAATCATAGAGTTAGAGTTGGAAGGGATCTCTGAAACCATCTAATTTAGCCCACTCATTTTACTATTGAGGAAAGCGAGACAGAATGAAGTTAATAAACTCAAAGTCAAATAGTGTATGTCAGTAGTAGAATTTGAACCCAGATCTTTTGATTCCAGACATATGCTAGTAGAGCTTAGGAGAGAGAATAGTTCTGGTACGTGTATTTGGTACGTATCTGAAGATGTGATCATTAGGTCGATGGGAGTTGAGATCGTGGAGTGATTGTAGAGAGAGCATAGATGAACCAGGGCACAGGTTTGGGAAACACCCATGGTTGAGTTATTGTATGAATAATGACAAGCAAAGGAGAATAAGAAATATCAGACAGACAAGTACGAGGACAACCAAGAGGAAGAGCAGTGTCATGTAAAGTCATAGAGGAAAAGATATCTAGGAGAAAGAGATAGTAATCATTGTCAAATGGTGGAGAGTTTGAGAAGGATGGCAATTAAGAAAGGGCCATCAGGCTGACAGTTAAGATGTCATTGGTGATTTTGGAGAGAGTCGTTTCTGTTAAATGACAAAATCAGAAATCAGATTGCAAAAGACTGACAAGTGAGTGAGAGGAGATGAAATGACGGCAATGAGTGAAGAAAGCTTTTCTTTTCTTTTTTTACATAAATTTGGATGTGGAAAAAGAGGAGACAAATGCATAGAAAGAGGAGAGAGAGACAGATTGATTTCATTTAGATATCATCTCTCTATATCCTGCTAGGGAGTTTTTTTGTTTCATTTTGCTTTGGTTTTGGGGTTTGGGGTTTTTTTTTAAGAATAAGGAAAACTTGAAAATGATTGTAGGCAGAAGAAACCAGTAGAGATTGAAGATCAGTGGTGGGGGATGGGTGAAAATGGGGAAAATTTTTTTAAAAAATGTTGGAGGAAATGAAATTGATGACTTACCCTTGATGAGAAGAGCCATCTCATTCTTTAATTAGAGATTAAAGGTGGAGATGGAATTGATTAATTAGTATGGTAATCAAGACACACTCACCCATTTCTTCTTTAGACTATACAGAATCCAAGTTCTTTTAACCTTTCTTTCTGAAACCAATTTCCATCCATTTGATTACTTCTGTTTCTCTGCAATGGGCCCACATTTGAAGACAGGAACTGTTTTTTGCTAGCCTTAATTTGCTAGTGTTTAGCATATTGCATGTAATATAGTAGGTGCTTGAAAAAGTGAAGTGTTATGATGACACAATGCCTGGTGTGTATTAAGTGCTTAATAAGTGCTCTATCTATTTGTCTATCTGTCTACCTGCCTTTATAATCTATCTGTGACTAATAGAGGCAATGGATATGACTTCTTTAAGTAACTTCATACTGTCTTTACCAGAGTTTTTTAATTGGAATATCATTGCTCTGGTGTTCTTACTGCTGGACAGGATCCATAATCCTCCTTTGTCCCTGTACTACTTGAGGCTACTTGAGATCTATTTACAAATAATCCTGGAGGACCAAAAACTGATTTGTTTCCTCTGCTCTAGTGGTAACAAGATAGCCCCTATAAAGTTGAAAAATTTTTGTTTCTCCCTTTCGTTTGTGTGTCCTTACTAAGACATTTTATCAATGTCCTTTAAAATGTGGTACCCATAACTGAACACAGTCCTCCAGATGAGATGTGAGCCGGGCAGAGTGCGATGAGATTATCAGTTTATTGCTGGGAACTATGCTTCTAAGGGTACCCTAAGACTGCATTAGATTTTTTGGTTGTCTTATCATATGGTTGAGTCGTATGGAGCTTGTTATCCTCTAAAATACCTAGTTGTTTTTTTTCAGAGAAGCTACTGTCTAGCCACACCTCCCCATTTTACAGTGAGCTTGATGTTTTTTAATCCCAAATGGAAGACTTAATATTTATCTCAAATGTGAGGGCACAGTGGAGAGAGAATTGGGCTTGGAATGAGAAAGATTCATCTTCATGAGTTCAAATCAGGCTTCAGACACTTACTAACTGTGTGACCCTTGACAAGTCACTTAACCCTGCTTGCCTCAGTTTCCCCATCTGTAAAATGACCTCGAGAAGAAAATGGCAAAGCACTCCAGTATCTTTGCCAAGAAAACCCCAAATGGGGTCACAAGGAGTGGGATACCACTGAAAACAACTGAACAATAACAAAGCTTTTATGTGGACAAAATGAAATAATATATGTAAAGTGCTTTACAAACCTTAAGGTGGTTTACAGATATTAGCTATAATTATTATTTTTGTCCCAACATAGTAAGTACTGGTACATAGTAAGATCTTTAATAAATGTTTGTGAATCATTTGCTTGCTTGGATTGTATTTTTTTTCATTGTCAGGGTCTGCTTTTATCATTATTTTTTTCAGTTATGTTTTAACAACTTGCTAAGCTTCAAATAAAATACTAGACACCACCGTAAAAGACATTTTCCTTGCTTCTTATCTCATAGCTTGCCCATCGGGAACATATAAACCTGAAGGCTCACCAGGAGGAATCAGCACTTGTATTCCATGTCCTGATGAAAACCACACATCCCCACCTGGAAGTACTTCCCCAGAGGACTGTGTCTGCAAGGAAGGGTATCGGCCAGCAGGCCACACGTGTGAAGGTTAGTTCTCCATGCTAAAATAAAATTAATTAAACAAAAAATATACAAATTTTGCTTTTCTCATGGGGTAAAAATTCATTTTTTTCCATCTTTGGGTCATGACTTGTACTTTTCATGCATAATTCTCTTTGACTTCTGGGTAGGGAGTATTGCGGAATAAGAGGATCTGGGAGTCTACAGGGCTTTCTTCACCAGAGACAGAATTCTCAATGTAATCTGGGACAAATATTGAAATGATAATAAGGAGAAAAGTCTGTAATGCCAATACCAGTAAGAGCTCACATTCAACTGTTACTGTTTCAGTGATATTCAAAGTCTGGTTCATTAATTTTCTCATCCTTTAGATTAGAATTTAAATTGAGGTTCAAATCATCATAATTATATTGATTGTTTTTTTTTTTTACTAAGCACTTTGCTTACAACAGCCCTATGAGTTAGGTAATTATGATTATCCTCCCCATTTTAAAAAGGAATTGCTAGCAAGTTTAAGTGGCTTTCCTAAAGCTACACCATTAGCAAGTGTCAGAGATGGGACTCAGAGCCAGGTCTCCTGTTTCCAAATCTAGTGCTATGCCTTAATGTGTACCTATGGGTGAGATACTGTATGAGACAGTTTTGTGTCAATTCACTGTTCTCACCCATGGGGTCCAACTGAGGTATGTTTAATATTATTAACTGAATCTTCTTTGGTAGACTTGGCTATTAAGATATAGCCTACAGAAGGCTAGATTTAGAGTCAGAAGATTTGTGGTCAAATCCTTGTTCTGTCCCTTAATAGCTGTGTGACTTGAAACAAGCCATTTTGCCTTAATTTATTTCTCTGTAATATGGAAGAAAAAACATGTGTGTGAATTCCAATCAGTGGGCCAAAATCATTCTGTACTCAATATGGAACTTTGCTACAGTGAACCACTAAGTTGAGTCTTTTTTAAAAATTGTTCTTATAATAAATATTTTAATAATAAATTTTAAAAAAATAAAAATTGTTTTTATTCAACTTAACCCTTAGTGGTCCACTGCCCTGCCCTGAAACCTCCTGAAAATGGCTACTTTATTCAGAACATCTGCAACAACCACTTTGATGCAGCCTGTGGAATCCGTTGTCATACTGGATTTGAGTTAGTAGGAAGCAGCATTCGCCTCTGTCAACCCAGTGGTTTGTGGTCTGGTTCAGAAAGTTTCTGCCGAGGTATGAAAATTACCAATTAATTTTGCTTATCGATCACTGTTTGCTCTCATTGATTTAAAGACTGCTGGTCATTAAATCACTATGCAATTCTATTGATTCCTTAGACTACTGGTTGATTTTTTTTCTAGAAAAACTACTATCTAGCCACACCTCTCTATCTTACACTTATGAGGTTGAGTTTTTGATCCCAAGTAGAAGAATTAATATTTATCTTTAATGTAATATCACAGTAGAAGGGAGAAAGGGTAGGAAGTTTTTAATTAGAACAACTGAGTTCGCTTGGCAGACTAAGATAAACAATCCCTGTTAACATTTTTTTCCACCAAGAGAATCTGCATTTTCTTCACATTTAGGACACTCTCATGAGTCTAAGAAGGAAATCTAATTCCAAAAAAGATTATGCCCTGGAAAATATAGGAAAAATATGCCTAACAGAAATTTTTCTCTGCTGCATTTGCATGTTAAAATACATTCACATGTAAGATGAGTTGAAAGAAACTCCACCGGAAAAATTTAAAGGTTATAGAAAACCAAGGAGTAATCTTAAGGATTATAACTTAAGAACTCGGAGAATTACTTACTGAGAAATATGCAAAAGAAAAAGAAAGCATAATTCCTAGAGAGGCTCAGCAGGCGAAAACAGATTTCTAGATGATGGTAAAGCTAACTTATTTAAATATATTAAAATTCATGGGTTAGATGCAAGTAGTAGACAAATATATATTCCTGAACATTAATAAGTGGAGAGGTCAATCAATCAAAAAAGTGTATTAAGCACCTAATATGCTCCAGATGCTATGGTAGACACTGGTGATATAAAAAAAAGGCAAAAAAAAAGACAGTCCCTTCTCTCAAGGAGCTCACAGTCCAATAAGGGAGACAATGTACAAATAACTATGTACAAACAAGTTATATACAGGATAAATAGGAAATAAACTCCAAAGAAGGAAGGCACTAGCATTAAGGAGGATCAGGAAAGGCTTCCTGTAGAAGGTAGCATTTTTGCTGGGCTTTGAAGGAAGCTCCTTGAGGGCAGGATCAATCTCTTTCTCTTTTGTCTTTGTATCTCCTCAATCTAGAACAGTGCCTGGCACCTAGTAGGGGCCTACTAAATGCTCTTTGACTGATTATTGCCCCCTCTATTAAAGAGATGAGGTGTGAGAAAATGGGTTCTCTTTTATTGATAGAAATGATGTCGTTGATGATATCAGCAATAGGGCATATCCTTTGCATTGTTTTTCTTTTGGTGCTGAGGTTTGGAGCCATTTGGTCCACACTCATTCATCTGGTTCTGCTGGTATGAACTCTGTTAAACACCTGTGAAGTAGCTACCTAGGATTAGGGTGGCAGGCTGTAGCTGTGGAACAAAAGGTAATGTATCCACATGTTGGGGGATATCTCAGTCTCTATTCCTTATCTCTATCTCTCTCCATCCCTGTCCCTGGTCCCTATCTCTATTCTTGTGTTCTTTCTTTCTCTCTCCCTCTCTCTCTCTCTCTCTCTCTCTCTCTCTCTTTTTCTCTCTCTCTCTGTCCTTCTCTCTCTCCTTCCCTCTCTCTTTCTTTTTCTCCCTCTCCCTCCATACACATACACACTTATACACATACACACTCATACACATACTCACCCACTTCCCCCATTGGTGTACTTGTAAAAAGTGTTTTACTATAGTCTTTACTATAGCACAAGTCCCTAGATTCTTGTCCCACCCCACCATATCCACATGCCAGTATGGTTTGGGGAGCATTGATTAAATGTCCTCTTGTGTGTGATTTTGAGGGGTACATACCCTATATTTATTCAATTGTGAATGTGTGAACACTCTCCTTCAGGGAGAATCCCTGAGGTCAGGCACTGTATCACTTTTTGTATTTTCAGTGCCATAGTAGATGTTTAATAAACACATGTGTGACTTGGGGGGGGGGGTGCCATATATATTGCCTGGTACAGTTCTATGTAAACAGTAGGTGCTTAATTTGTACAGTATTGATTCTAATGATGAATTTTCCCCTGAATTCAATGTGTAGGCTTACTTTATTGAATGTCCTAGTTAAATCATCCCACAAAACATGACCTAAGGCAAAAGTGTGCATGTAGGGGACATAATAAGCTAAGGAGCAAACGTCCGTTTTACAGAAGAAGAAAGGAGCTATTTACCTAAAATTTGAGGAAGCAGAGCCACTTGCAAAGTTGAATTCCATGACCATGGGGAAGTAGTAGCTCCCTCCAGAGACTGGTCAGTTCAGGGACTGTGTGTGAGAAAACCATAAGGGTAGAACCAATCCTGGAACCAAATGGTAGAAGTTTAGATCTGTTTGGCTAGAAGGTGGCTGATGGGGGAGGAGGATGAAGACAGTTTGTCTCTAGATTATTCTGGGGCAAAGAGAGCATGGCAAAGGAAAGAAGAAGGGCACAGATTTGGACTGGTATAAGGTCATTTGAGAGTCCTAGGATCATGAATTTATAGCTCCAAGGGATTCCTTGGGTTATGTCTTTATTGCAGGGTTGGGGATATTATAATGGAATTTGGTTACTGTGACTTGTACTGTGAAGTTAAACTGGTTGGGATAATACTGTGTAGCCTAGACCTGGACTGTTTCAACCCCTGCAGATACTATTTGCATGATTAAGACTTGAGGAATTTGGCATTCTTGTGCCTTTTGGAAAGACACATGGTTTCCTTGTTTCACATTTCCCATCACATTACAGAATGTGCTTCTCGGTTATTTATGTAATAACTACTGGGAAAATTATTGAAAGATGCCAGATTTTCCATGTTTTGACACTAGTTGGAAAGAGCCTGGTGGTTTGCTTCCCCCATTAGCACTGCCAGTCATTTGGTAAAATTAACTCACTTTCAACCACTTTGGGGAACTCATCCAAGGGCCTACACTAAAACAGATGGTAGATTTAAAAGACTCAATCTCTCTTGTTTTGCCCTATTCCATTTCAACTGTAGTATTATTTAAGTTCTTGTAAAACTCTGACTCACAAGATCCCAAAGCTGCCTCCTAAGTTCTTCTAAACCATAATGCAACCATTCAAATTATAGTATGTTCAGTGAATTTTTAAAAAGGGTAGAAAAGCACTTTCAGCTAGGTTTAATATGAACTACCATCACTTATGTTTCAAAGTGGTATCTTTGGAACAGGCTGAGAGAGAGCACAGGGAGGCAGTCAGACTGTAGACTGGAAAGACTGCCATTAGCATCCATGGGTGTATTACCCTGGGTCAAAGCCTCAGTGGTCTTCAAATTAGCTATACTCTTGCATGCAGATACATAGTATGAATTCTATCAAATAATACAGAAAACTACTGAAACACTTGGGTTTCCTTGATAGTGCATCAGTGACCTACATGCATTTTTAAGTATGAAAGAAATCAAGATTTGAAAAAAATCTTTCACTTCCATCATTTTCCAAAATATTAGCAATACTATGTTACCTCTTTAAGATGTTTTATGAAAATTTAAGTTCCAATATAATTGTCATTCTTGCATTTATTTAGTTAAACGAGGGTCCCTTTCTTTTCTTGTTATGCAGTTCGGACATGTCCTCAACTCCGCAAGCCTGAAAATGGTGAAATCAGTTGTACATCAGGTGAAACTTTATATAGGACAGTATGTCTGATAACCTGTGATGAGGGCTACAGATTGGAAGGGAGTCCCAGACTTACTTGTCAAGGAAATTCCCAGTGGGATGGGATAGAACCCCGGTGTGTGGGTAAGTTTTCAATCAGTAAACTCCTTTGTTTTACATCTGTCATAATACATTGTTTTCTTGTGAAACCTCAAACATGACACACACAAAAATGAGGTTATATAAAATGTTGTCATTTGTAACTCCATGTGTATATGTGTTTATAATATGTAATGTAATGACTAATTTACCTGGAATAATTGAGGAATAAGATGTTTGTTGTTCTGCATTAGTGAATTTCCCAAGTGATGTTTCTCTCATAAAGCATCAAAGATTTATTTCAACCATTTGGGATGGATATCTTTCCAAAATGTTTTCTGTTGTATTTCAGGTATGGTCTTACTAAGGCAGGGTAGAACAGAACTATTATTTCTCTCGTTCAAAATACTTTGCCTCTATTAATGCAAACCAAGAGAACAGTAGCTTTTTTTGTTCTTACATCATATTGTCTCATAGCAAATTTGAAGTCCACTAAAAACCTCCAGGGGCAGCTAGGTGGTGCAGTGCATAGAGTACCTGGGCCTGGAGTCAGGAAGAACTGACCTCAAATCCAGTCTCAGACACTTATCACCTGCATGACCCTGTCTCTTAACCCTGATTGCTTCATCTGTAAAATGAATTAGAAAAGGAAATGGCAAACTACCCAAGTATCTTGGTCAAGAAAACCCCAAATGGAGTCACAAAGAGTTGAACAGGACTGAAAAAGACTGAACAACAACAACAACAATCAAGAGTTGACTTGAGCAGCTAGGATAAAGAACTGGGTCTGGAATCAGGAAGATCTGAGTTCAAATCCAGCCTTACTAGCTATGTGATCCTGGACAAGTCCCTTAACCTCTGTTTGCCTTAATCCACTGGAAAAGAAAATGGCAAACCACTCTAGTATCTTTGCCAAGAAAACCCCCATGGATAATGTTGGTGTGTTATAGTCCCACAAGGTTAAACACGACTGACCAATTGAATGAAAGTTAAAAAAAAATAGATAAAGACCCCCAAACCCTACATCTTCTTCATAGAAGGTGTTGCCTATCCTAAATTATAAGCATGAAGCTAATTTTTTAAACTCAAATGTAGACTTTTACATTTTTTCCAATTAAATTAAATTTTATTAGATTTGACCCATCTTTTTTAACCCTTAGAAATGTTTTATGAATGTGGACTCTGTCACACAACATGTTAACTATCCCTTCTAGCTTCATATCATCATGGATAAGCATGCCAACTACGCTTCCATCAAAATCACTGGCTAAAAAATACTGAACAGCACAGAACTAAGTGTGGCTCCTTAGTGAACTCCCACAGAGACCTCTCTCTGAGTTGATTTTGACCTAGTAATGATAGCTCGTTGGACTGAATCAGCAAATTCCTGAATACTCCTAATTGTACAATCATCTAACCATTATCTCTCAACCTTGCTTAAAAGTATAGCATGACTTTCAAATACTTTACTGAAATGTCTAAGTATGTTATAAAAATCTAGGGATAACCAAATCTCATAATCTAAAATAAGTATACTACATTTAAGTATGCTGATGCAAGATGCAAGATACTACTCTGCACTTGCAGTCAAGAGACCTGTGTTCAAATCTCAGCTCTAGAGCTAGATGAATGACTGGGCAAGTAATTCAATCTCTTGAAATCATGGTGTTCTTACCTGTAAAACTGTGACAATAATACAAATACTACCTGCCTCACAGGGTTATGGTGATGGGAAAACACTGTTATTATGTCTACAGCATTTCCTTGACATTCCAATCTACAAAGGAAACTACTTTATTCTGGTGTGATCTGTTCTTCATGATGTCATCTCCTGGCTTTTCTTTCTAAATATTAGCTAACTATCCCTTTAATTTTTCTAGCAGTTAAGCACACTGGTCTATAAGTGCAGAAACTGCCCAATAAGGCCAAAATTCACCCTACAACATTTCCTCTTCTTTTCAGCTTTTCAAAGATCATTGACAGATACTCAGCTAATGCACATACCGACATTCCTTCAGTCTCCTAAGGCAGAGGTGTCAAACACATGGCCCACTGGAATGCATTACATGGGAAATACTTAATAAAATACAATAGAACATAGGTAATGTTAATATGTGGTTTTCTAAATGATAATCATTCTATCTTCACTGAACATTAGACAAACCCTTCTTTGAACTTCCTCCTGCCCTCAACATCTGTAAAACAAAACAAAAAAAACCACCGTATTTGTTTTCCTTAGTATTCATTGCCAACCTGGCTTCTTAGGGGTTTTAGTCCTCCTAATGCCATTCTTACAAAACAAGACCTAGCCTACCCAGTAGTTGAGACAAGGACTCATCCAGCAACTATGTCTCATTTGAACATGATTTTATGAGACTAGTGTTATGCAGAAACTATGCTAAGTCTGAGCTTGCTCTCTCCAGAGACCGAGGTGAGATAGGAAAGAAAATGCCTTTAAAATATTAGGGGAAAACACTTGTACTTTACTCTTGCCATGGATTTGAAGCAAATATTTCTTTCTAAAAGAAATTTTCTTTTTCATTTTAAAACATTTTTAAAATTTAAATTTTTTAAAAGAAAGAAAAAACCAGACAACAATACTTTTAAAAATTAATTCTTATTCTTCTAACCATCTATACTTTCATGTTCTCTCTTGTTTTTTTTTATGAATAAAAGATTTTATTAAAATCATTTATAAGTAAAATGAACATAATATCTTGGTGATACAAGGACACAGATGAAAGCACAAGGGGGGTATATATGTATGACTTAATAGAATAAAAGCCGTTATACATGTGTTAATACACACAGAAATACAAGAATGAGCAGTGTTAAGCTATAGTAAATGGTTACATGGCTTTAATTTCTCTTTGCTAGTATGGAACTTCATGATTCTTATTCAAGGATTTAAAAGCAGAGCCTTCTTTGGAATTTGCAGTCAAAATAGGTCTTGGCTTCCTTTATTGAGACCTCTAATAAGGTAACAGAAACAAGTATCTGCAAAAATCCAGCATCTTCCCAAAGGCCTAAAATGCAAAGGGAATGGGGCAGAGGGTGTGCGCGTGTGTGTGTGTGACAGAGAGAGAGAGAGAGAGACAGAGAGACAGAGAGACAGAGAGACAGAGAGAGAGAGAGACAGAGAGAGAGAACTAAAAAGCATCAGTCCATGCTAAATCCTTATTTGTTCTTGGCTGTCAGGGGTTTCCGGCTGATCTTCTTCGATTTGTCATTATTCTTCTTCAGAGGCTCTGGGTTTGCCTGCATGTGTCTGCCATAGAGGTACTTGTATGTCTCAGAACGGATGTATTCAAAGACATGGGACACTCCGAGCTGGAACTGGTCAGCAATTGGGGTAACCCAGGGACTATTCTCTGCTTTGAAGACCTGCTTCTGACCAGTTAAATCCAAGTTTCCGAACTCAGGGAGAAGGACAGTCAGGCGGTTCCCCTGGGTGTGTAGCTCCTTCAGCTATGTAAGCTCCCCGATTTCTTTCGGCAGTGAGATCAGGTCATTATTCCCAAAGCTGAGTATCTGCAACTTTGTGAGCTTCCCAATATCTGGCGGCAGGATTTCAAAATCGTTGTCGCTTAGATAAAGTGCGCTCAGTGTGGTAAGGTAGAAGAAATTTCCAGGAAGAGAATTTTCATTCAAGTTGTTATAAGTCGAGTCAAGGACCTCCGGGGCTGGTAAAGAGCCAAATCCTCGGGGCAAAGTATTTAGCCTGTTCATACCAAGGTTCAGGTGTTTGAGTTTCTGGAGGCTGCTGATCTGCGTGGGCAGCTCTTCAATTTGGTTATTGAAAAAGTTCAGCACTTCCAGATTCTTCAGTTCTGCCACGTTCGGAGGCACAGTTGTTAGCTTGTTGTGGCTGAGAACCAGTTGTGTAATGTGGGATAAAGTAAACAAGCCGTGCACGTCCAGCATGTTGGAGATGCCGCGGTCGCACATGTACACCTCGGGCTGGTTCTTCTCCTGACTCTCCTTCACCAGCTTCTTCAAAGACTTGGACATGGTTGTGGTGGGCGGCGGCGTCGGGGGTCCCTCACAGATCAGCCGGCAGCCCACAGAAGTCTCATGTTCTCTATATTAAAAAAAAAATCTGAGTTGATTGATGCGTTCTCTGTGTGCAGATAAATATATGCCTTCATGGGAGGCAATATATTATTATGGAAAGAGTACTTAAGACTCAGTAGACATGGATTCAAATCCTGGTTGTAATGTTTGCTACCTTTGTGACCTTGAATCAATTACTTAAGCTTTTTTAGTCTCATTTTCCACATCTTAAAGAAAAATAAATGTATTGGACTGGCTTCCCTCTAAGATCCTTTCCAGTTCTAAAATATGGGTGCTGTTGGCAGTACCCTCCTCCTCTCCTCATCAGAATCATATCTGCCCATATCTCTAGAATTTCACTCCTGAGAGCTCACTACCTCTCTTTCGCTAACTTCTGGAAAATATTGGGTCTCTGGATACGATCATTTTCTTTGCTGAACCTTTAGCCAAACCTGGGCTGCATACTGAACAATGATTAGCTTTCCTCTCCTCTCGCCTTAACTCTATGATGAAGTCAATTTGCCCCGAAGGTACCGTTCATTTCTCCAGAGTAACAATTTCCTTATTGCTTTGGTTGACCTCTAGAGTATGAAATTATCATTATGGCAAATCACAAATTTTTTAGCTACTCTCCTTCTTGTGAGAGGTACTCCAGCAGGTATGCAGATAGTTGAGTTCCCTCAATCACTACAACATTATGCTTCCATCTCAGATTGTGTTCTATTTCCCAAATCTTTGTCAATTCTCTTTGTCCAGATACTCTCCAGCATACTATGGTAACATCACTCTTGTTTCTTCTTCCACTAATCATAACCAAGACACTCTGTCACTTATTCCTATACTTTTCACGTGCCTATAACTTCTTAATATAAAATAGTCCTCTGCTCCCTCTTTGAGCTATGCTGCTCCTTTTAAATAAGATGTATTCTTCTAGAATCATATTATTGCCATATGTCCCTTACCTATGAGTTCTAACTTCCCTCCTGTATTAAGATCTCTAGCTCATCCTGTTTATTATCCATGCTTTGTGAATTTTTATGTTGGTGTTTGAGGCCATGAATTTTGTTTATGTGTCTAGAATATTATCTCTCATTAATTCCTGGTCCTCTAGTCTGCTATTCACTTGTTAATATTTCTTTTTATGCTACCAGGCTACGCAGTTGTCTGCTTCCCTCTCCTTTTCCGCAGTAAAGCCCTCATGACCACAGTTGTAAAACTATTGGCAGCCAAATATATTTTTGCCATAGCTTCTTAGCTGTGTTCCATCCCTAACCAAGATCTCATCATTCTATTTATTTTAAATAGCCATGGTCCAAAAGAATAGATCCAATTCTGAGATAACGGCCCTCTTAGCCAAATTTTTACATATCAGATTCACCTTTTTCTTCAGAATCCTCTATCTCCAGGTGGCAAGAGTCATGGAAAAATGCCACCTGTGACTTTTGGCTTTTACCAGGCTTCCATAATCCTTAGCAATGTTTCTTTTTTAATCTGTTGTGTTATTTGTTCCCACACAAATCAACAATTTTGACAAGTCTTAGGATGTTCACCATCAAACCCCACATATATGTCCCAAAGAGACAATAAGTCTTTCTGTTGTTTGCATCAGGTTGATAAATAACTAACCCTTTACTTTTCAGAAGAGAGTCACCTAACCCCTTCTATTTTTCTTCATCTGGTCTTTAATGGATCCCTTCTCATCTGTTAGCGTCTCTGGATCATTCATTGGAGCACAACATGCTGCTTCTACCTGAAATGCTCCAGCTTCCCCCTATGCAGGAGTAAACTCATGCCTGTCACTTGGGTCTGGCTTGGGTCCTGTTTTTTAGCTTCTTTCTCTGTGTGGTATTCTTTTTCACTCCCAGCCTTCTGATATAAGTTAGGACTGCCCTCTGCCTCTGCACATTGTTTTTCTTCCTTCTTTCCTCCTTTAAAAATGTTCTTATCTCATTCTGAAGGTACTTTGAAAATATTCTTTCCAAGAATACTTCTCTGGTGGTCTAGAGAGAGAAGAAATGCATTTCTCAAACCTCACTTTTCCACCTAGAACAAAAATCAATGTGCTTTCCATCTATTTTATCTGTATCTTGTATTACCTATTTATTCCCATGCTGCCTTCTCCAATATAATGTAAACTCCTCGAGAGCAGGGACTGTCTTTTTGCCTTGCTTTGTATCCAAAGTCCTTAGCATGGTTTCCAACGCATAAGGAATAGGTAATAAGTGTTTGTTAATTGATTGTTTCTCCTTCATGCATAAGTGCAGTGACATGCAAACTACGAATCAAGGCTCGATTTATCATTTTATGGGGTGCTCAGACTTAAGAAAATGATGGAGAATATCTTAATAATACAGATTAAACTTTAAAATGTATAATGCATACACGTTCTTCCTAGAGAGCTGGTTGTTAAACATTTATAAGCACACCCTTGCATATATTACTTGATACTGTCCAATGAGATGATATTTGTAAAGCACTTGACACAATGCCTGGCACATAGTAGGTACTAGATAAATACTTATTCCCTTCCTCCCTTGCCTTATCAGAAACACAAACACTGTTTATTCTCCATAGGTCACCACAAAATTCTACTTACCCCCCATACTTCTCTGAATCCAGATTCTTAATACTCACTTAAATGACTTTTAAGTATAGGGTCAATTTTCCCCCAAGCCCCACCCAATAACAGCAAGAATATACTTTAAAATATACTTTACAAAGTATAGAATGTCCCCGAGGTCTTAGTGCAGTTCTAGGATTTTAATAACTTGAATTTATTAAGTGTTAGCTTTAATATATTAAAACTGAATTAAGACTTTGGGGACACCCTGTATAATGGAAAGAACACTGGACTTGGAGTTAGTAGAAACTTGGTTTCCTTCCTAACAGTGGAGCCCAAAGTTGTTTAACCCTCCAGTGGTATTGACTGTGCCTGACATTTTATCTCCCTTGCCTCAGCACAATGACTATATGAGGATATCTCAACCCCAAACCCATCGTGAAGAGGCCTAAACCTATCCTCTTCTTTATCACACTAGATCACTGCCCAAATTTCACTGGATGTACATACGAAGACATATTATTCACATGTTTTATGATGTGCAATGATAAAAAGAAAGCAACTTTCAGCAGATGTGAGTTTGAAAGTATTTCCGATAAAATTCAGTGTGAGGCATCATAGATGAAAGCTATCAGCTGGTTGCAAACCACAGGTGGCAGAGCAAACTCTTCAATGAGTTTACTTGTAAATTATTCTAAAAATATGTGTGATTATACTGCACATACGTGTATATATGTATGCTAAATCACATGAATGTGAATTGTTTTTTATTTTCCTCAAAACACTTTAAATACAGGTGTTTGTAGACTTGTGTTATACTCACACAGCATGTTCTGACAAAGAGCAATTTCTTTTCTTACTATTTAGATTATAAGCTACGATGCCAAAATTGGAACTATTTATAACATACTTAAATAGACATTGGATAAAACCCATTTATAGTCCATTAGGAAAAACTAATTTGAATAGGAAGAATTATTTCAAATTGAAAGAACTATTTCTGTCCGGAAATGACCCAGACAGAGAGACTACAGTTGTGTAATAACAATGATAAACATATCAACAATGAAGAAAAATGTGTTATACTAATAACCTTTCTAGGGAACACATCTACAATTAATTGTTGCTGTGAAAGCAAGATTAAATGTTTTACTCAATACTATTTCTAGTATTGCTGTTCCTCTGCAATGTTCAAATGAGCCACAATCGGATTCTTGGAAGAGAAAAGCCTAGGTATATTTCTAAGATCTATATTTACTTACATGCCTACGTGGAGTGAGTCTACTCTTCTTCATCATTACTTAAACTAAAATCCTAATTATTGCTCTTTTGGATGAAAATTTCCACATTTATCCCTTAATACAGTAAATAGAAAGCTGGATTTGGAGTCAGAAAATCCTGGGCCCAAATTTCACCCTGGGTACTTACTAGCTTTGTGACCCAGGCCAAGTAACTTCACTTCTCCAGTTTCCTGCTCCATAAAATGGGAATAATACCTCCAGTACTTAACTCTAGACAGTTGTTGTAAGGATCAAATGAGATTAATATATTTTGTAAACTCGAAACTACTGTATGAGTGAATTTTTTTTTTGGAGGGTAGGGGAAATCTCAACCAGTGATTTATTTCATTGGTATGAGGAATTTGCAGGAGTGAAAACACCCTCTACTAATGCAGACTATTAACTGCCTCTAATTTATAGCCTTAGAGATTTTCCTGGGGGCACTGAAAAGTAACTTCCATGAGTTCACAGCACCATGTGTTAGAGATGATATTTGAACTCAATGTGTCAGAGACAATACTTGAACTCAATGTGTCAGAGACGATACTTGAACTCAAGTTTGACTCCAAAAATGTCTCTCTTATCCACACTGCCTCTTATAAAATACTTAGCAACTGAGGCAGGCAGATTTCCATGACTTGCCCAGGGTCACAAAGGCTATACTAGTTATGCTATATAGGCAACTGAGGCTTGATTTCATTCATTCAGTAAATATATTTTTTAAGCAGTGCTAGACACTGTTCTAAATGCCAAGGATACAAAGAGGCAAAAAAGACAGTGCCTTCTCTCAAGGACCTGACAATATAATTGGAACTCAGCTGTCGATTTACTATACCAGCCAGCTGCATTATGCATAGGCCTCTGTGCCAGGCTCTCAGGAAGTAAAGTGGTATAAATTATAAAATAGGAGAGAAAATAAGGAGGAAGAGGATTGATTGTAATTCATTCCTGGAAAACTATAAGATTCACTGACAGTATGCTTAGAAACTTTATTTACACATCTAAGGAGGTGAACAAATAGTGGTCTGATCAAAAAGTGAGTCAGAAATTCTCCTAAGAATTAAAGGGATCATTTTTTTAAAATGTATGCCTTAAGTTATAATTGACCACCATGGAGTCAGACCTGATATCAAAGTGTCATGGGAATTACAGGAAAAAAAAAACCAAAAACCTCAGCTAATCTTAGTTTGGCAGGATGAGATTCTTATTCACAATTTGGTTTCAGCAGCAGAGACACATCATGGAATGGCCAGTTGCCAACCAAAGGGAAACATCCAAAAATGTTATTCCAGATGGCTTCCCAAGAACATAATAGTAGCAATAATTTACATAGTCAACTATTTAAGACTGTGTGTTGTAGAAAAGGTACTGATCTGTACTGGTAGAAGGAATCTTTCTCCTAGGAGTTCTCTATAATGCCTACTCTTTGCCCTTATGGTGATCCTTCTATCTCTGGACCAGTCTCTCCCTATTTCCCTTGCTATGGCTTCACTTGTCTTTTTTGAACGACCTTGACCTCATATTCTGTTAAGACTTCAATATCTCTCATCCCTACTCTCCATTTATTATAGATGAGTTTAGGAAATCACAGGCCTAACCCCCTTCCCCACCACTCATTCTCCCACCAAGTCTCATTTAAGGTTTATAAAAGTTCACAAGTTAAGAAAAAGGGATAGCAATTAGTAATTGGATCTATCTACCCTGGCATGGTAATGCCTCTATTTTTCTTTTAAAATTATTTACTATGAACTTAATACTAAGCATCAAGACAAAGTAACTTCGAAACTATTTACATTTGACCAAATGGATTTCTAGAAATAAAATGTCATAGCACTTTGGTTACTCCCCTTAAATCTCCCTCCAATTTCTTTGTACATTTATTTCTATTCAATTTTCCTTTTGTGTGGTTATAGTCAGTAGATATTCTGTTCTTTAAGGTCTGATTTTTTTTTCACTCTGAATGATTTCAGAGACATCTTTCCGTATTTCTTTTACTTTTCAATCTGAATTGTATTATAGTATTTCTTTTGAACCTCAATTTATTTGAAAATTTCCCTACTATTAGACACTTAGATAGCTTTCAGTTTTTTGGCTTTGGATTTTGTTTTTGCAATTTTCCTCTATTCTTTAAGTACCAAAAGAACAAGCTTTCTCATCTGTCAGTCTATTTTATTAGTTCCCTAAATCCAATGATTCACTCTCCATACTTAAGTTATAACCCACACACCAGACCCTAAGCTTTATTCTCATCTACGCTATTCCTCCCCAATCACACTATGATCTGGTTCACCCTTCTTTTAGCCAATTCCACTGTGCCCTTTTGAACTCCTGCTTTATTCTCAACAAACTCCCCTCTATCCTTTACCTTTTCAACTAACGTTCCAGTTCTTTGCTTGAACAGAAATCTGATTTTCTCTACGGATACCTTATCCATTGTAACCTTCTCTAATCCAAGTTATTCTTTATTCTTCTATCTCCCTCCCTCAACCTCCTGAGGAGTTCTTATAATCTTTACTTCTCACTACTACAACCAGACTGCTCCTCTACAACCGTACTTAAGTGATCCTTTTTTGAATAAATATCAAATCTGTTTGTGTTATTCTTTTCCCATCTTTGTTGTGATCTACCAAATTTCCTGGCCATTCTTCCAACTTTCGCACTGACTTTAATACTTGGTCCGTGGTCTTCCTCTATATTTTATCTTCTGGCTTATCACTCTTGTTTTACTTGTCTTCATATCCTGCCTTGACCTTATGATCTCTCATGTTAATATTGCAATACCACTCACCATTCCGGACTGCATTCTGGATAGACTAGAGCAAGCCTTTTAAGTAACTTGAAAATAGCAGTGCCTGCTCCCTTTTGATCCTAGTCTACCCCCAATTCCCAGTATTCTTTTCTTCAGACTTAAACATCATTAGTCCTTCAACTGATCTTCATGTGCTATGGAGTTAAGGCCCTTTGCCATCCTGGATGCTGTCCAGCTTATAAATGCCTTCCTCAAATGTGGCACACAAAATCGAAAACAATACTCCAGACCAACAAAGGCAGAAGACAATGAGGGTATCATCTCCTGGTTCCTGGAAGCTGTGTATGCTTTAGTGCCACCCAGTATCACCCAATTTCTGTTGATTGAACATTCCCCTTGTCCTTTTGCCAATATGGTACTCTCTCTACCACCCCAATCCTAATTATTCAGGCTAGTCATCCTAGTGTAGGAGTTTTTAACCTTTGTTTCTAAATACTTAAATAATGTTTCTAAATACTTAAAATTATGTTTCTAAATACTTAGAATACATAAGATCACAATGAAAACCAATTATTTTGAAATGCAATTATCAAAGTACTTTTTAAAAAATATACACAGATTCACATAATCCAGGTGAGGATCCTCTGTTTTAGAGGCAAGGTATATATGAATCACCTACCAAGCCCATTTCTGACACTACATGTGTGACCTTAGGCAAAGTCATTGAACTTCTCTGAACCCCATGCTCATATATAAAATGAGGGGGTTGAACTAGATGGCCTCTGAAGTTCCTGAGCTATGAACCGATGTTCCCTTCCTCCTGCGAGGAACATTACTATCTACCACAGGTTCTCTCACATCCTTTGTTACATCTGTCTTTGTATCCCCAGTTTCTTGTACAATAGCTTGCACATACTTGGTACTTGATAAATATTTGTTGAATTCAGTTCAATTTATTTCAGTTCTCACTTTGATCACTGGCCTTTCTCTTACACAGATTACCAGCAATAATTTTTTTTTTTGGTGTCTGGTTCCTGTCTTTACTCTCTGACTCTAGGGCCCAGCCTCTGTCTTACTTCATAATAGTTTACTATATTCTGTCAGGCTTAGACATATGATAAATGATAGCAATCTCAAAGCACACAACATTAAAACGGTTGATCTTTATTCTTATGTGCTTGATAACCATATGACATTTAATAGAATAAAGAAATTTATAAATTAAAAGCAAAATTTCCAAAATAATGAGTCATTGTATGTGATCACCTCCAAAAATTTCAAAATATGCATCTTGCCAAGTCTTATAAACTCAAGAATGTAAGCAAATTTTTGATAGTGTCCCAGAGAAACACAAGGTTTGTATGAAACCATCAATTCATAGTTTTCATTAACAAAGACTTTCAACCAATTATTACTCTACATGCATGTATTGGGTTTGAGAGTAAGGGAACTTCCCTAGGCTATTAAATTTGCCTATAGATATAAGATGACTGGTATTCAATTCTCACTCTGCCATTTAATGCATGTGACCTTGGAAAAGTCTCAGCTTCTCCAGATTTCAGAGAGGTTTCAACTAGAGTCTCCTCCACTTCTAAATCTTGTACTTGTTCAATAGTTTCAGTCATATCTGACTCTTGATGAGCCCATTTGGGGTTTTCTTGGCAAACACACTGGAGTAGTTTGCCATTTATTTCCTTCTCCAACTCATTTTACAGATGAGGAAACTGAGGTAAACAGGGTTAAGTGACTTGCCCAGGGTCACACAGCTCGTACATGTATAAAGCCAGATTTAAACTCACAAAGGTGAGTGTTTCTGACTTCAGGCCTGGCATTCTATCCACTGTGCCACCTGGCTATGTTGTTAGACTGTTTTTATAATCTATTACTATTATCATTACATATATTAGATTATATGTAGTCTATCTAATAAAATATTATCACAATTGTATATATTGTTTTCCTACCAACCCTCTCATATTATAGATGATAAAACCAAGACCCAGAATGAATGAGTGAGTTGGCAGAGGTCACACAAGTATTAAGTGGGAAAAAAAAAAAAAAATCAAGATTTGAACACAGGTGGCCAATAATTCCAAATTAAGGTCTTATTCCACAGTACCACACTACCCTGCCAATAAATCCACCTTGTTATTAGTTAGATGTGAGAGTAGACATTACAGCAAAGTTGTAGTTGATGTTGTCTCTGCACAGATCAAACGTGCATTTCATGACAAAAGCTATAAAGCATGGAAAAATAGTTTTATTCCTACCGGAAAGAATGTAGTCACTATTTCTGTATTAAATTGTGTTTCTTTACAGGAGTAGATTATTCTGAGTATGGGTGCCATGGTAGACGTAAAGTGAATATTTAAAAGAAAAATTTATAGTAAAAAAGAAGACAATTTGTATTTTAGTTAGCAAATAAAAACAATTCTGTTGGCATGCCAGATATTTCTGAGTCTATAAAACAAAACAATGAAGCAAAGCTTTTATAAATGTCTTTGAATGTCAAGAAGGTATAACTGTATCAATATAAGAACAGGAGATTAACACTCTGACATATTCAAGATTATAAATTCAGTTCAATTCAATTAATTAAGTATATATTAAGTACGTACTATGTATAAAAGACAATGCTGGAAAAAGGAGGGAGGAGAACAAATGTTCTTTTTCTTTTTTTTTTTTTGGCTTTTTGGAGAGGGGAAGGCAGAGCAATTGGGGTTAAGTGACTTTCCCAAGGTTACAGGATTGGTAAGGGTTAAGTATCTAAAGCCAGGGGCAGCTAGGTGGCACGGTGAATAGAGCACTGGCCCTGGAGTCAGGAGGACCTGAGTTCAAATCTGGCCTCAGACACTTAACACTTACTATCCATGTGACCTTGGGGCAAGTCATTTAACCCCAATTTCCCTGCCTTCCCCCCTCCAAAAAAAGCAAAAAAAAAAAGTAGTAATAAATGTCTAAGACCAATATTTGAACTCAGGTCCTCCTGATTCCAGGGCCTGTGCTCTATTCACTGCACCACCTAGCTGCCCCCTGATGGCAGTCATTTTAAAATCATAATATAAAGCAGGTAAAAGTTATAGCATGGTAAAGTGGGAAAAGTGCTGTTTTTGGAGTCAGAGGACTAGGTTCAAATCCTGTTTTTGCCACTTACCTAGATACTTTGGGCTGAAAAACTTAATCTGTCTGGGCCTCAGCTTCCTTAGACCAAGTGAAAGCCCCTTCTATCTCTTATTCTCTGACCCTATAATGCAACTTCCTGTTTGAGGTTAGTTTTTTGTTTTTTAAAGAGGCTTATAGAGACGATGCTATGATTCAATGAATAAAGCATATACAGATAAAAGTCCTATACCTCCTGATGTAGATGAAGCATTCATAGGTGGAAAATGCTTTATAGAAATGAGTATTGGTTTTTAAAGAGCCTGGTAACACTTTGAAAGAGTTTAAGAAGAGTACCCAGTTCACGTCCAGATTTACTCACTCTTTCCATCCATCTTTTCTATTGTATTCCCTGGGTGAATTCTTTGGCGTCAACATTTCATACTTGTTTTCTCGTGCTTGACTCATTGTGTACCTAACAGCAACACTGGTTGGCAATCATACTGGCCTTTAATGCCTTTTAATTTTGGTATAATCAGTGTATCCTGATGTATTTTCAGACTCTTTTACTCCTGGAGATATTCTATAAAAGTTAAGAATAATTTGCTTAGCCGTGTTAGTTTGACAATGCTTTTTGGTAAAAAATGGATTTGTTATTTTATGACCACTTAGAAATGGGTGTTGTTGACCCAGCCTGGTAAAGGGAAAACAGCTTTCAGTTTCCGTCAACTTCATGGTGACCCTTCATTGATAATATATCATTTCTCCAAATAAAGAATTCTAAGATTTCTACAATCTTGGCTGTAGCTAGAAGGAACTTATTAAGTATTCAAAAATTTACAGCTATTCAAATGACAGAGAGAGATAAGAAATGAACTTTTGTATTTGATTAAATGTTCCTTTGGTTTTAAAATATCAGGCGTCTCTAGGGCAGAGCAAAAAAAAATTGTAGTACTGACATTCTTCACTTCAAATGTAATATTTGATAATAAAATTCATTTAACTGCCAGCATTTCAATAACTTGAAAATGCTAAAGGAGATCATCAATTTCAAATAGTAGAAGAGTTTGCCATATGTCTATAATACAGTGTCTAGTTCAATATTTTTTCTCTTCTTTTGTATTCTTTCAGAGTAGAGGTCATATCTTTGAGGGTTCCATTTTAAATGCCCCCAGGTCATTGTCATCCTCTATACAATGATGATATTAGCATGACTTCTAAGGAACACATTCCCTTGCTTTCAGAGCATTGATATGGTTAATTTCCCATAATGAAAGAAAACTTAGTAGTGACTAACCCTATGCAAATTATAATCCTATACTACTACCAATACTGATAACATTTATAGAATATTTTATGGTTTGTAAAATGTTTTACATAAAGTATCTCATTTGGTCCTTGCAACAACTTCGTAAGGATGAGGAAATTCATCAGACAGTTGAAATGACTTTCCCATGATTACTTAGCTAGTAAGAGTCTGGGACAGAATTTGAACTCATGTTTTCTTGTCCCTATGTCCAATGGTCTATCTGACATCTTCTAGCTGCCTCTAGACTAAATGACCACTAAGGTCCCTTGCAACTCTGAAATTCTGTGAGTCTGATTCTGTAAGTTATCCTCATACCAAGGGCAATAATCTGTTATTATATTTCACTGACAATAGAATGAACTGAAATGAGTCTCATTAAAATCATAGGATGGAATGAAAAAAGAGTTTACTCACAGTGTAACTAGGGGGAAGGAAACTCATGAAGTCGTCTGTTAGTTGGAAATATCTTTTAAGATATTAAAGAGAGCAATTGTAACCCAATTTAGTAGTGCATACTTATGAAATCAAATAGAGATATTCTGACTCTTTGGCTTGTATAAAGGGTCATGTAGGAATACAGACCCTCCAAGAAACAGGAACGATAATAGCATTGTTTGGAACAGTCATTAGAAGTTTATCCACTCTTTTGCATATTGAGAGGGTAGTGTAGGAAAGCTTATAAGTATCAAGCATCCTGTTGTATTACAATGGTGTGAAGATTAGATGGAACAAAGCAAAAATAATTAAATGTAATGATATACAGTAAACCTTGGGACTGTAAACCATCTTTAAAATTATGCTACATCCTCTTAAAACCCTGCATAATCTGTCCCTTTTCTATCTTTCCAGTCCTCTTATATTTTACTCTTCTCCACCCCAGTCTAAGATCCAACTATGTTGGTCTATATGCCGTTCCTCACAACTCCTTGCATTTGCACTGGGTAGTGACGATGTCTGGAATGCTTTCCTTCCCCACCTCCAACTCTTACTTTCTCTGGTTTCCTTCAATAGTGGACTAAACTTCCACCTTCAGCAGGAGACTTTTCCTGGCACTCTGCTCCCCACTCCCATTAGTGCCTTCCCTCTGGATTTACCTTCCAGGTGTACTTTACGTTACGTATCTTACATGTTATTTTTGCCATTCGAATGCAAGCTTCTTGAAGACATGGACCATGTTTTTGCCTTTCTTTACTTCCACAGTATCAATAAGATACTTGTAACAACATTTCTTGTACTTATCTTCCTTAGAACGCCATTGCCCCACTTTTCAGAAGCCTAAAGGTGTGACCATTCACCCATCAAGCTGTGGAAGAGGACTAGCTAAGATTGGTACCCTGTGTCAATTAAGTTGTCCCCCAGGATTCATTTTATCTGGAGCCAAGGGAGATGTGAGATGCACCAGTTCTGGAAAATGGAGTGCCAAAATTCAGACAGCTGTTTGTAAAGGTATGCAGTCTGTTTCTATGAACTAAAGGAAGAAATTCTTGACCAATATCATGTTAGCACAAGATGAACCATACATGAAGTTCATGATCCATTATTTATTCCATCATTGTCATTCTGCATTATTGGATATATGGGATCCTACTAAGTGCTCAAAGGTTTACATAGTCATTTTGTTGTGCCTCTCAAATTCACTGAGTTTATAATCATACAAACAGTCTAACTTTGTAAATGTTTACTATAAGGTACAGTTTGTGCTGTTCTCTTTAATTCTGGGAGAATTAAGTATTGTCCAGGAAAATGCATCTTCAATGGTTGAAAGTATAGTCCAGGAAAATAAACTATTGTGTTTATTTAACATGATAAACTCCTAGTAAGATACCCCAAGTTCTAGGTACTTTTTGAGTTAGGATCCTCTTCAAACCATGGCTCATGAGACCCTACAGTTATGTTTGCTTCCATTAGTTAGCTTGAAGACACAGTTCATTCAAAGCAAAGACACTTGATGAAATAGTAGAGTAATAAAGTAACAATAGACTAGTACCTCGATAAACTTTGAGGTCACTTTTCCCAAAATATGCACACCTACATAGGGATCACAAATGCTGGCATCACAAATGCTGCAATCACACCTCACTAATCTGTGTGGTCAAGGCAGTTGTGCAGAGGCAATTCCAGGATACACATGTTAAAGGACAATTCATGTCTCCAAGAATTCAAAGATTTTGAGATCTAATGGTATTTCTCTCTGATGCTCCTTCTTCCCATGAGACTTTGCTCCCAGATTCCTCCTGCCAAATGTCTCAACTTTTTTGTTATGCCTTGTCTGGGCCAGCCGGACTCGGGTGCCCCAGGGGCCCCAAAGTACCTACCATAGCCCCGCAGTTGCGTATGGCCTCCCCTAAGGCCCTGCGGGTGCTCTCAGTCGCCCCGACAACTCTTCGGAGTTAGAACTCCAGATATGGACAGAATAGTCCGACACACCTCAGTGGAATGGCCGAGCATCTTTATTGTCTCACAAATCTCCTCTTGCTGCTGCCCCCCAAGCTTTATTCGCCTATCCCTTTTATCCCCTTTCCGTCTGCCCCTTTGTCAGGTGTCCCGGCAACAGGGTCCTGATAGGTGGGAAGTGCTTCTCCATTGATGGTGCATACTCAATGCCCCCGTGTTTGACGTGCCATCATTAAAGGCAGAATGCACACCTGGATGCCTCTTACCCACCTCAAGTTTTCCCTGTCAGCAAGGGCACACTGACCGAGGTCAGACATCTAGGTAGCTCTAAGGGGCCCTTACAATGCCTCATGTCTTCATTCCAGTTACTCTTTGAGACTAAACAGATATATTTAAGACCTAATACTCTATCCTTCCTTCCCCTGGGGGAGAGAGAATGCCGAGTTTAGTGATCATCTCCTTTTATGTGGACGACTACAACTCATCCCTCTCAGCCTATTGTGATGAAGTATCTCAGTCATCCCTTTCAGACAATGGCATTTAGCTCCTGCTTTCAGGCAAGCTGCTCATGTAATCCACCATATAAATCTAGGTTAAGGTTCTTTCTGTTTCTGAGGGTTTTCAACTTTTATTCTTTAAACTGTACCTTCTTCTCATCAGAGCCCTGATTCAAAATCTCATCTAACATGGTCAGAAATCCAGTTGAGTTATCATTCTTTCTCTGTATACTTACATATGAATATGTTGTCTTCTCTGATAGAATGTAAACTCATTGAGGGCAGGCATTTCACTGCCTAGAACAGTGCCTGGTTCATAGAAGAGGTATAATAAATGTTTGTTGAACTAAATTGAGCATTCAATAGTCAGTGAAGCAATATGTTTCTTCTACCAGGGTCAAACTCAGTGTCTTGC
>CM053583.1:279105232-279229219 GCA_028627135.1 Pseudochirops cupreus | reverse complement strand
AAATTGAGAACTTGCTTGCTAAAGGAACAAGTTACACTGTATTTTGACTTTCTCTGTTCTGTGAATGTTTGCTGAATAAATGGGGTTTGCTATGCTGGTAATCTGAACCTTGGAAGTTGCCTTTGCTTGGCATTACAGTGTTCTATTCACTGTGCCACCTAGTTTCCACTATATTGCATTTTTTAAAAACATGTATTAAGGGGCAACTAGGTGGTGCAGTGAATAGAGTCAGGAGGACCTGAATTCAAGTCTGGCCTCAGACAATTGACACTAACTAGCTGTGTGATCTTGGGCAAGTCACTGAGCCCCAATTGCCTTACTTTCCCCCTCCAAAAAAAACAAAACAAATTCACCATGTATTGATTGTTTTTTGCATGGCCTTCATTTTCAGATATATCTTTTCCCTTCTCTGCTACCCAATGATCTACTCTTTGTAATTAAGAAGTTTAAAAAGAGAGAAGGGGAGAAAAAAGCAAAACTAATCAATGTCACTGAAGTCTGATTGTATACGTAGTATCCCATATCCCTGACCCCTCTCTTCGCTAAAGAAAGGAGGACGATAATGTGCATTTATTATTAAAGAAAGAAACTTCCTCCATGAAATTTTCTTGTAGAATTGTAATGTTTGAGGCTTTTTTGTTGTTGTTCTTAATTGAGTTCCACAAAATTGTTTGGAAAATTTAACTTTAGCAAGAGTTCAGAATGAGGTTAAGGAGTGGGTCTTGATGTGTTTTGCAATCCTAAAGCTGCTATTTGGGCTTCCAGATTTATTTATTAGCCATGCAATAAAAGTATCAGAGGAAGTGGTTCAGTTTCCTTAAGCCTCGTGAGCAAAGGGGAATTCGATGTTGGTTCTCCTCTTCCTTGCTAGTGAGCTTGGAGAGCGTTTATTTTCTAGCACTGTAATTTAGATTAGTAACTCAATAAAATTTATAAAGGATTTGGAAGAGATGCTCTGGTCCAGGGGAAAAATTAAAATTCTTTCAAATTACTAGATGAGTTAAAGATTTGAATCATATTGGCTTCACTCTCTGTATGGAGGATTGGCTTTCAGAGTGACCGGAAACTGCAGAGATCTTGCCTCCACTGCATGTGAGGGAAGAATTATTTGTCCAATATAATACTGTGGTTTTGTAAATATGAGTCAGCAGTGACACCTGTTCTCTGAGGGGTTTGCCTTGCCTGAACTTCTTTCAAACCTTGGAAAATAAATTATCAGTGTCGGAGCTGGAGGCAGTAGAACACAAGAGAAAGATCTGGATTCAGAGGGACCACAGTTCAGATCCCAACTCTGAGGCTTAATATTTGTGTGACCCTAATCTCCCTGGACCTCTAGCTTCTCATCTCTACTGATGGGGTATATCGGATGGCCTCTAATATACCTCTAATGCTGGAAGCTAGGTGGCATCATGGCTAGGGCACTAGGCAGGGAGTCAGGAAGACCTGAGTTCAAATTTGATTTCAGATATTTACTAGTTTTGTGACCCTGGGCAAGTCACTTAACTGTCTGCCTCAGTTTCTTCTTCTGTAAAATGAGCTGGAGAAGAAAATGGCAAACCACTATGTTATCTCTGCCAGGAAAACCCCAAGTTGGGTCACAAAGAATTGGACACAACTGAAATGACTAACCACCACCAACTTCCAGAATATTTACAAAAGAAATCTCCCTTGTGATGACTTGTACTAACCCAAATATTATAAGAAAATTTGACAAATGAAGATAAGATGTTAAAATTCCACAAAAAGATGAGTCCATTCCTTTTTTCCCTATGATTACAAAAGGTTACATTACCAGTCATGGGCATAATTTACCCCAGAATCCTGGTGGTAGTTTGTTCTTTAAATGACTTTATTGACAAAAATTTGTAGACATTATATATATTCATTTTATGTATCTGAATATTTTTACACATTTTACTGGTATCAGGAAATTCAATGATGTAGTCTCTTTTACCAAATGCAGATCAGTTGCTATTCTCCAACTTACAGCCTTAAGAGAATTTCCTGAGTCTCTAAGAAGTTAAGTGACTTGCCCAGGGTCACACAACCAGTATGTGTCAGAAACAAAATTTAAAACCAGGTCTTCTAAACACTAAGGCTGCTTTTCTATCCATTATTCTGTGCTATTTTTCAGATATTAAAAAACAAGTAATCACCTTTCTACCTAGAAATCCAAGTTAATCAAAACAGCATTTATTAATTATATATTATCTACAAGACACTGTGCTAGGGAATCAGAATGAAAGATTAGCTACCCAAAATGATGGGGGATATAATGGAATACCAAAGTCTAAGCAGGTAAAAAAAACAAACATTTTATCACATTTGACTTTTCTAAAACCATTCAGGCTCATTATAAAGAAAGAATTTTACAGTCCTTAAGGAGTTATGTAAATGTCAGCTATTATCATACTTACTGTGCAAACGATTTACATGTATAGATGTGTAACATTCCTGAATGATGTTGACCACATGACCTTTCCCACAGTCATTATCACTGATCTTCTCATTCATCCCCAACTGGTACTAAGTTATGGCTAGCAAGACCCTCAGAGACAATACCTTTTCCCACCACATCTTCCTAAAACTAATCCTAATCAAACTTGGCCCTCCTCTTCTTCAACCCACAGCCTATCCCTCATCCTAAAGACTATCTTCTCAGATCCTGTCTCTTTGCCTCCATAGAAACCTAGATGTTTTTTAGAGAATAACTTACCCTGAGCTGCCCTCTTTAGTGATAAATGCTCCTTTTCTGATTCTTTCAAGTTACAGTTGGAGAGGAAAGGTCAGCATACTGCATGTTTCTCTTTGTCATTTTCATACCCTCCTTCCACCATCATTCCTCACCCTCTTCCCCTTTAAATTTCCCTCAATTTCTAATACTGTGGCTCTGTCTCTGTTACTGCTATTATTGACCTCTAGGTTACTCTTCCAGCTTTGAGGATTTTAGTACTTGGCTTATAGTTTTTCTCTTTATTCCCTTCTGTCATGCTTAGGGACTTAAATATTCATGTCGATGTATCTTCCAACACTTTGATCTCCCAACTCATTGTCCTTCTCAACTCCTATCACATCTGTCTCCCATCACATCTACTTCATATACTTCCTGGAGGGCTGGTCAGCCTCGTGCCTTACCATCCCACAAAACTTCCTCAATGTCACTGAATTTGGATAGTCACTTCTCTGATGATAATCCCATTCTCTTACTTCTTCCTCAACTTCATTACTCCTGTGCCCACTCTTCCACCTCACACTCACCTTCATTCTCTCAATCTCTCCCTATTCTACTGGCAAACCACTCAGCTCTGACCTCACTGTCTCCCTTTCATACATTTGATCCTATAATGAATGGATTTAACTATGCACTGTCTTCATCTGTGAATCTCTTGCCCTTTAATACCTTCTGTACCCCCTAATTCTTAGCCCTCCATTATCTTCCTCCACTCCTATGCCTGTACTGCTTAAAAAAAAAGTTGAAGGAAACCACAAAATTGGGTCCACCACCAATTAAAATGATCTAATCCTGATGGCACCTTCAATGCTGGCCAGTAATGCTTTCTTCTTCTCTGACTCCTCATTACTCTCAGAAGTGAAGGTACCAGACCTTCTCCTCCAGTCTCCATCATCACCATCCAATGTGTTCCCTTTTAGATGATCACAGTGACTCTCACTTGGCTAAGAAAATCAAGAACGCCTTTTGTAAGCTCCTTCATTTCCCCTACTTCACACTTCAGATGTTCAACACAGTTAGATAGAGCACTGGGCCTGGAATCAGGAAGACCTGAATTAAAATCTGGCCTCTGACACTTATTAACTGTGTGACCCTGGGCAAATCACTTAACTTCTCTTGATCCCAGTTTCCTCCACTATAAAATGGGGATAGCAATAGTCCGGGCTCCCAGGGTTGTTGTGAGAATCAGTTGAGAAAATATTTGTCAAGTGCTTAGCACAATGCCTGACTCATAGTAACTAGTGCTATGTAAATGTTAGTTAATAGTAATAGTCATCATCATCATATTTACCTTTCAGACTTTCTGTAAGGATCAAACGAGAGAATGTTGTAAAGTGTTTAGCATAGTACCCGGCACATATTTTTTGAGGGGGGTAGGCAGGGCAATTAGGGTTAAGTGACTTGCCGAAGGTCATACAGCTAATGAGTGTTAAGCATCTGAGGCCAGAATTGAACTCAGGTCCTTCTGACTCCAGGGCTGGTGCCCTATTCACTGCACCACCTAGCTGCCCCAGTACCTGGCACATATTAAGCACTAAATTAGTGCTTGTTTCCTTCTTCTCTTTCCTTCCTTAAGTATTCATTCATTCATTCATTCATGTTCCTCTAATGTGATTCAGTTTCTAAAGAAGATGGGGCCCCTATCCAGGAATAATAATATCTCGTCTAATGCCTTAGATCCCATATCCTACCACCTTTTCTTGGAGCTTGTCTTTATTAAACATTTTTCTCATCTTCAATTCTATCTTGACACACTAGCTCCTTTCCTGCTGCCTACAAAGATGATCAGGTTAGTCTTATCCTGAAAAGGATCTTGTCATCCCCTCAAGTCATCGTCCTGTGTAAAGCTCTCCTTTCCAATGTTAAATTCCTAGAGTCACCTCTACTCGCTGACTTCTCTTCCTCCCTATCTACTTACTCTTCAGTCCCTTTTTATGTTGCCTAAAAATCCATTGCCTTACTGAAACTGTTTTCTCCAAAGTTACCAGTGAGCTCTTTGCTGCTAAGTCTCAGCGCCTTTACTCGGTCCTAAACCTCCTTGAACCCTCTTCTGCTTTTGATACTGTCGATCACCTCCTCTGCCTGCATACTTACTTCTGTACCACTGCTCTCTCCTGATTCCTCTCTTAGTTCTCTGGTCATTCTTTTATAATCCTCTTTGCTAATTCATCATACTTCTACTCTTTAAACATGAATGTCCCTGATGGTTATAAAGTGAGAACAATAACATCTACTTCATAATGTTACTATAAGGATGAAATGAAATAATATGAGTAGAATGCTTTACAAACCATTAAACATTATATAAATTTCACCTATCATAATTAGTGCTATTATTGCTCTTTTATGAGCATTCTTCTCAATCTAAACTCCTCAACTATTATCTCTATACAGATGACTCCCAAATAGTCCTAAATTCTCTCCTGACTTCGAGGTCTGGGTTGCCAACCGCATGTGGAACGCTTCCATCAGGCAGTCTCATTGACATTTCAAACTAAACCTGTCTAAATCGGAAACATCCCCCTGTTAATGGTAACATTAGCCTTCTAGTCATCCGAATTTTTAACTTTAGAATCATCTTTGATTCTTCTCTCTCTCTTATCACACATAGTTGCCAAAAATTGTTGGTTTTTATTTCCACAATATCTCTTAGACCTATCTTCATGTTTCTACTCCCACAGCCACCAACCTAATTCAGACTTTAATTACCTTTCACTTGGACTGCTGTAATAACCCTCATTTGGTCATTCTCGATCTTCTTCAATATATCTTCCTTGTAGCTGCCAAAAGTATCTACCTAAGGCATAAAATATGACCATCCCAAGGACCTTCAGGACTCCTTATTATCTCTAGTAGAAAATAGTTTTCAGTTTGGAATTTAAGACCCTCCGCCATCTGATTTTAATCTAACTTTCCAGCCATATTTCCTATTGCTCTTTTTCATACAGTTTATGTTTTCACCAAATTTAATATTTTATTTCCTGATCCTGTTCATTCATATAAGGTAGCCTCCATATCTAGAATTCATCCTCTTCTCATTTCTTCATCGAAGGTCCTTGGTTTTCCTTCATTTCTCAATTCAGTTACCAACTCCCTTTGAATATGCCCTGTTCCTCCATCCCTCGGGCATGTTCTCAGTATCTCTTCAAATTACCTAGAATTTACTTATCTGAGCACATGATAAATCCACCACCATCCCTTGCCCCCACTAAAATGTATACTCCTTTGGGGCAAGAATTTTTCAGTTTTTATCTTATTGCACAGTATGTTATACACCATACTTGCTTAACACGAGTTTATTGAATCAGATCAAAACTTTAATAAATGAATTATGTTATGAATCAGTGCACTTGTATTTTTCATTATATATTTTCTGAGCCAGATGTGGAGGTTCCTCAAATCACCTGTCCTAAAGACATTGAAGCCAAGACCCTAGAACAGCAAGACTCTGCTAATATTTCTTGGGTTATACCGACAGCAAGAGATAACTCTGGGGAAGAGGTAAGATATGTATATAGACAGAGTATACAATTTCAAACCACCTACATGTGTTCTTTTATTTGTCTGGTGTTTGCAAAACATACTACTATCAACCCAAGTTTTGACGCATACTCTGAAAGAAAAATTGAAAAATAATAGAAAAAAAAAGAAAAATGATCTTTTTGACTTGAGGAGTTGAAACCTCCAATTGAGATTACAAATTTAAAACTTAAATGAACCTAATGAATTTTCTGTCTTAGCTATCATAAAGAATTGTTCTACCTTTCAGTAAGATTATTTGATAAGGGAAGTTTTGACCTTAGCCAAGGTTTAAATGTCTGAAAAGGGACCTTAAAGATATTATCTGGACAGAGGTTTAGATGATTTTAGAAATTCTCCACTCCCTCATTTGTAAAGAATATGAAGCAAAAGTGGTTTGGCAAAGCTTTCTGACATAAATACAGTATTTTACATGTAATTGTGTGGAATGATCTGTCAGTTGTTACTCTGACAATTGATCCAGAAATGTAAACTTATACCTAAAAAAGTGTCCTTGTATCTGTTACGGTAACACACACATTTTGGAGGGGAAAACTCTCCCTTGCATTCATCCGCAATTAGATTCACTTCCATTGTAAGTCAATCTACTTTTCAAGGAAGGTTTGTCAGTTGGGGATTGTACCAGAAACTATTTGCTTTGAAATATGAATTGTGTAGATTCATCAATGGATATTCTGGGTTCTTTTTTAAGACAAATGGGAATTAGAATATGAAAGTGATTTACAGTAAGAAAAATATAGTCAGATGTGACATGCTTTGGAAGGCCAATTTTCTAATCTCCATTTTGTTACTTATTTCGTGTCTGATTTTTAAGATAGATATAAATGCATACACATGTGTATATGTATATATCACAATGGTCTAAGAAACCTCAATTCCTCATTTGTAAAATAAATATGATAAAACCTGATCACTTAGAATAATAAGGATTTATCATAGTTATAACCTTCAGCCCTTAGAGAAAATATACCATATAAGTATAAGATTATTTCTCAAAATGGACATTCAGACATAATTTTAACAAGAATGTTTAGAAAATATTCACTCTTTTCAGAATTCAAGTTTCAGTTGAAATTAAACATAATAAATTTAAGTGTGTTGAAATATGTCTTTAAAGAATACATTATACTATCAGTGTTGAATTTACATATGAAGAAAAAAAACCTTACTTATTTCCAAAAGGTATCGATTCACGTTACTCCAGCTTTTTCACCACCTTACCTTTTCCCAATTGGAGAGGTTGCTATCACATATACAGCAGTTGACCAGTCCAGAAACCAGGCCCGTTGTACATTCAGTGTCAAGGTTATTGGTAAGTCCTCTTCAGAAATATTTGGATGAAGTTCTAAAAGCAACCTAGAACCTATTTATCATTTCCCTCTTTACCTTCCTAAAATGCGACAAAGCACAACACTCATATCATATCATGAGAACATGAAAATTTACCATTCATCTATGCTAGGTTGTCAAATGTTATGTGGCTATTTTTTAAAAATGAAAGTTTTTGAGTTGAAGATCTTAAAAAATATTCCTTGCAATAATGTGATAACATGACTAAGGTAGAAATCTATCTCTACCCTATAGATTGTAGCTTTTGTTATCAATAACTAAAGTATAGGGTAAGAAAGATTTGAGCTCAAACCCTACCTCTGACACATGCTAGTTGTGTGGCTGGGGCAAGCCTCTTAACTCTTAAGTCATTCAGATAACTCTCTTGGCATTACGAGTTAGAGAAGTGTTGATGATTTACTTCAGAAGATTGAATTCCCTTATGAGAAGTTTCATATTTCCTACTTATGAATTCACCAATCTGCCTTGACCACAACTTATGCAAATAGAAAACCTGAAAAAAAATTTTATGAGCAATTAGCTCCTTATTAGTTATAATTCCAATGCTAGTTCTAAAATTTACATTTCATTTCAGCATGAAAAATACCTTGGCTTTGAGTCATTTAAAAACAATCTACTGAAATTAGCTCAGAAATACAATTTGATGGAGTACCTGCCAAAGTTCTTGTGTTTTCCATATGGAAAGAAAATTAGCTCCATAGTCATCAACTTGGAATGTGGATGAGTTTGCAGTACGTTTGAATACATAGCTGGATACTGGCCCAATTTAAGATGTGGAAGCCTGTAGTACAGATATTATAATTCTTCCATTCAGATAAGTGGTTTGAGCTATCTACCTTGAGATAGAAAGCTAAGCCCATGTTTCTGCTGACCTCAGACCAACCCTGGCTTGATTGTGGTGCCACTCACTGATGCTAATTACAGAAAGAGGATCTAGTACTTTGAACTTGTATTTCATTTTTAAAATGTTGAACCAACAAAATTTTGTTGGTTTGGAGAGGTTTGGGATAGGGGAAGGAAAGGATCATGAATTTTTTAAAATGGCAGATCAGATCTTCTGTGGAAGGTTAAAAGAAAACATGAACAAATAACACACGAGGTGAAAAGGCCTAGAAGTGTCATGGTTGTTATGGTGCATCAGTAAGGAAGTACCCATGCTAGTTAGACTATGGATCCATCATAATCTCAGAGTATGAGCCTCTGAGGACTTCTGATTATGAACTGATTGGCTCTTACTGCTTTTATGCCCCTCTTACTCATACTTGTTTGATATGCTTTCGGGACCTAAGCTCTGGTTTTAGGGAACATTGGAAACAGAAGTCACTCAGGAGAGGAAATAACCAGTATGCCAGTAAAGTATAGAAAATGTTTCATTCATTTTGCTACTGATTGATTTAACTTGTTATCCATTAAATGTCTCTATGATGTTGATAGCTAAAATAGTGGCCACTGGGAAGAGGTAAAGTAGTAACAAACATGCATGGGGTTATAAAGTTTGGTTACATAGTCATAAGACCCCACTAAGAATATTAAAAAAAGCAGGGCAGCTAGGTAGCACAGTGAATAGAGCACTGGCCCTGGAGTCAGGAGGACCTGAGTTTAAATCTGACCTCAGACACTTAACACAAAAACTAGCCATGTGACCTTGGGCAAGTCACTTAACCCCAACTGCCCTCCAAAAAAAAAAGAATATTAAAAAATCACCAACCTAAGTATCTGCCCTTTTGGGAAGTCAATGACTGACTCCTGACATAAACATTGCCAATTATGTTTAACCTTGGGGGTGAGGGGTAAATGAAGATTCCTGGCTTTCCATCAGAGGACCTGGATTCAGATCCCAGCTCTGATATTTGCTACCTGTGTGTCCTTGGGCATGTAATTGGAATGCCCTGAGTGTCACTTTGCTCATCAGTAAAGTGAAGGTGATTGGATTAGTTGCCCTCTAAGATCCTGTCTAATCTCTAAATTTGGGATCTTAACTTGCTGAGGAAGAACATAGAGAAAAACTTCCAAAAATGGAATGTGCTGCCTAGAGAGATGGTAGCATCCCCTTTAATAGTGACCTCTGAACAAAACTGCATGCCTGATCAGCACTTATGTTTTAGAAAAGATCCTCCTTCAGGTATAGGGAGACTTTGCAAGCCCTTCCAATTGTCTGTGCTTCAGTGATTCAGGACACTGATCTAAAGTGTCAAGGATGGAGGAAGGACCATCAGACTAGAAGGGACTTGACAACAGGTAGCGGCACCTGAAAGTCTGCTTACTGCATCAGAACTGCTTCAGCTCCCTCTATCCCCCCTCAGAAAAAACCTATGCCAAAGCAACTCAGGAATCAAAGAAACTGTCAATGTGTAATTCATCCCATCTGTAGAGAGTTTATGCCAAAGATTCCCATCACCCTGTAGAGAAAAATGAAATATAGACTTTCTCACCTCCCCCCCAATTTCTTTCTCTTCCCTAAAATTGTTCATCTACTTACATATTTATCTACACAAAGGGACAAAGGACCACATGATATGCCCTAGAGGACTATATATTAGCCCAAACAGCCTGAGTGTGCTGGCTTTGAGAGTCTAAAACTTCAGCAGTTGATTTGAAACAGAACATTGGCTCTGTAGTCAAAGCACTTGGGTTCAAATCTTGCCCCTTGATGTTTGCTATTTGTGTGACCTTAGGCATGTTACTTACGTCTGCTAGGCCATAGTTTCCTCATCCCTGAGGTGAGAAGTTGGCCTTTAGGTCCTATTTAGCTCTAGCTCTATGAGCCTATGGTCTTCTGATCCTTTTATATTATGAACATACAGTCTTCTGTACTCTGATAGTTAATAGTGGTATCATCCTGGGCAAATCCCTTAAGGTCTCTGAGCAACAGTTTCCTCAACTATTAAAAAAAATATGAAAGGCAGCTAGATGGTACAGTAGATAAAGCACTAGGTCAGGAGTTAGGAGGATCTGAGTTCAAATCTAGCCTCAGACACTGACTAGCTTTGTGACCTGGGCAAGTTATGTAACCCACACCACAATATGGGGGGGGGAAACCTTTACACTACTTACCTCCCAGGGTTGTTATGAAGAAAGCTCTTTGGAAATTCTAAAACTCTATATAAATGTAATTTTGTTATTAATATTATTACCATTATTTAGACTGAACATTGCTATACCTACCTAATTACTTCCTTTGGGTGAATATTGTATTTCCACTATCAAGGCAGGCTGCATTGCCAAGGTACCTTTAGGTGGTCTCTCTTCCAGCAGACACAGTGTGCCCAACATACTTTGAAAATAGCTACAAGTACATACAAAGAGAAAAAATCCACAATATACATGATGCTATAGGGAGTCTTTGGATAAGGCATGTGCAGACTCCCATTCCTTCTTGTGGCTATTCCACTCACTGTTTAGTTCCGAGCCTGTGGATAGCCCATTCAGTATTTAGTTTCTCTCTATGCTTTCATGTTCTTTAGATGTAGAACCGCCTGTCATTGATAGGTGCCGATCCCCACCTCCAATCCAGGGCCCCAAGAATGAGTATGCAGCAACCTGGGATGAGCCTCAGTTCTCAGACAACTCAGGTAAGGGAACCATCATTTGGTTTTTAATTAAAATATGTTATTGTCTGTCTTAATATAGTAAACAAAAGTAGGAAATGGAAAGCAAATGGAAGTTGTTAATAGTCAGCAACAAGAACAAAAAATAAAGATGGAAAAACACTTTAATGAAGCATAGCACAGTAAAAAGACCACTGGCCTTAGAAGGAAGTCAGTGGATTGGGGGGTTGTAGACCTAGACTGGCCAGTGATTTGCAGTCTCACTTTTGGCAATTTGCTTTGCCTCCTTGAGCCTGTGGATGGATAGATAGATAGATAGATAGATAGATAGATAGATAGATAGATAGATAAAAATGACTAGGTGATCTCTAATCCCTCAGTCTGTGGTTTTTGTAATGCCAACAATTTTTAGGTAATGCAACATGAATGCCCATTTGTAGCTAATGGTCAGTGGAGAGGCAATAAGTATTAAGTACCAAATATTTTCCAGGTAGTATGTAATGTGCTGCTTGGGATACAAGGACAATGAAACAAAATGGGGGAAAGGGAGCTTGGTTTCAATCAAGAGAAACATCATGTAGATAGCTAATCTATAAGTCACTATTGGGTCCCAGTCCATTTAAGAGTTTAGGGCAGTTCCCCAGGGAGTTGAGAAGTAGGGAAGTTGAGGGTTTCTATGTGCCAGTAGACAATGACTATATCCTGTTACAGGTGTAACATGGTCTCCCTCCTTTGACAGGGAGTCCACAAGCACTTAGGGGCATTAGAAAAAAATGTCATGTAGAAGAAGTTATTTGAACTGAGTCATGAGGGAAACTAGGGATGTCCAGAAGCAGAGGTGAGAAAGAGGTACATTGCAGTCACCTAGCAGACATCAGCAGGCTAAAAAGAAACATAAGGATGTCATCAGAGAGATGTTTGATCAGAAAAGATGAGGGCTGGTCATATAGTTTGAAGAAGAAATAACCAATGGACAGACAGACCATAGAGCCCCCTAGTAGCATTTAAGCATCAAGAGATCCAAAGAAAACATTCTAGCACATTGGAGAGTTCCCTTATGGATGGTTTAAGGGTGGACCTGGATGATGAGTAGACACAGTTGGCTTGTATAGTGGAATACTGGAGAGGAGCTGCATGTAGATAAGATTCCAGATCTATTGAAAATGCAGCATGAACATGGTAAACTTGCAGTCAAGACCTGGTTTCAAATCCTGCCTCAGACAGTTACTAGTTGTGTGATCCTGGTCAAATTGTTAAATTCTCTTAGCCTCAATTCATCAATATACTGAAGGGTGTAGACTAAATGGTGTCTAAAGTCCTCTCCAACATGAAATCTTGGAGTTTCTGGTCACTGATAATACCTGTCCATGCTACTTTCTAGAAATTAACATATGATTGGGTAAATTATTGAATATCTGAGAAAATGTATAATCATTAAGGGCAGTGATTGGGCAATAGACTTGTACTTTTCTATAACCACTAATGTGCCTAATATAGTTCTATGTGCTAGTCTGTACATAATATATATTCAGTTGAAAGATGCAGAATGAATAAAAGAATGTAGTGTAACAATAGCAAAATGAGTAAATATCCATTGTTTTGATGCTGCACGTAACCCTCAATTCATCATTAGGTCCCATAGCCCAATAGGAAAATGTAGGAAGACAATATTTTCCATGCTGGTGTTAAGTGAAAAACAATAAATCCTAAACCTTTCCTACTCTTGCTCATTTTTGTTATTTCTAGGAACTTTTCTAAGCATCACTAGAAGTCATTCCCCAGGAGATCTCTTTCCCCAAGGAAGGACCACAGTACGATATACGGCGACAGATCCTTCTGGCAACAACAGGACATGTGAGATTTATGTTGTCATCAAAGGTATGTGTGCTTCTTAGGATTATGACCTGACCCTGCAAGGTGCCAAGTCAACAGACATTTATTAAGTACCTACTATGTGTTGGGCACTTTTCTAAACACTGAAGTTGTATCCCCCCAAAAAGTTCCTGCTTTCAAGGAATTCATAGTCTAATAGGGGAGATAATGTTTAAATTATTAGGTACAAAAAAATCCTATATAGAAAACAGATTGGAAATAATCAACAGAGGGAAGGCACTAGAAATAAGAGGGTTTGGGACAATCTTCCTATAGAAGGGACTTTAGCTGAGACTCGAAGGAAGGAGTCAGAGATGATGAAGGAGAGAGTTTCAGGTATGGGGGACAGCTGGCAAAAATACCCATCTTCTGTAGAGTGTCATGTTCAAGAAACAGTAAGGAGGCCAATGTCACTAGATAATACAATACAATACATGGAGAGTAGCAAGGTATAGAGTCGAAGAAGGGACCAAGGTATGAAAGGTTTTAAAAACACATATAATTTATGTATGATCCTGGAGGTATTAGGGAGCTACTGGAGTTTGTTGAAAGGAAGGGCAGAATAGTCAGATCTGTGTTTTAGGAAGACCCATTTGTCAGCTGAGTGGAGGACTGACTGAATATAGTTCGCATTTGGGTCAGAGCTGCTTTGTCATCAGAAATGTCTAGGACTCCAGAGGAGCTCCGAAGTTGTCGTGGGTTGGAAAAAGGTCTCACCCTGATGTCTTGTTGGTTCTGCCGCTCCAGAATTCCATTTGAGATGTTATTTTAGTTATTTGAAGGAGAAAGTTAAGAGAGTTCATTGGAAAGCTCCCTTTCATCTGCCATCTTGGCTCTATCCACCTCAAGGCCTGCTTTTTCCTCCATTTAGTGAAAAAAAAATGAGCAAGAAAGAATATTGTTTTAAAGCAAAACACTGACACTGTTCATGTCTAGATTTCTGATCTTCCTTGTCATCAAATGCCTTCTATCAACATTTTGTCAACTATTGTCTCATGGAATTACAAAGTAGTCGTCTCATATTCTTATTATCATGATCTTTACTTGAGCTGGGGAAGAGGGAGAGCGTTGACAGATCCTGAAAAATTCATTTCCCTGTCATATAGTTTTGTCCAGATTGTTTTCAATTTTAATGAGGGAATGGCGGAAGCAGCCCTATCAACCCAGGAGTGCTTATAGCTTTTCCTAAACATAAAAGCATACAGCACCCAATTACCCATGCTTTTAGTAGCATTTGAAAAACATTTTTTTCCATCTTTAACTTCAAGAGTTCAATGTAAGCCTTTTTTTTTAGGAGCAGTAGGAAAATAAGAAGACAGCCTCCCTTTTAAAGGTTCAGATCCAGCATTTAAACTTAACATTTTGTAAACCTTAGAGCAGGGGTGGGGAACCTGCAGCCTCAAGGCCACATGCAGGTCCTCAAATGCAACTCTTTGAATCCAAACTTCACAGAACAAATACCCTGTGAAGTCTGAGTTCATTGAAGTTCTATGAAGTTTGGATTCAATCAAAGGGCTGCACTTGAGGACCTATGTGGCCTTGAGACCTCAGGTTTCACACACACCAGCCCTTCGCCTTAGAGTATCACATAAGGAGGAGTAAAAAGAGGAATAACAATATTGATAGTTGCTGTATTACTGTATATTATGGAATGTTATCTCCTTGAGAGTTGGGACTGTGTTTTTGCCTTTCTTTCTATCTCTAGGCACAGTTATCGGCACACAGTAGGTGCTTCATAAGCATTTGTGTAATGATTGTTCATTGAATATAATTAGAGTATTTTTTACATAGGTTCTCCCTGTGAGGTTCCATTCACTCCTATTAATGGAGATTTCATATGCACCAATGACAGTGTTGGTATTAATTGCACACTAAGTTGCCTAGAAGGCTATGATTTTACAGAAGGATCTGCTGAAAAATATTATTGTGCCTATGAAGATGGAATCTGGAGACCCCCATATTCTACTGAATGGCCAGACTGTGCTGGTAAGTTTACTGTGGATTAATTTGTCTCATGATAAAAATGTGTTTCTAGAGTATTTAGAAATGTATATCTAGAGAAATGTTATTTTTCCCTAAGAATCTGAATTGATAGGTATGAGGGAGCACTGGAGGTCAAAGCCAACACTGGGGATAGGAAAAGTAGACCATGGCTTAGCATGGGCATAAAACACAGGGGCTGCAATGAGGGACACTTTTAATATTACTTATTACTTTTTACTTTTTCATGAATGTATTGACTTTTAATGCTCCTCTCCATTATACATATATATATGCTTATATATATTTGTTTTGTGATAAATCTCCTTACTTGGTCAAGTCACTTAACCTTTCCATCCTCCCAGAAACTCTAAGACTATCATAAATTGTGGAATGATTGTCAGTCTGCATTGGGAATAGAAACTTCCCCTTTGGGAATACCTTATACCTACCTGCTATAAAAAAATTATTATTTTTTGCCTGTGTGCTAGGGAAGGCTCAGACCCCCTGATGGATAGTAACAGATACAGGATACAATTTTCAAATTTCCTCTAAGGTATAGAGATGCTTCAATATGTTTCAACTTCTAATCCCGTTGGCACTAATGAGAGAGAATTCCCCTATGCTATTAAGGAACCTGCTGCTGAGTCTAGGGGTCTGTGGCATTGTACGCATCCCCTTTTTGTTAAGGGGCACATCTGCCCTTTCCTCTCCCAATGTACATGAACTCTGACAGGTTTCAGACAGGGGATACTGCCCACCTAGAAGAGGGATTAGACTTAATTACACTCTTTGGCTCATTAACCACCCCCAGCTCTTCAGGGATAATTTATTTAAAGCTTAAGTTTGGTCTCTGATGTGAAGTTCTCCCCAGAGGAGGAAATAGAAGGACTCAGTGTACAATATACATCAGGTAAGGAACACAGAAAGAACATATCACATACACACACACACACACACACACACACAGAGAGACACACACACACACATATATATAAAATAGCAGGCATTGATAGAAAGACATAAACAAGCAGAAGTTTAACTACTGTTATGATTTGTCGGGAGGTCGATTCTAAAACCTTATCAGAACATCAAGCTATTTGTAGGACAACCAGGCAGGCATTTCAAATTTCACCTCAACTCTGCACTGTGTTTCTCAAAATCCATGTCTTCTGACAAGCTGTGCCATGGATTGGGTTCATCCTCAGGCCAGTGGTCATCTGTTTCAAGAACAATGAAGTAGTTGTTAGGGACTCCTCCTGAACTGCAGCCAGCCTCAGTAGAAGAGAAAAGGTCTCTCAATCTCTTGAACATACAAGATAGCCTCAAAGCCTGGAGGTAACCAGGATCAAGACACATTCATTTAAGACAAGAATAAAAACAGAGGAAGCAACTCCAAACCTAAAATCAGGCTTGCCTAGGTAGGTCATGGACTTTAACTGCCATGTATTCATGGTTATGAGACAACCACAGTGGGGGTCTAATTTACTATAATTTTTCCTTTTCTGTGCAAATATACTTTAAAAACAAATAATTAGGGGTGACTAGGTGGCTCAGTGAATAGAGCACTGGCCCTGGAGTTAGGAGGACCCGAGTTCAAATGTGGCCTCAGACACTTAACACTTACTAGCTGTGTGACCTTGGGCAAGTCACTCAACCCCAATTGCCCTGCTTTCCCCCTGCAAAAAATCAAAAATAAATAATTATAAGCAGACATCATAATTTTACTTTGAAATAATTTTTTTAACCTATTCTCTCTAGTATGTGTAAATGCATCTCATCAATTGACACAGCTTGGTCCTTTGAGATATTTTTAAATTCTAGTGCTTCTTTAAGCAAGTCATTATCTTTTGGGACCATGGCTTCCTTATCTATAAAATGAAACTAAGAATCTATATCTATGATAGTAAGAAAATGAATAGTCTTCTCCATAGGAGTGAGATATAAATTGAAATTTTCAATCTTAAATTCTCTCCTATTAGCTCCACCCTGGGCTAATAGGATGTTATTGGCCATACTACTCTTGCCTCACAAGCACTAGCTTCAGTATTGCAGCTGCAGAATTCATCTCTGAATTACAGATTCCTAGAATTCAAAATTGAAAGAAATCTGTACCTGAAGCATGAATCCTCTCTCAAATATTCTCAACGAGGTGTAATCCAACCTCAAGTTGAGGAGCATCAGTGACTAAGAATTCTCTAACTCCCGTGGGTAGCCCATTCCATTTTGGGTGCCTCCAATTAATAGGAAATTCTTTCTTATGTTGAGACAAAAATCTTTAATTTCCCTTTATTAGTCATTGTTCTGTCTTCTGAGGCCTACACAACAAGTCCAACCCCTCTTTCAAAAAATTATCTGTTGATATCTTTTTGAGTATATCCATGTAAAATAGGATAAGATTTCTTCAATTCAGTAATCCCCAATCTGGAAAGAAGATTGTCTTGCACAGTGTTAGGAAAACCAATATTTGCAATCCATTCTTAGCTTGTTAAACAATTCAAGGATATATATTATGAAAAACCTGCAGAGATTTGTTTTTGGTAACTATTAGAAGTATTCATGATATTGGGAGGTTGAAACTATCACACTGGGGTGGCTAGGTGGAGCAGTGAATAGAGCACCAGCCCTGGAGTCAAAAGGACCTTAGTTCAAATCTGGCCTCAGACACTTGACATACTAGCCGTGTGACCTTGGGCAAGTCACTTAACCCCAATTGCCCTGCCTTCCCTCCTCCAAAAAAAAACAAAAACAAACAAAAAAAGAAACTATTAGACTTTGGAAATCAAACTGTTATCACTGGGTCGCTGTGCAATTTACCTTTTACTCTTTGTTTATTTCCTAAGAAGCCAGAATGCTTCTTAAGTGGCATCTCTGGTTTTTGTAATGAGCAATGTGAGAAATGAAGTATTCAGGTCAAGTCATTTTGCATAAACTTGTCCATATCAGAGGTCATCTGAAGTTAAAACTCTTCCTTTAAAAAATCACTGACCAACAAAAACTGCTTTCTCCCTACATTTTCTAGTAAATCGCTTTGCAAATCATGGATTCAAATCCTTTGAGATGCTCTACAAAACGACATGCTGTGATAACAATGACCTCCTCAAAAACTTTTCTAAAGCTTTTGAGACTACTCTTGGTGAAATGGTAGGTTAGTAGTATTCTTTTATTTTCTTTTCTTTTAGTCGTTTGAAAGATTTTATTGAGACTTTTTTCATAATAAAATTTTCTGAGTTTTCCTTGGTAATCTACATCTTGAATAATTGCTCTGAAATCCTTTTTTTCTGAGTTTTCAGTTGTGCTACCTGTCATCCAGCATAAGTTTTAATCATGAGTACTGAATTCCAGGACTTACCTTCATTCATTCACTCCACGGTCATTTGTTAAGTGCCTGTTATGAGCCAGACGTTGTGCTAGGCACTGGAGATACAAAGAAAAAAAATTTATAGTCCCTGCCCTCAGCAAGCTTATATTCTGTTGTAGAAGGGAGAGAGGTGACAATATGAAAACAGAAGAATAAATACTGTGTATGTAAAATATATGCAGAGTGATTTTGGGGTGGGGGAGGGAGTTCTAAGGAGTTCTAAGTTCATATATATATATATATGTACATATGAATATATGTGTGTATATTTTTAAATTACAAAGTATGTATATATGTATATATACAATACAAATGTAATTGAAAAAATTCAATTTCAGTTTTTTAAATTGTAATTTCAATTACAAAGTGTATATATATATACTTTGTAATTGAAATTACAATTTAAATGAGAAAATTAAAACCCTTCAGGGTTGCAGCATTTTTTTCAATTACAAAGTATATATATAAAAATGCTGCAACCCTGAAGGGTTTTATTTTTCTCATGGAAATCAACTGCCCAGACATTGTGTAGATCATAAGTTCTTATTTAAAACAATATCACTGGATCATGGGAAGAAAAAAAGGAGCTACACTCTCCAGGGGCAGCTAGGTGGCACAGTGGATAGAGTTCCAGGATTGGAGTCAGGAACTTATCTTCCTGAGTTCAAATCTGGCCTCAGACACTTACTGGGTGACCCTGGGCAAGTCACTTAACCCTGTTTGCTTTAGTTTCTTCATCTGGAAAATGAACTATAGAGGGAAATGGCAAACTACTCCAGTATATCTACCAAGAAAGCAGCACCAAATGAGTCACAAAGAGTCAGATATAACTGAAATGACTGAACAACAACAGAATCTCTCCAACTATATTTTAAGCTGGTGGAGGGCAGGAATCATGTATCTTTCACAGCACTATGGAAGCAAGCATTTGATAAATGCTTTAGAGTCTATATAAAATGTGCTCAGAAAAGAGGTGAAAGATTACTATCGTTCTTGAATTTAAGAAGAAAAAAATTAACCAACAAAATCCTTGGAGACTAAATTAGTACCTATTTGCAGTTGAGAAGGCAATGGTGTAACTCTTAAAAATCATAAACATTACCAGTATAACCTAGAAATAAAATTGCACAAACGTTGATGGAATACTCTTTCTCCCCATCTCTGTCTCCTGGATTCCTTAAAGATTCAACTTAAATCCTGTTTTCTACAGAAGGCCTTTCCTGTCACTCCCACCCCATCCCACTTCTATTGTCTTCCCTTTGAAATTGCTTCCAATTTGTCATACCAGTATATAAATGTTTTTATGTTCACTTCCCCTATTAAAATGTGAACTCCTTATGGACCAGGACTTGTTTGCTTTTCATTGTATGTCCCCAATGCCTGGCAAATAGTAAGCCCTTAATGAATGCTTGTTGACTAATTTAGGCTTTAAAAGTATGTGCAGAAACCATAAGCAGTTGGTGTGGAGGGAGGAGAGGGTTTAAATTGTTGTTTGTCAGTCACAGCTCCAAGATTAAATTTGAAGAGGTTGAATATATGAAACAGAGTATGAAGATATAGAAAAGATAGTTTGATATTGCAATTGGATTTACAACTTCTTCATCTGGGATTTTTAGGTCCCATCATTTTGCAATGATGCTGATGATATTGACTGCAGACTGGAGGACCGGACACAAAAACACTGTCTAGAGTATAACTACGACTATGAAAACGGATTTGCAATTGGTAATTAAACATTGTAATTCTACATGATCTATTCAATATCACCAGTTCTTAGATATGATGCATAGGGGGAAGGATAATGGCAAAGAAGTTCGACATTCTATGTGATTCATTTAAGAAATATTCATTGAGTATAAAATGAGAGAGTATAGAGATCATTAGGGAAAACTGAAAACTCTACTCGATAATTTAATGCTAAACAAAGTCAATATGTTATCTAAAGATCTTTAAGAAAGCAAAAAATAATACATGTTTATGATTATCATGTGGGTTAGAGTAGACAACCATTAGAAAATGAAATACAATCTCCTCGGACCAAAGATTAATTTTGTAATCATAAGAAGGCATCCTTGAAAATATAGCCTGGATCCAGTGGGGTGGTACATGCCTGTAATCTCTGCTACTAAAGAGCTTGAGGCTGGTGGATCTCTTTTGAGGTCAGGAGTTCTGAGCTGCAGTGAGCAAAATAGCCTTTATTAATATTTTAGTTAAATCATAATATTTTCTTTGAAAGCAAAATTTCATTTCATGCTCTTTTGTTCTCTCTTTTTTGCTTTTTCCTTTCCTTGCCCTCTTTCTTCTCTCTCTCTCTCTTCTTTCTTTCCTTCCTTCTAAAGGAAAGAACCAATTTGAATGGAAAATTAATTCTCCAGTTCTGACATATTTCTCTAATTTGGACTCTACAAATTCTCATAGGCTGTAATAATTCAGCAAAGGCTATTCTGAAGTTCAACCTTATACTACTTCTGGAAAAAAAAAAGGGGCTGACGAGCAATTTAATGGCATAAATAAAATGTCTGGAGTACTGTTTATCCTACTTCACCATAATAAGAAAACTGCTTACAATTGTGTATATAAATCTTTGTGTCTGGTGGTTAGTACTTAGCCTTATATATTCATTAAAATAGCCCTCTTCTCATCTATACTTCTCAACATTTTTAACATTCATTTGAAAATACTGTTATGTCAGTGGTACTCATCTTTGTATGAGGAAGACCTACATTGCATTATTAGTTTTAAGGCCAGAGATCTTGGAAGGTAGCTAGGCTTAGTACTAGTTATGCCTCATTCCTTACTAAGGGTGGGAGGAGAGCCAAAGACAGAGACAGAAAAATATAGGAGGCAAGGATAGGAGGGGGAAGACCCAGAAGATTCTAATATAGGATTTTAACTCAGGTCTAATTTATTTGGCACAATATAACACTACCATAGACTTACAGCTAAAAGGGACCTTTAAGGTCATCTAGTCCAGACCCCTTATTTATTTATATATCCCCTGTTAAATAAAGGTGTATGCATGAATGTGGGGGGGAGAGGGGCGTGGAGTACGTGTACAATGTTCATCTACATTAGATTTAATTTGTGTTAAGCAGTATTATCCTAAAGAAGCAGAGAGGCTATTCACTGAGATTAGGAAAAAAAAGACTAATTTTGTTTCATCAGCTTCTCTTCTGTCTCAGGGTGAATTTTATTCATTTGTCTATGGAGCAAAGCAAATAGTCTTCTCTTTTTCATTTCAGATCTATCTCTCCCTTCTTTCTTTTCCCCCACCCCCATCTCTCTCCTCAGTGAGAATAGACTGCTGTGTGAACCAAGTCATTGCAGCTGGGAGGAAATTTGACCATCTTAGTTGGTGATCACTTAAAAGAGGTTGAGAAAGTAAGGAAGAAACAGGAATAGTGTCATCCTGTCAATTCCAAAAGTGTTCTTCTAAAGTCAACAAATCAGCAATCATTTGGTCACAACTCTTTGAGGGTCGAACGACCCTTTCACAGAGGTCACAGTGGTCACCTAAGACCATCAGAAAACACATATTTCTGATGATCTTAGGAACCAAGACACCGTTCCTCCATCCATCTCCAGGCAGGTCTGCCCACATGCAGATAAGCCCACATACGAATATTAAAGGGTCAGGGCATTAGGAAGTTTGAGAACCATTGTGCTAAAGTGAATAAAGATAAAAGTGAGCTAGTCCCTGCCCCTAAAGGAGTTTAGATCCTGTTTTATGGTAGAACAAAAGCGAGTCTACTTGAGTAAAGAAACAACTACAAAAACCAGAATGGGTCTCCTTTACTTGTATTACTCCCCAAGATAATGGTTTCCATTTTACAGTTTACAAAAAGCTTCTTTATAACCATTGTCTCATTTAATCCTCACAGCGCTCTTTGTCCTGTAAGATATTTTTTCTTTGTTTTTTTTTTAAATTTTGAACTTAGACACACAAAAAAATTTCATGTTTACAACAAACGATGAAAAGAAGATTCTATAAAACTGTGGATCTTCAGTCCATACCACTTGCTTTTTTTTTCTTTTAAATTGATTTACTTTTAGTTTACAATATTCAGTTAAGGTATTTGTTGATCCCAATTTAAAGAGAAGGAATCTGAATCTGAGTGATTGAATGACTTGTGCACGATTGTATAATGTAATTAGAAAATATCAATTAGAAATCTCCTAATTCCAGATCCAATGCCTTTCCCCTTCTGCCCCAACAGAGTTTTCCTTAGCCATTTGTATGTTTTCTTTGTATCTGCTGGCTAGGACCTGGTGGTTGGGGTGTGGCCAACAAAGTGGATTATTCTTATGAAGACTTCATGGATGTCATTCAAGAGCAGCCTCAGAAGCCCATAGTGGGAGCTGGTAAAACTCAATCTTCTCGGATCAAAAGGCATGAAAAACTCAGCACCTCAACATCTGACCATAAAATTAAGTTAATATTTAATATTACAGGTAATAAAGAAATCCTTTATATTTTTATTTTCTAAAATTTATTTATTTATTTACTTTTAGTTTACAACATTTCAGTTAGATAAGCTTTTGAGTTCCAAAGTTTCTCCCCCTTCTTCTCCTCCTCTCCCCTCCTTCCATGGCAGCTTGCAATCCAATATAGGTTCTACAAATACCTTCATATTAAACATTAGTCAAGTTGTAAAGAAAGATTATAACCAATGGAATGAACAACGAGAAAGAAGGAACGAAACAAAACAAAAAAGAGAGAGCAAGTAATTTACTTCAATCTGCATTCAGACTCTATAGTTGTTTCTCTGGATGTGGATATCTCTTTCCATGATGAGTCTTTTGGAGTTGTCGTATAACCTTGCGTTGCTGAGGGGAGCCCAGTCTATTAAAGTCAGTCATCCCAGATATGACATGTCTGTAATTGTGTACAATGTTCTCCTGGTTCTGCTCCTCTCACTCAGCATCAGTTTATATGAGTCTCTCCAGGTTATTATAAAGTCTGTCTGCTCATCATTTCTTATAGCACAATAGTATACCATTATATTCATACATCACAACTTGTTTAGCCATTCCCCAATTGCTGAGCATCTCCTTGATTTCCAATTCTTTGCCACCCCAAAAAGAGCTGCTATAAATATTTTTATACATATGGGTCCTTCTCCCACTTATATGACCTCTTTGGGATATAGCCCTAGAAGTGGTATTGCTGGGTCAAAGGGTATGCACATTTTTATAGCCCTTTGGGCATAGTTCCAAATTGCTCTCCAAAATGGTTGGATCAGTTCACAACTCCACCAACAATGCATTAGTGTTTCAATTTTCCCACATAATCTCCAGCATTTATAATTTTCCTGTTTTGTCACATTAGCCAATCCAACCAGTGAGATATGGTAACTCAGGATTGTTTTGATTTGCATTTCTCTAATCAATAGTTATATAGAGCATTTTTTCATATGCTTAGAGATATCTTTAATTTCCTCCTCTGAAAACTGACTCTTCATATCCTTTGACCATTTATCAATTGGGAAGAAGTCCTTTTTAAAAACTGAACATTATTTTAAGTTCTCACAGATGACCTTTTCTTATCATTTCATTTTACTGTCAAGTTGAAAACAACAACAAAAAGCCAAAAACTAAACCTAAGAATTAGTGAGAATTTCACCCCTTGAATCTCCCAAGTCCTTTCAATGAGTTAATGCTACATATAGGTAAAATACTTTGTTTTACCTTGACCTGATGAGCTCAGGAACATTTTAAAAATAAAGGAATTTGAGTGAAGTTTTGTGTATTTTAATCAGAGAATCCCATACAAGCTTTTGGGAGTTTTGTGTGAGTATACTACCATTGTGCAAAGAAATGATACGTCATTCTTAGACCAATGTTACACATGTACTTGGCATTTGTTTTCTTTTACTCATGTTAAAATTCCTTTGGCATTTCTAAAAGTTTTCTTATTAGAGAGGACCTGTTGCTACAGCTTTACAAAATACCAGGTGCACTTGGGTTGTTTTTCTTTTTTTCTTATCTCAGCGAGTGTACCTTTGCCTGATCAGAGAAATGATACCCTCGAATTGGAAAACCAGCAACGACTCCTGAAGACATTAGAGACAATCACCAATCGGCTCAAAAGGACTCTCAATAAGGAACCCATGTATTCTTTTCAGCTTGCATCTGAAATGGTTGTAGCTGACAGTAATTCATTGGAAACAGAAAAGGCCTTTCTCTTTTGCAGACCAGGCTCAGTGCTAAGAGGAAGAATGTGTGGTAAGATGCTTTCATTTCATCTAAACAAGGCCTGCACAACCTATGGCCTGCCAAAGGATTTTGGGTGACCTGCAAAAAATGTACAGCCCATGGGTCACTTGTAGCATGCCAGAGGATTTTGGGCAGCCCCCGAAAGACATTTTTCAGGAGCTGTCCAGAATCCTTTGGCAGGCTGCAAGTTGTACAGGCCTGATCTAAACCAAGTACTGACATGTAAAATGCCTTTGCTTTTTTCATTGTCATAATATGGTTTGTGACTACTCTTGGATTGTAGGATTAATTGGGTTGGAAAGCTCCTTGGGAATCATCTAGTCTAACTCCTATAATTAGACAGGTGAGGAAACTGAGGCCCAAAGAGATGAAGTGATTTGCCCAGATTCTCAGAAGGAGTTAGTGATAGAACAGGGTTGAAACCCTGGGCCTCTGACTCTAAAATTGTTCTTTCCACTATACCTTAAGGAATCAGACCAAGGACACTATTCTTCTTATGAATCTACATTTAGAGAGACAAAATCAAGTCATTTTTATCATCCTTAGATTCTACAACTTTCAGCAGCAGTTCCAAAACAAAAGAATTATGTATGCACTGTGGCCTGTTTCACACAATAGCAATAATTTTTGTAGATAATCTTCCCCTGTATCATCCTGTCCAGCAAGCTTGTTGACTTGAATTCTGTGTATATTCTGTAAACACAGGGCTGGAGGATCATGACCAATGACTGTTGTAAAGGAGGGAGTAAACCCAAGAGTTAGAGTGGAGTAGGAGCTCTGGGTTGCCTCCCCTGGAGATACAAGTAAGGGTAGGGAGAAGTCATCCTTCAGCCAGGAGGAGAAATAGGAGAGAACAGGAAGGCTGGAAAGAAGGGCTTCCTGTGATACTTCTCTGCTGGATCTCTGGAACCCATGGGCAGGGATGTATGTGCTAGTAAATGTTTAACAGACAACTCTCAGGAAAAAATAAGGTGCACACAACACACTTTTAAGCTTAATCTGCATCAATAATATTTTCTCCTTTACTTTCTTAAGTCCACACAACCAACAAAACAAAAATCAAGCCTAGATTTGTACCATTTATGGATTTCCAAGTTGTAAATGTGCACACTGGAAGAGCTGGACTGAGCTGGTTTCTGGCACATACTTGGTGTTAGGGAAAGATGGGGAGTTACTTTGAGTAAGTTGTAGAGAAAAGGCCCAACTTCAGACTCATTTTTGACTGTAAAAGTTAAAACAACTATACCCAAGATCATAAAAGACTTCACAAGTGGAAAGAACAGAGGGAAGACATCCTTGGGGGTGGGGGAGAGCCACAGAGGAAATCTCTGGGTCATTGACCTATATACTTTAATCAATAGAGATATTGCTACTGTAATTAACTAATGGTCATCACAAATCACTACAATATACAAAGATAATGAAATGGAACTGTGAATTCATCAGTTTTGGAGTTCCTTTCAATGGAGTAGATTTCTGACCCTAAAAGCTTTCCTATCTTGTATGAATTTTATCCATGTGTATCAACAATGCAGTATTCACAGTGCCCAAAGTAACTATAAATATGCTGATATGGTTATTAATCACAAAATGTAACAGGCTCTCTGCATGGGGGACATGGGTAGAACATTTATTCAGATACCAGAAAACAGAGTCCCCAAACCAGAAAGTCAAAGCCATCACAGTAGCCATGGAGTTGGCACACATAATTAATGCAGTAAACACCCACATTCTTCAAAACAGAATAGGCTATCTCAGACAAAGTTCTTCCTCTCCTGACTCACCATAACTGCTCAGCCTCCATGCGACTTGCTCCCAGCAGCTCCAGCCCCCTGCAGTTCCTGTCCCCCACAGTCCTCTGCAGGAGTCTTTAGCAGAAATTCTTGCTGGCTCAAAAAAAAATAAAAGAGTTCACACCACCACCGCCGCCAATTCCAGTCACCTCACTGGCTCCAGCCTGGCTCCTCCTTGGCTCCAGCTCCTTCCTGTGCCACCACTTCCTGCTACATCAGCAAGTTCAAGGGGCATGGAAGATCTTCAGATTCCATTACCATTACACCATGTACTCTGAAAACTTTAAAACACAACATGTTCCAAAATGCTGCGAGAACTTCCACACTTCCTTCTGACATATCATAAGTGTACCAGTAGGGCACCCTGACTGGCTGGCTGGCTGTCATCTCTCACTCTTGCCAAATGATAATCCTACCTTCCTATCATAAAAGTCCTTGATGATGTACTTAACCTGTCTTCTTCAGGGAACATCATTGGTCATATGTTGGAGCCTGCTCACACTCCCCATGTACCTTTCCATATCCCATTGTCATCCATGCAATACCCATGTTAGTTGTTTGGAGGCAGTGTATTCCAGAAGTGGCTACCATATGGCACCACCAGTAAAACACTTCTGTTCAAAAGATGAGTCTTTATTGTTATGAGAAGCTTAGAGTCAGTAAAAATGTTTTTCAGTTTCCTAAAAACAATTTAATCCATACTACTGCTCTTCAAGTCTGTGCACAGCGCATTATTCATCAGTAAATTTCCGTTTTCAAATATGTAAAATACATATATTACAAAGGATACCAATCATGCTAAAATATAATTATCAAAATATTAAATGAATAAGAATTAAATAGGCAGCAGGTCTAATAACAATTATAATTTCAAATCACAATGTGAGTATGCATTTGGTTTTTCTACTGTGGATTGTTAAACCAGTCTCTTTGGCCACGGATCTCATTGAAAGAGTCCTTTAATATTCTGATGCTCAGGGTACTTGGGACAGTTGTCATTCACTAAAAGGAGTACCTTGACAACTTTATTATAAAATACATCTTTCTTCCATTTATACTCTAAAAATAAAAAATCATCATTTGATTAAAATGTTGAGGAAGTTTAATAGTATAATTAAACTGGAATTAAAGCATCTTATACCATATAACATTATAAGTGGATCAATGATCTTAAAAGAAAAAAGTACACTATAAAAATCTAGAAAATATAGAATGAGTTACCATACATAATTGTGGAGAGAAAGAAAATTCTTATATTTAAATAAATAGACAAAGTAGGTACAGTAGATGGATTTGGTTATGTAAAAAATTTTTTAATGATTTGCATAAGCAAAAGTAGTATACATACAAAGTAAAGAGGAAAGAAGTGGATTATGGAAATCTTTTCCAAAGATAAGTCTGATAAAAAAAGTGTAATATCTAACGGGAATATCCAATATCAATAAGGAATTGACTCAAATTTGTAAGAGTAGGGTTAAATTCTTCACTGAATTGGTCATCAAAGGATAGATGAATGGGCAATTTAAAAAAGCAGTACAAATTATCACTAATTCCCTGGAAAAGATATTCAAACTCTTTAATAATCAAATGAATACAACTTAAAATAACTGTGAAATCCCACATTACTCCTATCAATTAATCAAATATTTAGTAAAAGTAATAAAATTCAGAGTGGATGAGTTTGAAGAAAAACAGTCACACTATTTTATTGTTTAATTGGAGTGGTAATTTTGAAAAACAAGATGACAATATCAATTGTTATAAAAGCGTGTTTATATGTTTTTTAAAAAGCAGAATTAAGTCATTCTACTTCCCCCTATATGCTATTGACAGCAATAGGAAAAAAGCAGTTAGGAAAAAAAGGTAAAAATTGAAAACAACATGTATTCCAGTCCATTGAATAGAGAATGGCTGAATAAACAATGGTCTGCAAGCACAATGTAATATTACCACAATAGAAGAAAAGAAAATTTGAAAAATATTAAGAAATAGGAGACTATATATGAAGCAAGACAAAGTAAAGCAAAAGAATCAGAATAACATACACATAAACTACAACAATGTAATAAATGGCGATAATCAGAACAATATTAGCAGAATCTCAAAACATCTAGAAGAGAAAAAAAGTCCCACAAAATGTGGAAGCAAACAAGATGTTTTTGTTCATGTATACATTTTTTTAAAAAAAATTAGTCAATTTATAGTTTTATACACTATCGTTTTTTGTTTAGTTTGTTTAAATTTGTGTTTGGTTTTGCTAATAGTCACTAAGTTTGGAATTTCGGATCAGTTGGTAAGCTCGACATTCCAAAAGATGTCTGAACCTTTGTCTTCCAGAGCCCGGTCAGATTTCCCTTCATGCCCCACACATTCTTTGGTCAGGGTCAGGGTAACCTTGGTAATGACCTCAAGGTTCTAAGTTCTGATCTTAAACATCCCAAGGAGATTTTAGTTCTCAGTTTTCTTCAGACAATCTTGAGAGTCAGCTCAATTTGATCTCAGATCTCTTGGGCCTCTCTAGATCCAAAAACCTAAAGTAGGAGCGAGGAAAAAGAAAAAGAATCCAAAATCAAGCCATTTTTCCCTCAGGGATAAGAGAGTGACAGGAGGGAAGGGGGGTTGAGTTTGGGAACTACAGAGGCATCTGCCAATGGAAATAATATCTTCAAAGGGGAGGAATAAATCAGTTTTTCCAAACCAGTCACCCCTTAGGAGTGTGTCAAATTGAACAAATGTGCCACTTACTACCTTTGACCATGGGTCAGTCACCAGAATGGATGCTGTTGTTGAGTTGTTTCAGCCATGTCTGACTCTTCATGACTCCATTTGGGGTTTTATTGGCAAAGATACAAAAGAGTTGTTTGCCATTTCCTTCTCCGGCATTTTACAGATGAGGAAATTGAGGCAAACAAGGTTAAATGACTTGCCCAGGGTCACACAGCTAGTATCTGAGGCCAGATTTGAACTCAGGTCTCCCTTACTCTAGGCTAGGTACTCTATCCAGTGTACCAGCTAGCTGCCCAGAATAAATATACCCTAGCATTAATCTTCAGAAAATCATCTTCAGTTTCTTATCATGTAAGGGAAGGTTTAGATAAACAGCTGAAGACACATTGGGAGTGGACGGCAAGATAGTGGAATTTAAATTGACCTCAGTCACTGTTCTCTCCTTCCTGGGGGATGGGCCAAGTTACCCTACTTTTACTGTGCATTCAGTTGGACACTTTGGTTTTCCCCTAACATTTAAGTCATCCTTTCATATAGGACAGCCCTGAACACCCGTATTTTCAGTACTAAACTTTGTCAGCATAATGATAATGTGTATGATTGCAGACAGATGAGTGCTATTATTTCCAGGAGCATCTGAGGTCAGGCTGATAAGAAAAAGGCCAGCAGTAAAAATTTCTCCCCTAAACAACAGTGCCCGAAATTGTGTTTGACCACTTTTAGTTCCTGGGATGAAAGGGCTTATCTTACATTCCACTCTAGCAATTCCCTGGATTCTGCAATTAATCTTCAGTTGTTCTGCTTTGTCTATCTTTAGTTAATTGTCCTTTGGGGACCTATTATTCTCTGGAGCATACTGTCTGTGAAAGCTGCTGGATTGGGTCCTATCAAGATGAGGAGGGACAAGTGGAGTGTAAACTTTGCCCGGCTGGTAGTTCCACAGAATACCTCCACTCAAGAAGCATCTCTGAATGTAAAGGTGAGTAGGCCAGAATCTGCCTTTATTCAACCTTATTCTTCTTGTTCAGTCATTTCCATCACTTCCAACTCTTAATGAATCCATTTGAGATTTTCTTGGCAGATACATCGGAGGAGTTTACCATTTCCTTCTCCAGCTCATTTTACAGATGAGGAACTGAGGCAAATGGTTAAGTGGCTTGCCCAGGGTCACATAGTTAATAAGTGTCTTAGACCAGATTTGAACTCAGGTCTTCCTGACTGCAACTGGCACTCTGTGAACTGTTTCACATAGCTGCCCTTCATTCCAACTAAAAGGAACCAAAACAGTTTCTTATTCTGAAATTATGATTTTCACACATACCAAATTGTTACATAGGAAATTAGGACATGTTGAAAGTAATCATATTGGATTTTTTAATGTCCCATTTGTGTTTTATTTATAAAACCTCACATGTATATCCTTACCCTTTAAAGCAGTTCATTAATCTTTGTTAATTGAAATACAGATTTCTTAAAACCCAAGAATTATATAGAATATAGGTTAAGTCCCAGTATAACCACATCTGAGTGACAGTGACATTCACTTGGCATGCTGGAATTTTCTTAAATTAAATTCTGCTTGAAAAAAGTACAATTCTTTTGTGGCATTTGGAAAATTTCTGTTTACAGAAATTCATATTCTGATATTTGCTATGAAAAAAGAGTTTATGTTGATGTAGTGTTCACAAGTGATACTATAAGGTTATGGACAAAGATTTACAAAAATCTAATTTGATCATTGTATTAACTCTGAAAAGTAGGTACTATAAAATATACCCATTTTATAGATTGGCAAACTATAGCTCAAAAAATAGTCATGATCTTAGATCTATGGTTAGAAAGGGACCTCCCAAACCATTTAGTACAGTCCTCTAATTTGAAACTAAGGCCCATGAAATGAGATGAACTTGCCCAAGATCACAAAGCAAATTAAAGGGAAAATAGAATTAAAAATGCAGATTTTTTGTCTCCCAGACTGGTACTATGCCATAACTAGCTAAGAGTCGGAGGCAGAATTTGGAGCCTGGATTTGGCTGACCCTAATTCAACCTTCTTTTAGCTATATCACAAGTCCATCCATAATTGGATTGGATTTGTATTAAACCAGGAATTAGTAACATAAAGATAATGGCTAGGAGGGCAGTATCCTAACTACTGAGATAGCTTATTGAATACCTTCAATATATTTTCCCACAGTATTTCAATGACAGGATGCATAGAAATATTCACAGGTATTTTAGTACATAAATGTATGCAGGCATTCTGAGCACATTACTTCTTCCCAAAGAACAATATAACAAAGACATATCTAAACAATGACATCTAAAAGCAATTGATATCTCACTGCAAAAGTAGCAAGTGTAGACATGAGATCTCACCCCGCTATGGCAGACTTGGGACCATCAACGTCATTTGACATCCTTCTCAAATGTTAACTATACAAAGAGACCTTAGGAAGAAGGATAAAAGGAAAGGACAGTGGACTGAAACCAGGATGGTATAGAAGAGATAATATTACTTCAGACAAAGTCAAGAAACCTGAATTCTAGTCGTGGCTTTGCCACTAATTAGTTGGGTGACTTTGGGTAAGAGACTTTATCTCGTTGGGTCTTAGCTGTAAACAAGTAGGTTGAATCAGATGATTTCTGAAATCCCTTCTAGCTATCATAGGCTATGAAGCTAGACCTGGCTCTACCACTAACAAGCTATATGACCACGAACAAGAAATTTAACTTCTCTAGACCTCAGCTTTCTAATGGGTAGAATGAATTATACTGGACAATCTCTAAAGTCTCTTGCAGCCCTAAAATTCCTTGACTCTAAGATTTTTAGTTTTCTATTTTCATATTCCTTCCTTCAAGGCTCATATTGACAAGGTGTACCGGGGGGTTAGGGGAAGGAGGATCTATATGAAAGTAGTTCAGTCTGGTTTTCCATAAGGTAACCAAGCAGTGGTCATACCCTATGGTTGGTCTTTGTTTGTTTGTTTCCCCTTAAGAGAGACATGATGTGAGGAAAAGGGGCAGAAATGGCACTGCCTTTAGAGCTGAGTCCTGGATTTGAGTCTTGGATCTGTAATTTAATAGTAGAATGGCCTTTGGCAAATTTTTTTGTTTTTAATTTATTTATTTGTTTTTAGTTTTCAAAATTCACTTCTATAAGATTTTGCATTCTTGAGGCAGCTAGGTAGCACAATGAATAGAGCACCAGCCCTTGAGTCAGGAGGACCTGAGTTCAAATCCAGCCTCAGACACTTGACACTTAACTAGCTGTGTGACCTTAGGCAAGTCACAACCCCAACTGCCTTGCCTTCCCCCCTCCAAAAAACAAACAAAACAAAGATTTTGCATTCTAAATTTTCTCCCTCTCCCTCTGCTCTAACCTCCCCAAGACAGCATGCAATCTGATATAGGATATACATGTACAATCATATTAAACATATTGTTGTCACGTTGTAAAGAATTAGAAGCAAAGGGGAAGACCTTGAGAAAGAAGAAACAAAGAGAAAGAGAGAAAATAGTATGCTTCGATCTGCATTCAGAATCCATAGTTCCTTCTCTGCATTTTCCATGTGGAATCTTTTGGAATTGTCTTAGATCCTTGTATTTCTGAGAAGAGTTAAGTTTATCAAAGTTGGTCATCACACAATGTTGCTGTTACTATGTACAATGTTTTCCTGGTTCTGTTCATTTCACTCAGCATCAGTTCATATTAGTCTTTCCAGGTTTTTCTGAAATCCACCTGCTCATTATTTCTTATGGAACAAGAGTATTCTCTTATATTCATATGCCACAACTTGTTTAGCCATTCCCCAGTTGATGGGCATTCCCTCAATTTCCAATTCTTAGCCACCACAAAAAGAGCTACTATAAATATTTTTATACATGTGTGTCCTTTTCCCATTTTTATTATTTCTTTGGAATACAGACCTCGTAGTGGAATTACTGGATCAAAATGTATGTATGCACAGTTTTGTATCCCTTTGGGCATAGTTCCAAGTTGCTCTCCAAAACGGTTGGATCAGTTCACAACTCCACCAACAATGCATTAGTGTTCCAATTTTGCCACATCTTCTTCAGCATTTATCATTTTCTTGTTTTGTCATGTTAGTCAATCTGATAGGTATAATGTGGTACCTCAGAGTTGTTTTAACTTGCATTTCTCTAATCAATAATGATTTAGAGCATTTTTTCATATGGCTATAGATAGCTTTAGTTTCTTTATTTGAAAACTGTTTGGCAAGTCCCTTAACTTCAATTTCCTTAATCTGTGAAATGGGCATAACACTTATATTCAGCACATCACAGGGTTATTGTTAGGATCACATGATATAGTGAGAGCAGAGACTGTCTTTTGCCTTTCTTTGTATCTTCAGTGCTTAGTCCATAGCAGATGCTTAATCGTTTATTGACTCTGTATTGACTGAATGACTATATGAATATCAATTATCTTTACTGTTCTTTGGTTGCCATTCCTGATTCATTCATCCTATAATCATTTATTAAGCACCTTCTATGATTCAGGCACTGTGCTAGACTTGGGGATCCAAACACAAGAATTAAACATCCCCTGCTCTCAAACATATCTTCTATTGAGGGAAAGCAACAGGCACACAGCACGTGATAACCTGCCACCCAGCCCAAGCTGCACAAGTCACCCATCCCCAGCTGTTTCTAGTTAAAATGTTGCACATCAGAGACTAGAAGACATTATTCTACCTTTGCATGACTTTATTAGGATAATTCTTCATGTCTCTCCTGCCCCCTAAGTTGGACTGGAGACAAATGTGTTCCATACGGTGATCGCCTTGGAAAATTTAATCTCTTAATGACTGCTTATGCATAATTTTCTCTTTTAGCTCAGTGCAAGCAAGGCACCTACTCACCAAATGGTCTAGAAACTTGTGAATCATGTCCTCTGGGCACCTATCAACCAGCATTTGGTTCCAAGAACTGCCTCTCTTGTCCAGAAAACACTTCAACTGTGAAAAGAGGAGCTGTGGATATATCTGCCTGTGGAGGTTAGCAAAAACTCAAACACTGAAATATAACCATGTATGTTGTATGTTCTCTATGTAGAGAGGTGGAGGATTTCCAAAAGCTCAATATTTAGTGTTTTTCTACACCTTTTTCAAAATTTATAGAAATTTGAGAATGTAGAAATCAAATGGACGAATTTTAGAGGCCATCACAATTGAAACTATTACTGAGGGTTCCTTTATTTTGTCCTTTTCCTTTATCTTCAGCCAAATTGGCTTAGAGTTTTTCAGATAAATATTCTTCCTCAAAAGAAAGTCTAATAGTATCTCTTGGTTATAAAAAATAGGTCTTAACATTATGACTAATTTACTTGGAAAGTAGAATATTCCTTTTCTTTTTTAACTGTTTTTGAAAACCATTTCTATACAACATTTTGCTTTATTAGCAGGATGGAGAAAGAAGAAACAGAGAAGGGATTATGAAAGAAAGTTACAGACAAAACTGCACTTTGGTAACCGTGAATAAATTGTGCATATAGCACATCTCAGCCAGTAGAAATATAATTCGCAGCCTTTTTCATGACTCTTGCTCATGGAGAATGCCCCAGTTATCAAATTCAATCAGTAATCATTTTTTCAGTACCTAGCAGATTACTTTTCTGGGATTTAGTCACTGTTCGAGGGAAATTTACAATCACTGGAAGATTTCTAAGTGCGAAAAACATCCTGTGATTTTATAGCAGAGTAAGGAGCCCTGGGCAAGGCTGCAGAAGGCTTGGGCGCTAGTTCTAGTTCTGCCACTAACTAGTCATGTAACCTTTAACAAATCAGTTTGCCTCTCAGGGTCTCATTTTCCCCATCTGTCAAAACAGATCGTTGAGCTTGGTAGTCTCCTGGGTTCCTTCCAACTTTAAATTCTATGAGTGATGAGATCCATGCCTTATAGCATGATGATTTAAATGAATCAGAAAGGCAATGAGTTGAACATTTGTTCAACCTAATGCTTCCCCAAGGTTTCTCTGGTTTGGCACATAGCTGCCTTGTTCCCTCTGTTTGAGGATATTAATTTGCATTGGCAGAAAGACACACACACACACCCCCTCCAGGTTCTCCCCAGACCCAAGATTCCAAAACTTGGAATTTTGAGTGCCTCTGACTTCTCTGAAATTGCATGAATTTTGTTAATGAAAATTTGAAAGAATGTAGACCTAATATGCCTAGTAATTACACTAACACTCTATAGTCAAATAAATTCAACACATAGTTAAAGATTTCCTTCTATGTACCAAGCACTAAGAAGGGCAATAAGTAAGATATGTTCACTTCCCTTCTTTACAGATGACTGGACAAATTAAATTTATGCAAAGTAGAACCATTACAAACATTTAAGTTCTCTCTCTCCCCCCCTCCCCTTCTTCTCTCTCTCTCTCTCTCTCTCTTCTCTTCCTCTCTCTCCTCTCCTTTCCTCTCTCTCTCTCTTCCCCTCTCCCTCCCTCTCTGTCTCCTTCCCTCTCTGCAAAGCACTGTGCTAGGCACTAAGGGAGATGAAAAGATTATTAAGGCACAAGCCGTGAATGCCTAAATGATTTTATGGTTTGATGAGGTTAATATGAAAAATATACAAAAAGATTCCAAATAAGAAAAATTATAAGTAAAATGTAAAATTAAATATAATAAAAAATTAAAAAGTAAAAGTAAGTTTTTTAAAAAGTATGTTACTTTGTTGTTCAGTCATTTCAGTCATGTCTGACTCTTCATGACCCCACTTGGGGTTTTCTTCGCAAAGATGCTAGAGTGATTTGCCATTTCCTTCTTCAGCTCATTTTACAAAATGGAGGAAATGGAGGCAAAGAGGGTTAAGTGAATTGCCCAGGGTCACACAACTAGTGAGTTTCTAAGGCCAGATTTGAACTCAAGAAGATGAGTCTTCCTTACTCCAGAATCAGGCACTCTATCTGCTGTGCCACATAGCTCGCCCAAGTATATCAGCAAAAATTCAGAGGAAGGGGCAAGAATTTCTAGCCAGAGGCTTTAAAGAATGGGGTAGGTGGCATTTGAGTAAGTTCTTGAATAATTAGGATTCCATTAATCTGAGACTGTGGGAATAGCGAGATACAATTTCAGTCATAGGTAATGTCATGAGTGAAGGTATGTATATAGTTTTAGCAGAAGCATACGGTACACAAAGAGGTATAATTTAATATTAAGTCTGGAGAAGCACATTGGAATGTAAACGGTCTTAAATGCCAGACTATGGAGCATGGGCTTGATTTGGTGGAACAAGAATCATTTTAAATTTTTGGAAATGAGTACATCAGCAAAGCTGTGTATTAGGAAAGGAAACAAAGGATGATATAATATGGTTGGCTGTTTTTTTAAAACTCCTTGAAATTAGAAAACAATTTTAATCTATAATTCAAAGAGCCTCATTTAGTGCTATGAATTCCACAGATAGTAAATAGTCATTGCCTGTTGTGAAGAATTATGAAAAGTCATTGAATGAGTTTGAAAGCATATTCTGTCACTAAACAGAATTTTCATTCTGTAGTACACACGTATCCCATGAAATTCTGTCTTGTAGGACTTGGTTGGACTAAATAACTGGATGTTATCAAGGGTCATAATGCTATCATTCTATTTGGGTATCAATGTGATTGATGCCAGCACTGGCCAATGTATTTATTTATACTGTCAATAGGAATGAACAAATTATTTTCACAAGAAGCTTACTTGTCTCTATAAATAGACCAGTGGTCCATTGGATGGGGTCATCTTCAGGGCTCTCTGACTTTAAGTGAAGAAAATGCGAGGATGTAAAGCAGAACTCCTCTCATCAAATGGAAAGTAGACAAACAGAAGAGACTTGTTTTCTTCTCCTTGGAAGAGACAGCAATCATTACCCTGGAGCCCTTTCCTTTTCTCGTTCTCTGTAAACATTTTAAATTAATTTGTACAGAAGACATTTGAATTTCCAATTAAAGTATATTTCAAATACTTGACACCATTTAGTAATACTATACTCTAGTGGTAGGGGTAGGGAAGCAGTCACAAACAGTTAAAATGATTGAAGCATTCAGTAATTGGGCATTCTGTACTTTAGGAATTTCTCTGAGAAATGTGCCTTCGTTTCCACTGAATTCATCTCGGAAGGAACAGTTGAGGAATTTGTTCGTTTTCTGTAGTCTTTTTTAGCATGAAAAATGGGTGGGTGATATTCTTCTCCCTGTGGAATGTAATATACCCTTAAGGGATCCAGAGAAAAGTGATTCTACCAAGAGAAGAGTGATATTCTTCTGCTAAAAGAGGCAGTGGCTGACTTCTTAAGGTCATGTCGTGAATTTTTGTTAATGTTCAGGAAATGTCTTCTTTTTTGGTACTGATTTTTCCCCCTTTTACAGTGCCTTGTCCAATAGGAGAATTCTCCCGCTCTGGCATCAAACCATGCTATCCATGTCCCAGAGACTATTATCAACCCAACCCAGGAAAGTCCTTCTGCCTTTCTTGTCCTTTTTATGGAACGACAACAATCACCGGGGCGAGATCCATCACAGATTGTTCAAGTAAGCTGATAACATGTCCTCATTGTTCAAGAGAGGTGCATTGGGGATACTGATAAACTGTGGCTGGGCTTCCATTCTCATGGGATTCTACTTAGTTATGATTATGGCTGTCCTTATTCATATATACCTCTTCTCTTTATTAGAATCTATCAATCAACAGGCATTTCATGTATACCTCCTGTATTCCAGACATTAATAGTGTTGGGCACTGGGAACATAAAGAGAAAAACGAACAGCCTCTAATGGGGTGTGGAAAGAGGGAGCATTGAAAGTGTACATATATTCAAAATATTCGAGGGATTTTTTAAATTTTTTAAAACTCATATCTGTGATTTCCATTAGTATAGGAAATACCCAGTGTAGAGACTTCAAAATCCAGTAAAAGAGTCAGTAGATGGTTTGGGTAACTAAACTTATTTATGCAATTCAGAAGATTCTTTAATTCACTTCAATTCAACAAGTACTTAAGCACCTGAAGGATGCAAGGCCTTGAGCTGGGCACTAAAGGATTAAAGTATGAACAAGACATAGTCCCCATCCACACTGAAGCTTAACATCTTGAACATGTTTACCACGTTCAACTAAATATAATACAAAATAGATTGGGATGAATACAAAAGAAAGGGCTGTGAGAGTTCAGAGGAGAGTGGAAGAGTTCCTTACTATTTGGGGGGAATTAGGGAGAAAGATGTATTTAAAATGGGCCTTGATTAGGATTTTGCTAGTTGAAGTAGAGGAAGGAGGAGGCCTTCCAGCATTAGGAAATGACATGAGCAAAGGCACGGAGGTGGGAAATATGAGGAAAAATTGAGAAAATTTTCTGGTCTGGCTGGAGTGGAATGTAGGCTTCTTGAAGGAAGCTGTGTGAGATAGGGGAGTTTAGAGCCAGACTATGGAAGTGCTCGATTACCAGGCTAAAGCATATGTTTTATTCATTGTTGTTGTTGTTCAGTAACGAGTGTCTGAGACTTAAACGGAAGAAGATGAGTCTTTAGGAATTTAGGAATTTCTCTGAGAAATGTGCCTTGTCACCCTATCTCCTGCACCACCTTGCTGTCCCATTTTATTCATTCAATGAAAGCAAATCATTTTGATCAGGGTGATGATTTTGATGCAACAGAACTAGAATTTGAACCCAAATCCCCTTACTTCAAATCCAGTTCTCTTTCTTGTACAGATATTCAGATAAGCATGGTAGCAGGAATGGATCTGGTATTGTGTATTAGGTAACCTCATTGCAATGACAGGCAAAGAATGAAGAGTCAATGTCTAGTAAACACTGTCCCAAAAGTCTTAGTGCACTTTTGAGCTTTAATAATTTCAGAAGCACAAGTGCTACATACTTAGAGAAAACACAATTCAAAAATTTAACCCCTTCAATATTTGATTCAGAAGTTTTGAATAATTTTTCAATTAAAACTTCATTTTATGGACGACACTCTTAATGAATGCATTAGTAGAAGAGCTCCTCTTGCTTGGTAGGAGAAGAAAGGGAGGCAGGACAGGAGTAAACCTTTATATAATACCTACTAGGTACCAAGTACTGTTCTAAGTACTTTTCAAATATCTCATGTGATTCTCAGAACAACTCTGGGAGGTAGGTGCTATTATTTTACGATTAAGGAAGCTGAGACAGAGATTAAGTGATTTAGCCAAGCTAACATAGCTAGTATGTGTCTGAAGCTGAATTTGAACCCAGCTTTTCCTAACACCTGACCCAGCTCTATCCACTCTATCCACTGTACCACAATCACCTGATCTCCATTAAACTTTTTTCTGGTGGAGTCTCATCAAAACCATCATGTATGCATCAAAACTTCATTCTCTGGATGAGCTTAAGGTTAGTATTACAAATGCAGCTCTTTTTTCCACTGGTTAAGCAGCTGATGGAAAGTTTTAGAAAGTCCAAAAAGTGATAAATATAAGGCATGACAATGGCTATGCTGAATTTTAATAAGATAAATATTTTAAAATTATAAATAACCTTTCAAATGTTTTTTTAAAGTTTGTAACGTTTAGATGTCTGAAGTTATTAAAACTTAAAACTGCCCCAAGACTTTTGGGACAAATTACATAGGCAAAAAAGCCATTTGGAGATGGAGGGAGAGGCAAAGCTACAACACTCACAATGTTGAGGTCTTGGTCTTTTTCCTTTCTGACCAATGGAAGCATTGACGGTTGTTTCCAAAGTTCTGAAATCAAGACCCCTGATCTTCTAGGGCCCCTACACACTACCAAAATTGGAGGAATGGGCAATGGTGACAAGTGTGTTTCAGAGAAAATTGAAAACTATCTTTTTAAATTGTGCTGACTAGGCTTGATCCCCAGTCCTCCATGCCTAAAGAAGGGGTGCTTGGTGGCAGGCATTAGGACCTATAAGAACAAATGAATGGGTGAATGAAAATTATGCTCAATATACCGAGGGTAATTCTACCCATTCTAGATGGGTCACAAGCCTCCTGATGATATCTTTTGAAATTATACTAAATAAACATTTGATCCATTATTCAGCTCACACTTGAAGCCTTTACAGGTTGATAGGACCAGCTAAGCATTTTCACTTCACTGTCAGAGCTGTCTAGATGCCAGGGTCACCTCTGTGACACAGTGAAGCAGTGTGCTACTACTGTAATGGAGGGTTACATAGACATACTTATTGAATTATGTTGTTCTTATCCCCATCTCTTTTATCTTCATGGATTTCCATTTCAAATTTTTGATCTGTCTACTTAAGAATTCATTTCTGCCTACCTACTTCCTTCTAAGTTTTATGGAACAAAACACCCAATCAGAGATTCAGAAAAATCTAACGTCAGTGTGTTTTCACCGAATTGCACAAAATAAACTGTTTTCTTCTACATTTTCCCTAGGTTTTAGTTCAACTTTTTCAGCAGCAGAGGAAAGTATCATGCTGTCAGCCTCTCCTGGACATATCACCAAGAAGTATGAAGTCAGCAGCCAGGCAAGAATACTACACTGTGTATCATTAGCTTTAATGACAGAAAAAGAAATAATTTGCTTCTATTATGTGTCTAATACTCAGTTTAATTTAACTATGTTACCCTGGGAAAAAAAGGAAAAATTGTCTGTGACTATAAAAAAGATGGAGACATAGAGATGAATCATTGGATTTAATGGCGAAACCCCAAAAGATGGCAGTTCATTATCACCTTATTGAAAAGGAGAAGGGTATAGATTTTTTCTTTTGTTGCTGTTATTTATGTTTCTGTGACTATGGATGAAGGATTTTGTGTATGTATATAAAGAGGGTGCTTTGTAATTCCTCATATACATGGGGCATTTTAAAGTAAAGAACATTTTGAAGTAACCAAAAACCCTTCCTGATTGGTAAGGAGGTTCAGTTACCTTTCATGAGAAATTTCATCTAATTTTTTCTCCAACCAAAAAAATCTTCTATATAAGCGTGATATAACAAAGTGCCAGAAGCATAATCTTTTATGCTATCTGAAAAAGCTCATGCTATCCTAAATCATCTGTTTCTTCACTGATCAGTAATAATGAGCAATTATTTTGGTAGTCTTAATAACCAAACTAAGGTAACCAAGTTTGGCCCCATCAGTTTCTTTGCCTTTAATATTACTGGGCAAAAAAAACAATATTCCTTCTTAGAGAGATAGCAAGATAATTAATTTATTGTGGCAGTCTAGTCTCCATCTGTCCTGGGACTTCATACCAAAATGTCATAGCACTACATCTTACCAATATTCAATCAGTTTATAGTCTTCCTGGCATTCAGCCTAGTGGACGTGTACATGTTGGCTTAGCCTGGGTCAACACTCCCAAATCAAGGTTTAGGGAACATGTCAGTGAAGTCCATTAAGGGCTTTGGATATGCAAGTGACAAGTGATAAAGTCTGAAATAACTAGCCAGGCATCCTGAAAATAAAATGACCATGGCTCATAATAGATTGCTTTGTGATAGTTTTGTTTGTGAACATGCCGTTTCTGACACCTAATTTCTATCATGGACAGGTTTTCCATGAGTGTTTTCTAAATCCGTGTCATAATAGTGGAACCTGCCAACAAGTAGGACGGGGATATATTTGCATCTGCCTTCCTGGATTTACAGGTAAATTAAAATTTCATTTCATGTGTAGTAATGTGAAAATGTTGCCTGTAGCATGAGGCATAAAAACACTCTGATAAGTTAAGCATAATGCAAATTATAAGGGATTATTTTAGAACATGCATAAACATTCCAGTCTGATCAACCAAAATCAGCTGGAGGCAATTTCATGTTGGGGAGAGGGCATATAAAGGTGTCAGCACTATTGATATTTCAAGTTGTATCTTTTTGTTTCCCAATATGTCAGGCCAAATCTAAGATTTTTGTTTTAATACGGACCAGATTCACATGCGCTCAATCTGTAAAAAAAAAAAAACCTTTTGGCTCATTTTAGTGTGACCAGTCTCACTGAGTGGGAGCACACTCAAAAGTAGAGCATCAACCAAACAAAATATACTTATACATGTATGTGTGCATATGTATACATAAATATAATCAAAAGAAAAGTAGCACATTGGAAAATATCTACAAAGATTATAAATTTAAAAATTGATATCCAAAATAAGGAATTTTTTTAAAACATCACATAGTAAATCCCAGTCACTAATGGATAGTTAAAGGCTATGAACAGTTATATAGGGAGGGAGAGTTAGGCAGTGTGGTATAGCACATGGATAGCCAGCCTTAGAACCAAGGAGACCTTATGTCAAGTCCTGCCTATGACATATACTGACTGTGAGACCCTGGGCAAGTCACTGAACTTCTTGTGTCCCAGGAAATTCTCTAGGATTATACATTGCTGAATAGCTGCTGTATATGCATTGGTAGAGGGCTCTTCCTCACTGACAGTATCCTACACCAAGGAATTCACAGGTTGGTAAAAAAAAAAAAAGGGAAAATATTATTAATAATCACTAGAAAAATTGTCAACTTTACTAATAATCAGAGATACAAATTCAGACAACTTGGAAGTTCCGACTCCATGTCTATCATGTTAGCAAAAATAAGCATGCATAGTGCTGTGAAGGAACAGGAACACACTAACTCCTCGCTAGTAGAATTGCAAATTATTAGAATCTTTTTGGAAAGTAATCTGCCAGTAAATAGTAAGACTTACAAAAAAATTGGTTTTGATTTAAGAATCCTGTTGTTGGGAATATATACTCTTAAGTGTGTTATTTTTTTTAAATAGCTATCAAACGATTTTAATCCTAACATTGTAATTGCAAAAAAATGGAAATAAGCCTAAATGTTAAATAATAGGGAAGTGGTTAAATAAATTGTTGTACATTAATGTAATGGGATGACATAATGCATTTAAGATCAATAAGGAACATCAAAAATATAAGAGGGACCTATGTGAAATCATTCAAGGCAAAGAAGCAAATGTAGGACCACTAAAAAGAATAAAAGAGAGTGGAAATATATGAACAAAGAATCCTGATGGAGATAGAGAGAGTAACTGAGAAGTCATAACATATCATGCATTGAAATTCATTTATTTAAACATATAGTTACAAAGCAAGTTTAATTCACAGTGTGGATTTTTAATATCAAATTTATGATAAATTATTAAAAACAAAATAATGATCTTCAAGTAGGATCATCAATTGTGTTTGTGTGTGTGTGTGTGTGTTTTGGTGGGATATCTTTTCTCTTTATTGTTATAAGTTGTAAAGAGACAGCATGATGTAGTGTGGATAGATCACTGGGCTTGGAAACCAGAAAAACTGGAAGCCCTTACCTAAGTGACCTTGGGCAAGTCACTTCACTTATGTGCATCTCAAATGACCATAGCACTTATCTATGAAGTCATAAGCAGGGATGGGATCTTACAGAGTCATGTCACCTTTAGCTAGGTCTACATGAAGAATTTAATTTGTATTTTGCTTCATTTCTAATCAGTCTTTTACTTCCAATCAGTGCTAGAGATGGGCATAAACATGCCAGTAGTCCTAGAGTACGGACAGAAAGAGGCCTCTAAAACATAATTTTAAAGTAAAATTATAATTTCTAAATTACTTATTTTGTTTTAAGTTGTGAGGCTGAATTGGATCAGAATAAAAGGAAGGCCCATTGGCCAACTCTGTAAAGATTTTTTGGGGGAAAAAAATCAACCAGGAACCATGTAGGATGAAAATATATGTGTTGTATTAAGGTCTGCGTCAGTCAAGAAAGTACCCACATCGGTGAAATTGGAGATCTTTCAAGTGGCAGAATATCATAAGAGACAAACACAACTTTTCCCTGTTGCCCCCAAGTCAGTATTCAATGTTTTTGTGCACATTTGGGATCTGATGCCATTGTGCTCATCCCTATTGCATTTTGTCCTCAAAACTACAATTGTGATTTAGCCTCAGCTATTGGTATGTCTTCCATGGGAAAATATATTGATGCCTGATGTCAAAATGCTATAAGAGCTTTTGATATTAAAAAGCCAACTTTTGAAGAATCACAATAAAGATAGCAAAGGAGAAATTTGAGAAAAAAGAAATGGCCCCTCAAAGCTGTGAGTATATTAATTTTTAACTTTTATAAAACATAATAATAATAATATATATATCAGCATAAGGTAAAGCATTTTATCTGTGTCTTCTCATTTGATCCTCATGAACTGGGTGATATTCTTATGCATGTTTTAAAGATGAGGAAACTGAGGTTCAAAGTGATTTGCCAAGTTCATATGGTAGTAATTGTCTAAGGCTGGATCTGAAATTGGGTCTTCTTGACTCCAAATCCAGTGATAGGCCACAGCTGCCTCAAAGTCCTTTTAACTAGATTTCTATAAAAACAAAAGCCTTTAAGTCAGAAATTAATTGCGGCAATCCTAAAGGTTACCTCTGCCTACTCAAGTGAACGGGAAACCCTAACATTTGACCACCAGTGTTCTTGATCCTTTCTGTTTCTCCTCAGTCACAGCTTCTCAGAGGCTGTTTCCTCATTTGTCAAATGGAGATAATTATAATTCTCCTACCTATCTCTCACGGTTGTTGTAAAGAAATACAGTGTGACATATAAATAGTTATATGATTGGGAGAGGTGGAGAGAAAACATGGTGGACAGGAAAGACTATGGAGATGCAACACCTCAATTTGAGTGCTAGCTCTGCCAAATACCAGTTGTATTACCTAGAATCTGTCATTCACCTTCTCTGAAGCTTCATTTCCCCTGTCCGTAAAATGGAGTGAGGATATTTCCATGCCCTATCTCATGGGGTGAGAAAAGTGCTTTGTAAATTGTAAAGCTCCATATTATTGTCTCTTGCCCCTCAATGCTGTTTGTTTCAAATTGCAGGCTTAAAGTGTGAAGTCGATGTGGATGAGTGCAGTTCAACACCTTGCCTCAACAATGGAGTGTGCAAAGATGGTACTGGCATGTTCATTTGTCAGTGCCCAGCAGGTTACACAGGTAATGGACACAGGTTTTTCATATACAAGGCATTGCTGACATAAACTGGAAATGCATTCTGAAAAAATATTTCGGGGGGCAGGTAGGTGGTGCAGTGAATAGAACACCAGAACTGGAGTCAGGAGGACCTGAGTTCAAATTTGGCCTCAGACACTTAACACTTTCTAGCCATGTGAACCTTGAGCAAGTCACTGAGCCCCAATTGCCCTGCCTTTCCCCCTCAAAAAAAAAGCAAAATATATATATATATACACACGTATTTCTGACTTGGTCTTTTGTTTTTTTTACTCTTTTGGGTCAGGAAGCATGGTTTCCTGTTTCAAATTACTCTGAATCTTTTATTATACTTTTTTTTAAAGAGAAGAGCAAAGTATCTCCTGTAAAGCTACTTGAATCTACTTCAAATATATTTTTTAAATCCCCAAGGTGCCTACATGCATGCATTTATCTCACCACAGAGCATAGCCTAGGGCACTTTATTTATATTTCTCATTCGCAGAGCCTTGCATTCTTTCCATGTCTAAGAGTTATTTCCTCCATCTTTACCATGAAATACCATTTTGCTTAACTCATTTATTTCTGTTTTGCTTCATGGTCAGAGTGGAGAGATTTTTACCTTCTACTCTTATTAAAATGGTTCGACTCACAAGACTTTGTAACATAGCAGCTGCCTCTGTTCAATTCCATTTTAATTTTAGTTAGGGTGTTGGTGATGGAATTATTGAAAGGAGATATGATTTTATAATTATCAGAATATAGCTTAAGCCCAGATTTTTAAGTGTCAGGGGATCTACTTTCTAATGTCCTTTTAATATATATAGTACATTGTATCATATATTATAAAAATATAATATGCAAAATATACTGTATCATATGTTATAAAATATAATATATTATATATTGTATCATATGTTATAAAAACATAACATAGCATAATATACCTTAAAGATTTTTCAGGGGACCAGGTACTAATAGCTTCTCAAACAAAAAAAAATTTAGAAGGAAAGTAGAACTCTAGACATATGAGAGAAGATTAAACAATCTTTCCATAGTAGCTGTAACCATATGCTTGAACCCACCCTGAGTTTATATTTCTCCACTTTGAGGCCACATAAAAACAGTGACTTTCATTTGGGGGATGTCAGCTTCTGCAAATGAATTTCCTTAGCAAAGGCTCGGAAAAGTAATTCATCCACTAGATCACAAATTCAGACCTTGAAGAGACTTTAGAAGTCATTCATCACAAGTTTCTCATTTTACAGATGACTCAGGTTAACTGACTTGTTCAAAGTCTCATAGTTATAACTGGCAGATTTAAAATGAAATCCTGGCCTTCTGTTTTTTCCACTGTACTACACTGAAGCATTCATTCAAGTAAATTACACCTATTATCTTTTCTAATGAAAGCACTTCCTCTTCCCTCTCCCTCTCCCCCTCCCCTGTTCCCTTTCCCCTTTTCTCTCCCTCCTCTTCTACCTCCCTTTTTTTCCCTCCCTCCTCATCTATTCCTCTTTCTCCTTCGCTCCTCTACTCCTCCTATTCTCTTCCCTCATCCTTCTTCCTGTCCCTCTTTCCCTTCTTTGTCTCCCTCTTCTTTTCCTTCTCCCTTTTCTCTTTACCTCCCTCCCTATCACCTGCCCCTCCACACTTCCCACTTCTTCTTCTCCTCCTTCCTTCTCTTCCTTTCTCCCTCCCTCCTCCTCTCCCTTTCCCCTTCCCTATCTTTCTCTTTCTCCCTTCCCCCTCTTTTCTCCTTTCCCTTTCCTTTCCCTCTTCCCAGAATTCTATTCTTATTAACTTGTCCTCACTGATCCTTTCCATGGTATTCTATGGCACTGATGATATAATATTTTCATATATCCTATTCCAGTAAAGCTTCATTGATCTCATTATGCACATACACAATATATCCAAGTACATACACTGTTTCACACAGGTATGCATTTTTATATTCACTCACACAGTCACTATCTGCAGTGCACTCACATGGAGCAGGTCCCTGCTGATATCATGAAAAGCCAATTTATAGATCTCTCAGCAACTTCCATTTTATGGGAGGAAAACTGCTTCTGCCTTGCCCAAGCTTGCAATTCCATTTTTGTTGAGATATGCTCTCGTCCAGGGACTTTTAACTTTTTTCTGTGTCATGGACTCCTGTGTCAGTCTGGTGAAACCTGTGGACTACTTTTCAGAATAATATTTTTAAATAATTGAAAGAAATACAAATTTGCAATTGGAGTTCAGTGAAAATAAAGATATATTTTTTCCATTCAAGTTGATAGACTCCCTGAAAGCTATCCATAGACCCCTAAGTTTAGAACCCCTGTTCTAACCTAACTTCCTCATTCTACAAATGAGAAAGCTGAGACCCAGTGAGGTTAGGCAGAAACAGGATTATCATGGCCAAAACATTCATCACCTGAGAGTTAGCCTTCTGATGGTGAGCTCCACTTAGTTAGGCTGGTCTTTGGCCAGCAGGCACACTGTTCATTACCAGGCCTAGTGTAGAAAGATTTCCAGCTTAGTAAGACCTTCCAGAGCTGGTGATCTGTTGGCACAGCCTTCAAGAACCCAAGGTCACTTCCATGCCATAATGAGGCATTAGAGAAGGACATCAGTGACATAATGCTGTGTATGTAATTAAGACTCTTGAATTCATGGTTCCTCAAATTTTTTGTGTCATGGGACACACATCTTGGCAAGTCAGGTGAAGCCTATGGACCTCTTCTCAGAAGAATGTTTTTAAATGCACAGGATTACAAAGGAAACCAATTATGTTGAAATACACTAATCAAATTGCCTTTTAAATACACATTCACAAACCCAAGGTGAAGAACCCCTATGCCTAATTGCAGTACAGAGCAGAAGTTCATACTCTATTTTTGCAAGCAATTGAAGGTTCTTGCTTAGTTTTACCAGTGTTACCATCTAAATTTTTGACTAAATGGAATATGATCTAAGAAAATATCTTTGATGATGTTGGTTAGCAAATTCTCACATCAAAGACAAAACAACGAGGAGGTTCTCTAACTACTGTAATCCACAGATGGTGTGCTGATTACACAGAGGCCCCAGATATGACAAAGCCTCCTCAGTAATCTATTTACTTAAAGTAAATCTGCCTAGCTATTCATGCAAAAAAAAAGTTGGTGAGGAATGTCATTGACCAGCTGAGGACATAGGTGGATGAGCAGCCCATTATTTTAACTGACTCATTTGCCAGTCTGGTGGACCAGATGACTCTCTAAGACTGAAAGTAGAGTAGGTACAAACCTATATTAGTAATGTGAAGTTTTCTTGTACGGGAGCTCCCTATATCAGTAAAATAACTAGACCAATCTGTATTCCAACACACACACACACACACACACACACACACACACACACACACACACACACGTTCACAATCATGTTGGGTGAGAGAGAGGGACAATCTTCTAGGTCAGGGGTGGGGAACCTGTGGCCTCAAGGTCACATGTGACTCCAAAAGGGCCATATTTGAGGACCTAGAAGGCTACATGTGGCCTCAAGGCTGCAGGTTCCCCACCCCTGTACTAGGTCCAAGATCAAAGAGTAGTTCAGTCTGGATCACATTTGAGGAATGGCACAGCATTTTCACTAATGCCAAGACTCTCACTGCTATAAAATTCCATCCTCTTGAAACTAGCATTTTCCTGGAGATGATGCTATATGGAAGTGAATACTAGAACACTATGATGTCAACATAATCAAAATTATAAGTGAATGAAAAACAAACAAAAAATGGATGGTGAGTATAAGTAGATATAAATGTATTGTGAATTATGGTTTGCATTTAATAAATTAAATGTTACTAAAGGAAAAAAGACAACAAGAAATGGTTGTTATGATATCTATCTCTATAGTGAAAAGTTGAAGAGTTTTGATTTGTGAGGAAAGCTGATGAATATGGTAAATTAGAATGTCTGGGAAAAACACTTCTTTTCTTGTTTTTTATTGATAACATGTTCATCTTTAGTGTTTACCTTCTCCAATAGAGATGGACTCAAACGGTTACTGTTTCATGAGATTAAACCATAAACTCATTTCTATTTTTTTTTTACTTTTTTGGAGGGAGGAAGGCAGGGCAATTGGGGTTAAGTGACTTGCCCAAGGTCACATGTCTAATAAATGTTAAGTATCTACATAAACTCATTTCTAAGAGACTGTAAGGTCCCTTGAAGATATTAACAGTCTACGCTAATGGCTCTGTGCCATATGATGAGATGACTTAAGAATATAGGTACATTGACTTTTCTCAAAGTTATCATGCACTCAGATAGCTGGTACCCTCCATGGCATGAGTACTATGAGTCCTATTTTTAGGCAGTAGGATCCCAGAATTCACCCACTCCCTGCAGATTCTTCCAGGTGTAGGACTTCTGTCCTGGTGAAGAATTGCTGACTCCACCTCCAAAGACTTGGAGAGAAGCCTTTGATATAAATTGACTGACTTAACAGTGTTTTGTAATAAGATTGTAAACAAAGCATTTTAAGAAAAGATGGTTCTTGAAAGTTTTTAAGTTAATGGAGCTTTAGCTTTAATGTCTTCATAATTTTAATAGACTCAAATTAAAGGAATACATTGATATATATGTGTAGATATGGTAGTCTGTCTTTTTCTTTCCAGAAGCAGAGCATTTTATATTATCTTTGGTGCATTCATCTCCTCGTCTGAATTATAATTATCCCATATGTAATAGGGGACTGGTCAATAAAAAGCTTATGCTCAGAAGCAGCTTTACCCAGAATTCTTCACCTTGGCCACCTAGCTGTGCTACATGTACTGAGTCTTCATTGACCAGTTCTCCATTACACATAATTATATAGTCCTTCCATATCTTTGCACATGACAAATCATTGCTGCTTGATTATAATCTCCAAAAGGGCAGAAATGATGTCTTATTTATCTCCTAGCAATTAGCAGGTGCACACAGCAGGCACATGGTAAAAGTAGGTGATGCTATTTCAGATTTCTAATGAACATCTTTTGCAGGTCAGCTCTGTGAGGGAAATATAAATGAGTGTAGATCCAATCCCTGCTTAAATAAAGCCACTTGTGTCGATGGTGTTGATGGATATCACTGCTCATGTGTGAGAGGATTCAAAGGTCAGCATTTGAATGTTTCTATCCTTTCTGCTTGCTTATGAATTTTTCTTTACATTCATGGGTAGATTTTTTGACGTCTTTTAAAAACTGAGGGCTTAAAATTACACAGATTGACTTATTCTTGCAATTTAAACTGAATTTTTGTACTTTGAGATAGATGGACGCAAGAGATGCTGTGTATGAGATGCAGAATTGAGGTGGCACATGTAAAGCTTAAGACGAGAGATGAAGATAATTTATGTGGTCATTAGTCCTTCCAAAAAAAATCTAAGAATATAAACTGAGGGTTTTTCCAAAATAGCAATAGATTAATAAGACATTACTGATTTGGATTCTCACATAGCAAGTATAAGCCAATTGTTGAGAGTACTTCATTTGTTGCGAATAATATCCATAGGGTTATTAATTTTGCATTAGAAGGTCCTCACAACTCAACACAGAAGACCACTGATCCAAAAGAAACCACAGAAATTTGTTCTAGTTCTCTTATTTTAGTAATATAGAAAATGAGGCTCAGAAGAGTTCTGGTTTGTCCCCAAGGAACAAAAGTAAGAAGTGGTAGAACCAGAATTTGAAATCAAGACATCTGACTCTTCCTATTTTTGCTCTTATCACTGGTTGAAACTATTACTTTTCCCCCTGTTCTGATGTAACTTTTCAACAGGGTACACTTCCCCCTGCCTCAGCGCTAAGACACTATAAAATAAAGCATCATCAAGCCATTACCTGACCCCTCTACCTGAAGCTACTTTTTCCCACCTACTGTCCTTTTCCCTAATCATCCCTTGCCTTACTTAAGGGTTATTTATAAGGGTTATTCCTTCCCCCATTTGGATATAAGCAATTTGAGCTTATTTCATCTTTGTATCCTAACTAACAAGTGCAATGGATTTCATGAAGTGAGTACTTAATAGAAGTTTGTTGGAGTCACAGATCATTAAAGAACTAGACTGTGCCTCATTAGATATGTTAATAACTCACTTATGGAGCACTTTACAGGTAGAAAGTACTTTCAAGTGCACTATCTCCGTAGTCTGTTTTAGTATCCCCATTCTGTGCATGAAGAAACAGGTTTGAGGAGGTAAATTTGGAGAAGTTAATTGACTTGCTTCAAGGTCACACAGCCTGCAAACGATAGATTCAGGACTGAAACCCGATTTCAGATTTCTAATTCAGTACTCTATTGGCTACATATCGTCACTTAGCTTCTTTTTCCTTGGCTTCAATATTACCAGTCTATTTGTAATATTTTATTAAAATTGTAGTATTTTAAATACAATTATCAGGATATCACCACCACCACCATCATCTTGTTCTTGTCTTTTTAAATGGTGTTCCAATAGAAACCATCCAGGGACAACCTGCTATTATATATGTATAAATGTATGAATATACACACATATACATATAAGTTTTATGCATATATATTTAATGTTCTACAGATGATTGACAGGTAGATGAAATAATTACACCACACAGCTGATTATTGTTGTTGCATTGTAATTGTCATCAATTTATCATTATTCCTTTGACCTTCATTTTCGTATCCCTTCCCTGCCAGGCATTCACTGTGAAACAGAAGTCAATGAATGCCAGTCAAACCCATGTCAGAACAATGCAGTTTGTGAAGATCAGATAGGGGGGTTCTTGTGCAAATGCCTTCCTGGTTTTTGGGGTAACCGGTGTGAAAAGAACATAGATGAATGTCTCAGTAGTCCCTGCAAGAATGGAGCTACCTGCAAGGATGGCATCAATGGCTTCAGGTAAAAAAATCAGATCTGGTTAATTTCATGAAATGGCACGTGAAGGACTTAGGTTTCTTTTGCTTTTGCCAAAATGTTCTTGTCTTTGACTTGTCTTCCCTTTCAAGCACCTTCTTCGGATGAGGAGTACAGAGACATAATTTAAGTCTGTGAATTAACTTTCTGTTTATTCTCAAAGTTTAACATTCCTCTGTATGTCATCTTTTACAAATTAATTGAAAATATTTCTTTGTGAAAGTGTTGACTAAGTTTATTTTCATAATATTATCATTTTTTAATTTGTTGGAGGTTTTTTGTGGGGGAGGGAGTGAGCACAGAGAATGAGAGAGATCCCACCATGTACGATATGTATTAATGTAATAGGGTAGTTATTTTCCTCTACTAATGCAAATTATAATCCTTTCACACCCTCTCTTCCTGTGCAAACTCTATCTTTTCCAAAAACTTTTAATTCATATCTGGTTCAGATTTATGTCTACATTCTCTTTATTGATGTGACCCATGTTTAAATATATAGCACAAACTGATAACATATCTCTCCACTTCGTAGCTTCAGATATTTTAAATCCTTCTCCCCAAGATACAATAACTATATGTGATAGCTATCCAACCTTAATACATCTGACTTAATATTTCATAAAATAAATTTGAGTTACTATCATTATTTTAAATGGCATACTGAGTAAGTGGCAGCATGATATAATGGAAAGAGCACTGGAAAGGGTCACAAGACCCTGATTCAAATTCTACCTCTGCTTTTTACTATATGTATATCCTTTGGTAAGCCACACACCTTCCTGGGGCTCCATTTCCTTAAATATAAATTAACGAAGGGCAGCTAGTTGGCACAGTGAATAGAGCAACTGCCCTGGAGTCAGGAGGACCTGCATTCAAATCCGGCCTCAGACACTTAACAAAAAAACTAGTTTTGTGATGTTGGGCAAGTCACTTAACCCCAATTGCCCTACCTTTCCCCCTCCAAAAAAGCAAAAAAAAAAAAAAAACCCAACATAAATTAATGAGCTTGGGTTGCTTACTCTTAAAGCATAATCTAGTTATGATCAGATAGTTATCCAATATTAGATTATAAATTAAATATATGCATATACCCAAGTTTATTTTATTGTTCTGATTTATATTTTACATATGTTGATGAATATATATATATATATTCTAGTCTTTCTGTTCTTGGTGTTATGTTTGGTTCTTCATTCTCCTTCATCCTACATATCTAATCTGCTACCAAATCTTTCCATCTCCTCTTTTACAGTATCTCTCACATAGAACTCTTTCTTTATACATACCCAGCTAACACAAATAGTCCAGCTACTTACAGCCTAATGGACTGGACAATTTAAAAGTCCTCCTACTTGCTCTCCCTGTATTATCTCTTTCCCTTCCACTTTGTTTTTCACATAGCTCTCAATGTGAACTTCCTTAAGCTCAGATATGTATTTTACATGTATTAGAATTCAGAATTATTAAAGATTCTTGCTTCTCTGTGAATTTATGGTATATCTCATGAGGCAGATTCCTCATTGGAATTATGCAGACATTTCCTAATTTACAAACACATGACTGCGTATGGCCTGCTGGTCTCAGGCTGTCTTTCTCCATCAAAAAACGGGAACCAAAGTGGTCTTGGTCTCCTAGCACCACCTGGTGGCACATGTGTAGAATTGTCTAATCCAATTTCTTCAACTACTTTATTCTCAGGGCATTTATTTACACGCTTTGCTTCCCTACTTGATTCTGTTTTTCAGTCCTCTTAATTCAATTAATTTCATCTCAAGCTTTATCCTTCCTTCATGGGCACATACTTTCAATTAAACAAATGACTAAATTAATATTCATCCTCTCTCTAATCCCTTTCCTTTTCCCTTTCAGCCTCAAAAACATTTCTCACCTCTTTTTTTTGTCTCCCCTAAACTGGTCATTCCATTTGCAAGCAAAAAAATAAAGAGTCTAAATTAAGAACAAGGAAAAAGATATAAGATATATGGCTGTGGATATCTATCTATATGAATATAGATAGATATGTAAAAGGCAAATGATAACCAATGTTGACAATTTCTATTGCCCTTGGAAGTACCTGGAAGCCCACGTAAGAATCGCTATGAAACTTCCCATCGATCTTGCCCTCATCCAAGTGACCGTGTTTCCCTTAACTACTGGCATGCTAGATACGTAACGATCTATTTCTTGGGATCATATATGTTTTATGTCTGTAATGTTTTGCAGACTATTGACAAAATTACTACACTGTGTAGCTGATTATTATTATTCCTTTGACTATCATTTTCTTATCCCTTCCCTGCCGGGCATTCACTGTGAAACAGAAGTCAATGCATGCCAGTCAAACTTGTGTTTGAACAGTGTGGTTTGTGGAGATCAGATAGGGAGGTTCTTATGCAAATGCCTTCCTGGTTTAAAGCACCAGTGGGCCTTAGAGGTTATATAGCCCAAGCATGTCATTTTATAAAAGAAGGAACTGATACTGTGAGGGGCTAGATTACTTGGCCAGGGCAGATAGTTCATCAAAAGCAGAGCCAGCATTGAAAACATAGATCCTTTGACTCCAAATTCGGAACCCTTTCCACTGGGTTTTTAATTTTATAGAATTGCGGAATCATAGAAACAGAGATCATCTATCCCAACCCGGGTCAGGAATTGCCCATGCATCATCCCTGAGAGACTGTCATCCACACTGAACTTAAACATCTTCAGTCATGGAATTCAAATCATTAGGCAGTCTGTACTACCATCTTATCCCCAGTTCTAGTTTCCTGAAAAGTCTTTAATATTGAGCCAAAAATCTGCCTCCTTGTAACTCTTTATAGAGAGTTTCTGAAGTAACTTTTCAGCATGACAGGCCTTCACATGTAGGAAGTCAGTGGTCTTGTCTCTCCTTATCCTCAAACTGAAGACAATAAGTATCTCCCTGTCCCCAAACCTTCCTTCACAGGGCATGATTTCTTAATCTTTTGCTTTCTGAATCACCTTCCCCTGGATCACTCTAGTTTGCCTTTTAAAATAATCATTCAGGGAAGAGGACAATGGAATTATGTGCCCTGGCTGAGGCATACTTTGATTTCTGAGGGCTTAGGCTATGTTAGCTTTAACAGAATTTATTTTTTAATTTTTAAATAAGATACTGCATCATTTGAGTATATTAAACTCTTGGTCAAATGAAACATCAAAAATTTTTATTCACATTAATTACTGTCAAAACAGATCTACTTTCTTGAAATGAAAATTTATCGCTATGTATTTTGAATCCTCTCTTATGTTCTGCTGTGCACATGAAATGTTTTTTCTTTTCTTATTTTATATTTGTTTTAATATGTGTTTATAATATGTTTCTTTTTCTTTTCTTATTATGCATTTAAGTGGATTTTTTTTATTTTTAAATATATAAAAGTTTCGAAAAGAAAGGAAGAAGGGCAGCTAAGTGGATAGAGCACCAGCCTTGGAATCAAGAAGACCTAAGTTCAAATCCGACTTCAGATAGCATGCTTACTAGCTGTGTGACTCTGGGCAAATCACTTAACCCCAGTGCCTTGCCAGAAAAAGCAGGCCTGTTCCACCTCATATATCCATAGTAAATCTTGGTAGACAGTGAAAAGGTCCAGATTAGTAAAAGAAATGGAAAATTATTTAGGAAAATTTGAGCAGTGGGCTTAGTATTTGGTAGTAATACTGTGAATTCAATGAATTACCAATGATTCACAGAAGGGTCCCTGGAAAGACTGCAGAGAGATCCTAAGTAAAACCCTTGGTGCAGAGTAATTGAGATAAAAGGGTCAGGATATAGTTTTCGGCATAGGTGCATAAGACAAAGATTCAGCTCCTGGCTGTTGTTGTTGAGTCATTTCAGTCAAGTCCAACTCTTCATGACCTCATTTGGGGTTTTCTTGGCGAAGATACTGGAGAGGTTTGCCATTTCCTTCTCCAGCTCATTTGACAGATGAAGAAACTGAAGCAAACAGATTAAGTGACTTACCCTGGGTCACACAGCTAGCAAGTGTCTGAGGCTAAATTTAAACTCACGAAGATGAGTCTTCCTGACTCCTGGCCTGGCATTCTGTCCACTGTATCACCTAACTACCCCCTAGCTCCTGGGACTAAGGCACAAAGAGTCAGCTTTGTCTTATGAAAAGCAAGAAGCCACTATTCTAGAATTAGAATATTTGGTCAAAGTGGGCCCAGCAATAAAAGTAACTTGAGAAATAAGTTGTTAATTAATTGTTAGGTTGATTGAGCCATCTGAGAAACTATGTATCTTTGTCTTCCAGGCCAAGGGAATTTTATAAAGTCCAGATAGCAGTTAAGTGACCCCTCTGGATACATGTAGAACTGGTCATTTGTTTTATATAAATGCAGGCAACTATTGATACTTACTTCTGCTAAATTTTATTTTATATTGGTTTTAGTCTCATGTTCCAGCTTGCCAATGTAATTTCAAATTATATTAAGTATTCCATAGCTTTGTGTCTAATTTGATAACCTTGTCCTTTCTGATTTCATCCAAGTCTTTGATAAAAGCCTTTGACATTCCTCTAATCACTTTCCAAGTTGACATACCTTTTTTAAGTGTCCATTGCTCAGATGCAAATGCACCAAATCATATTCTCAACAAGGCAACACTATCTTACCCACAAAAGTGTCATGACAAAAAAAAATTGTTATGGTTTGCTGAAACTAAGATAGAATATCATATTTCCCTCAACTACTAATTTTTCAAAAAATTTTAATTGAGTTTGGCATGACCTCTTTTCAGTGAGTCTATGTTGGTTCCTAGAGACCTTTGCATTGCTTTCTAAACCTTTACAAAAATCTGTTTAATAATCTATTTCTAGAAATCTTGATTTCTTTAAATGCCAAGAGAGCAAATAATTTTGAAATCTCTTTCTGTACTTCACATAAATATCAGGAATCTAGAACTATTTTGCAGAATGCTCTGGGCTTTTAAAAATAAATTAGTATAGCATTTTCCTGTTTCGGTTTTTCGGTTTCCTTTAGTGATTAAGAATGCAGCAGTATTGCTTTCTACTGTTTTTCATTGCATGCATACAGTATTAAGGCTACAATTTGGATTTACTAGATCTTTGTGGGAAGCCAGCCATGATCTATAAAATTGTTTCTATTAGAAAAAAAATTCAGAATTCCAAAGGATTGTCTCACAAACACATTTTTCGGGAACATAGACTGTTTACAAGTTCAAGACAGCCTTTGGTCAGTCAAACAGCACTTACAAAGAACTTCCTATGTGACAGGGGCTATGCTAAGCGCTAGGGATACAAATGCAAGAAATAAAGGATAATCTGCCCTCAAGGAGTTTACATTCTAATTGGAGGCAACACATTAAAAGGGAGCTGAAAATGCGGGTAGGAGAAGGAGCTACCCATAGGGGGACCATTGTGACATAATCTGGAGAATCAGGAATGACTGTTGTGTGGCCCTTCGCCAAAGTGTAGGATCTAGGAAGATTCCCCAAGGGGAGAAGGGGACCCACAGGAGCAGAGTCAGGAAACAGCTGAGCCATAGTGGCTAAGTACTGGCTCAAATCTGTCTATTTTGTTCTTTTTCAGATGTCAGTGTGTGGCAGGATACACGGGGCCACTCTGTGAAGTGAATATCAATGAATGTGATTCCAACCCATGCAAAAACCAGGCCACCTGTGTGGATGAGCTGAACACTTACATCTGTAAATGTCGGCCAGGCTTCTCCGGCAGCAGGTGTGAAACAGGTATGGAGGAACAAAGGATCACTGCTGTTGTTCAGTCGTGCCCAACCCCGTGGACCAGATGTCCATGGTTCTCAGCAAAATTACTGGAGTGGATTGCCATTTCCTTCTCCAGCTCATTTTACAAATGAGGAAATTGAGGCAAACAGGGTGAAGTGACTTACCCAAGGTCACACAGCTAGTAAGTATCTGATGTCAAATTTGAACTCTGGTCTTTCTGACTCCAGGCCCAGCACTTTATCCACAATACCACCTAGCAGCGGTCATTAGAAGAATTTGACTCAGAAATTAAGCTTGGATTAAAATGATTTTCCAAAAGCAGATGTCAGGTACAGCACAAACTGAACAATGGCATAGTGGGCCAAGTAGTTTTCTTCTGTCTTACATTTCTCAGGCTGGTTCATTTCTGTCCAAACCCTATGGGCGCTGGCTCCATGGTTAGAGCAGTGATTCCTAAATAGACCACACCCCAGCCTGGCCAAGTATCTTCCAGAAGGGAAAGTGGTTCAGCCCAAACTGATGAAGTATCTTTGGGTTCTAGGAAGCAGTTTTTCCAGGGATGTATAAATCTGCATGTATGTGCACGTGTACACACACACACTCACACACACACAGTCAATGCCAAGAGAAGAAGATTCTTTAGGACGTTGGTGATAGTAGAGAATCACCTAGAGTCCTACGTTCCATAAAGAAATTCCAGCCTCACCTCCTACCACTATATACCTGAGGACCTCAGACAGAACCAGACTTTGAGCTTAGGGCTGGAAAATGGCAATTCATTTATTGATGACATAGTTGGACTTGCCCCAAAACATTGGTTTGAATTTTCTCTTTTTAAATAGAAAATGCTGTTCATTTCTGTTGTTTGTTTGTTTTCCATCTGGTTTAGCTTTAGCTTCTGAATTGTTTGAGGATAAAGAGGCAACTACACTGAGTACACTGAGTATGGGGTTTGGTGTCAGGAGTCTTCCTGAGTTCAAATGTGGTCTCAGACACTTACTAGCTATATGACCCTGGGCAAGTCACTTAACTTTTCATTGCCTCAGTTTCCTCTTCTGTAAAATGGGGATAATAGTAGCACTTACTGCCCAGGGCTATTGTGATGATCAAATGAAATAATAATTGTAAAATGCTTCATACAATACCTGATATATTAAGTGCTATATGTCGTTGTTCACTTGTTTTTTTAGTTGCCACCCCAGTTAGGGTTTTCTTGGCAGAGATTATTAGAGTGGTTTACCATTTTCTTCTCTGGCTCATTTTATAGATGAAGAAATGGGGGCAAACAATGTTAAGTGACTTGCCCAGGGTCATCCAGCTAGTAAGTGTCTGAGGCTAAATTTGAATTCAGAAAGACGAGTCTTCCTGCCTCCAGACCTATGACTTCATTCACTGTACCACCCAGCTGCCCGAGCACTATACAAATATTAGCTATTAATCAACACCATCATTATTATTGTCACTATTATTAGTAACTCCCTGAGACTCTAAATTACAGAGACACAGTAGATCTGAATTGGTAGAGGGAGTTTCCTGACACAGGAATTTCCTATACAGTGAAATCAGAGATGTGTTCTCTATCCCTATAGATAGTAGAGATGGAAGACGACCTTAGAGTGGGAGGCTCTAGCATCTAGGGGTACCCTGCAAGGCTGCCTGCAGGACAGGCTCTTGAATTTAATCTTAAAGGAAAGCCATGAGGCAACAGGCAGCGCAAAGGCCAAAGATGAAATGTAAAGTAAGCAAGGAGTCCAGGATAGATGGTTCACAGAGTATTGGAAAGGAGTAAATTATAAAAAGACTTGAAATATAGGAAGGGATTGGGCCGTGAAGAGTGTTAAATGCTAACCTCCCCTACTTACCAAACTCTCCAGCCAAATATAATCTCTGTTTGGTTTTTAAAACCCTCACAATTTGTCCCCCCACCCTCAACTTTCTGTTCCAATTTCATTAACCATTACTTCATTTCTTATAGTCTATGGTCCAGCTAGACTAACTTGCTATTCCTCACACCTAACATTCCATCTCTGCACCTTTGCATTGGCTGTCTCCCATCTCTGGAATGGACTCCCCCTCTCAAAATCCCTTGTTTAAATTTCTGTTCAGACACCACTTTCTACATGAAGCCTTTCCCATTTCCCACAGCTCCTAGTAACCTCCCAAAAAAGGTTTTCTCTACCCTTATATTTTCTAATGAATATTTTCTCCCCTTGTATTATATATTGACACCTCGTTCTCTAGACAGAAATAATAAATCAACCACTGCTTTGTAGCATTTGCTAATTTCCCAAGTGTAAATGCTCACCCTGGAAATTTAAGTCAGCTTGCAAGCCAGCTTGAGCTTGCTTCAGCACACCCCTCTTTGTACTTGTTTTGTATATGTCTCATAGGTAATTATTTACGCACAGATTGTCTCCTCCAGTAGAAAGTAAGTTTCTTGAGAGCAGGGCCTGAGGCATTTTTGTCTTCTACTCTCAGAGTCCAGCACAGTTCTTGACAAATAGTTGGTGCCTAATAGATGCTTTTGGTTGATTAAGACATACATTACTACACAAACACATACAAACCAAAAGAAAAGCAATGAGATATAAAGGAATGAATGTGGGACATTCAGCTAGTAGTTGGTAGCTCAGTAAGACCCAGCCTTGCATGCTGGCCTTGGATTCATGTCCTGACTCGAGTATTGCATGTTTGACCCTGAATAAGTAATTTAAATTCAATATATCATTGAATTTCCCTAAGTCTCAAGTTTTCTCTTTTGCAATATGGGATTCTACCTATAATACCTACTTCACAGAGTTACTTTGCAGATTGAATGATATATAAAGCATTTGGCAAACCCAGAAGTACTGTGTAAATGACAACTTATTAATATATAATTACATTATTATATTTATATTATTATAATATTATATAATTATATAATATATGTGCATGTGACATAACATATAATAATATAATATATACTAAAATTACATATATATCATTACTATTATACAATTCTTTCAATTCTACCACTGACTGTGCTGGCTTGTGACCCAGAGCAAGTCTCTTAACCTGTTACATACCAGGAAGTTCTCTTAGATTCTAAGTTTCAGAGAAGGCATCATTCTACATTGGTAGAGGGAGATCTCTTTAAGACAAATGGTGGAGAGAAGACACTGATGGAGAGAAAAGCATGCTGGGAAATGTGAAGGGTTCTTTTGTTGAATGGCTTACAGTTTCCTTTATCACTTTCTCCAGCCTCCCTCTCTTTCACTTTCTCCTAAAGCTCTCCCCTTTATCTGATTGTCCTCTTTGTTACTTACTGGAGTAAGTCCATTATCAGGATGGGCATTACCCTCTTTTACTTTTAGAAAGTATTCCCGGTTATGGATTGATTCCTTATCTACCATTTTCTGGAAATAGTCATTCAATAATTATTTCCTGAATGCCTACAGTGTGCATGACCCTGTTCCAGGAACTTGTCCCTGGACTCAAAAACTTTAGAATCTTATGTGGACTCAAGAATCTTATGTGGGTTCTGGTCTTAGTTTTGTCCCTAATTTGCTATGTGACTTTGGACCAGAAACTTATATTCTCTGAGTTCCATTGATCATATCTGTGAAATAACTGCCCTATTATCTCAGAGTTGTCAGGGGAATAGAATGAGTTAATAAATGTTAAAGTGTTTTGAAAAATATAAAACATATATAAATATTACATTATTGTACATGTGAATAATATTGAATACCACATTGGTATTCATAAAGTTTGATAAAGCTCATTATTATTCATGGTATGAATAACATATGAACACAGTAAGACCCAGCCTTGCATGCTGGCTTTGGATTCATGTCCTAACTCGTGTATTGCATGTTTGACCCTGGATAAGTAATTTAAAGCAATTTAAACTCTCACACCCTAGATGCCTCTTTAAGCTTATAAATTGCAGATGAGTTAATGTAGGAAGTTTTCCTTAGGCCAAGCCTAACTTTATCTCTGCAGTTTCCACACGTTGTTCCTACTTCTGCTCTCTGGGACCAAGAAGAAACAGCTGAATGTTGCATTTTTCCAAACTGGACTTACTTGGTTTTATTTGGGGCCATATTGCTCCCATTGCTTGAACAATGTCTTTGCACATATCTAGAGCTAAATGTTTTTCATATTTGTTGCAGAACAGTCTGCTGGTTTTAACCTGGATTTTGAGGTTTCCGGAATCTATGGTTATGTCATGCTCGATGGTGTACTCCCACCTCTTAGTGCCATTACATGCGCGTTCTGGATGAAATCTTCTGACATTAACAACTATGGAACTCCAATCTCTTATGCACTTGAGGATGGAAGCGACAATACTTTCCTTCTCACTGATTATAATGGGTAAGCAGAACCAGCAATAAATAGATCCAGTGTTTGTTGTTGTTGTTTTATGCAGAATTCCTACTAGCTCACTTACAATAATGAGATCAAGAGGTGAGGTTCAAACTAACTGATGATGGGGATGTTGGATGGAAAAAAGGAGAAGTCTGAGTTCAAATCTGGCCTCAGACACTTAAGACTTACTAGCCTGTGACCTTGGGCAAGTCACTTAAACCCAATTGCCCTGCCTTCCCCCCTCCAAAAAAAGAAGAGAGTAAGAGAGAGAGAGAAGTCTGCTGCTCTATTCTTTTTGCCTGACTGGGCTTTGGCACTGATGTCCTTTACTGATCTTTCAGATTCTAACTCAAATGCCATTTCCTTCACAAAAGCCCTTTTTGAGTCCTACTTCAGATCACTCCAGTCATAATGCCCTTCCACCTCTCAAACTCCTTGGAACACTTTTTACCTCTCTTATGCATCATTATGTTGTATTTTGTATCTGAGTTATCTGTTTATGTTCTATATCTCCCTCCTAGACTGTAAGCACAATTAGATAATATATGTTATCAAACTTTGAATCTTCTTTAGCACCTAGCACAAGTGTTCTGTAGGGAGTAAGTACTTGGGACTCAGGGGTGGGGAACCAGTGGCCTCGAGGCTACATGTGGCCCTCTAGGTCCTCAAGTATAGCCCGACTGAATCTGTTTGAACAATCTGTTCTGTGAAGTTTGGATTGAGGACCTAGTGGGCCATATGTGGCCTCAAGGCCACAGGTTCGCCGCCCTGGTTGGTGGTACTAAATGAATTGAATGAAATTGAGTTTCATTCAACAGTTTATTTGAACAACTAACCTCTTATATTGTGCTGGTTGGGATTCCCAACATTGTCTGAAAGGCAAGATAACCACTACCCCTTTCCAGGGAGCCAAAAATTTATAAAAGGATTCCTGTCACATAAATAGGGGAAGTCAGCTAAGTAGAATTGGGTAAAAGCAGCATGGTGTAGGGGATGGAGAGCTGGGTTCAAGTAGTGACTCTAACAGATAGCAGTTTTGTGTTCCTGACAAGTCACCTAATCTGTTGGTATATCATGTAACTCTCTAAGACCACATTTTTCAAAGAAAGTGCTGGTCTGCATTGGTGGAGGCCGTGTCCTCATTGGGAGTTACCTGTAAAGGGAGCAGTAGAGAGAAAACTTGTATGTTATGGGAAGTAGTAGGACATCTTTTGTTCACTGGCTTGCCATGCCCATTGTTACTTTCTCCAGCCTCCTTTAAGCTCATTTTCTTCTAAACCTCTCACCTTTATCTGATTGTCTTTTTTGTTACCAACCTGAATAAATTAATTTTCATAAACAAGAACTACAATCTGCCGTTTATCTCTGTAAATGTCTTCCGCATTACAGATTGATACTGGATCATTCCTATCACTTATCTGACAACAATCACTTAATGATATGTTTACTGAGTACCCACAAAGTGCATGGCCCTATACTGAACTCAGAGTGCTTAGAATCAAATATGGAAAATAAGTCCGTTCCATCAGGAGAAGTGGCTCCATATAGATGTACTTAGGTCTACTCTTGATTCTCTGTATGAGTCTCGTGATGGATTGATTACCTGGAGTGGCTTCTTTCATCTCAAGCTAGACTACTTCATCTCAGAATATTCTAACACTAGCTCCTTCCATGCAAGAAAATGCAAGTACTACGAAAGCAGAGATTGCTTGATTTTTTTCTCTATGGACCCCCAGGACCAAACACAGTATATGGCACATTTTTTTCTTGTTCAGGTGTTTTCAGTTGCATCTAACTCTTCATGACCCCCTTTGAGGTTTTCTTGGCAAAGATGCTGCAGTAGTTGACATTTCCTTCTCCATCTCATTTTACAGATAAGGAAACTGAGGCAAACAGGGTGAATTGACTTACCCGGGGTTATTTGAGGCTGAATTTGAAGTCAGGAAGATACGTCTTCCTGTTTCCAGACCCCACACTCTATCCACTGTGCCTTATATGGCTCATAGTAGGGACCTAATAAATGCTTGTTAAATTAACAAATGTGAACCTTGGTATTACAAATTAATTTAATGTGATCTGAGGTAAAATATAGAGACAAATCTGATACTACAACATTTAAACAAGTGGGGAAAAATCGTATTTTTTTTATTTAGCATCTTGTTCCCACTGAAACCTTCAGCATCTCTTTGTTTACATAACTTTATAGCTCCTTTCCCAGTCTAATTTATCTAATTGTTATTATAGATGTAGTTTTGTTGCTGCTAGACTCTAAGCTCATTAAGGACTGGGACCATGAGTTATTGATTTTTGCATTCTCACGGTGCTTAACAAAGAAGCCGGCACATAGTAGGTGATCAGTGTATATTAAGTTGTGCAGAAGGCAGCATACTGTTGAACATAATGCCCACCTGACATCTCTTCTTTCTTCCTACAGCTGGGTTCTTTATGTGAATGGGAAGGAGAGGATAACAGACTGTCCCTCAGTCAATGATGGTATTTGGCATCATATCTCAGTCACCTGGACAAGTACTGATGGATCCTGGAAAGTGTATATTGATGGAAAATTATCTGATGGGGGCACTGGCCTGTCTGTTGGCTCAGCTATCCGGGGTATGTCTTAGAATAAATTATTTGTCCCTGTAGTAGCTATAGAACATACAGTCCTTGAATGCTCTTTGATTTGGATTTTTTTTATTGGCCACATTTTTTGACAATTTTAATGCATGTTGCCTCATTTATCTATCCTAGCTCACCCAAAATGCCTATTTACTGCCATTATTTTCTAGATGAACTAGCTGGTGCAGCTGAGTACATCAATTGACCTTGAAAATATCTTATACTATGTTAAAAAAAAAAAAAGCCAGGGGCGGCTAGATGGCGCAGTGAGTAGAGCCCTGACCCTGGAGTCAGGAGGACCTGAGTTCAAATGCGGCCTCAGACACTTAACACTTACTAGTTATGTGACCTTGGGCAAGCCACTTAACCCCAATTGCCCTGTCCTCCCCGCTCCAAAAAGCAAAAAAAAAACAAAAAACAAAAAAGAAACCCATCTTCATAAGTCATCAGCTTTGTTTTCTATCCTCATTTGATTCATAAAGATAAGGTGGTAATACAGAATTCAGTGGTTCAAGAATATTCAACTGAAAAATATGATGTTATTTATTTGGGACCATGAACTATGCAGAATTTATACAGTAATTAATCTATCTAGACAATAAACATCATTAAGTATTTATCAAGTACCTAGTTAAAGGAACAGGCCCTATAATAGGCAGAGGGGACACAAATATATGAAACAGTTCCTGTCCTCAGGGAGCTTACATTCTGTCAGGAGAGAACATCCTATTGGGAGACTAACTTACTTTGTGACTCAGATCAACATCAATCTCTCAATTTACTTTTTAAGAAATGATTGGGGTGGCTAGGTGGTACGGTGAATAGAACTCCAGCCCTGGAATCAAGAGGACCTGAGTTCGAACCCAGCCTCAGACACTTAACACTTACTAGCCATGTGACCTTGGGCAAGTCACTTAAGCCCAATTGCCCTCCCTTCCCCCCTCCAAAAAGCCAAAAAAAAAAAAGAAATTATTATTATGCCTACTAATTTAGAGTATACCCTCATACACATGCATATGACATTCACTGTTGCCTTTTGAGTCCCAGTAATTTTAAAAAGAGAAGTTATTTGAAGAATCATAAAGTCTCAGGCAAATGGCCCAAGAATTTTCTGTTTTAAAAAGGAAATCCCTGAATTCAACAGAGGCCCACAACCTGGGGTGATGGAAGGATCTATAGTCCAAGAAAGGGCTTCTTATCCTACTGGGTTTTAGATCAATCAATTAGCGAATTTATTACACAACTCCTATTCAGTAAAATAAAAGAAGATAGAACTGAAGGATAAAAGAAATAGTTACATATAAACACATATGTCAGAACCATGCACGTATATTCAACCAACTCTTTCTATATTGACATTCATTATGGTATAAACATTTTGTTGGGTGAACAAGGGGGGAAAAAATGAAGTGCAGAAGGAGGTTTTGAAGGGATGGTAGACAAAGGAGCCTTCAGAGGCTACTCTGAAAAGGTTTTCCAGAGACAAAGATTAGAAACCATAAAAAAAAAAATCAGCTATTGGGCAGGGACAAGCATGAAAGGCACGGCATGGGGGCACATGCAGTGTGTGACTATTGAAGAATGAAACAAATGTCACAAGCCAGCACGACTACATTTTGGTCACATGGCATAGAGAGGTCATCTTATAAAACCATAATGCAACAATGTGTACTAAACAGCAAGCCTGCAGACTCAAATTTTGCCCTTGTCCATTTGTAAATATATTTATCAGAAACTCAAATAAAAATGAGGACTTTGTCTACTAAGATTATATTGTTGGCAGATATATGTATGCACAGACATATGTATACATATGTATCTATATGTTTCTAATTTCTTTTCCATTAAATTAGTATTTATACATATATGTATGCACATATGTATACATATGTATCTATAAATTTTGAATTTCTTTTCCAACTAATTAGTGTTTATAAATATGCATGTGTACATACATATCTGTACATATATATCTATAAATTTTCAACTTCTTTTCCTAATTAGTGTTTTCAGAGGTCCTGAAGGGAATAGGCTTCTACAAAACTCAGCAAATTCTCCCATTGACTTCAATTACATGGTAGCATTGAGACATACTTAAGTACCTAAGAGAAAGTAGACAACCTGGAATTGAATTATTTCTCAATAAGATAATCTTCCTTTTATTAATATATCTATCTATATTTTTTCTTTTCTCTGGTATCAAGTAGTCATAAAGTCAATTCTAATGTCCAAAATTCTGGGTATTTGGTTAAATATTTTACAAACAAAATTGTATTTATCAATAAAATATAATTTATTTTACTCAAAAGGTTCCATGGTATCATTTATATGTAAAAGTATAGAAGGGTAGCAATCTCTGTCATTGAAGATTGTGCTTGTAGAACTTTTTAAGTAAAAAAACCCATACCATTTATATAGATTATGCTGTCATTGAATTAACATTCAAAGAATACTCAAAAGCCTATCAAAACAATTCAAAGACTATCCAGAAACATTTACCCCTCTCTCTTTCTCTCACATTAGGAGGTGGTGCACTAGTCCTTGGGCAAGAGCAAGACAAAAGGGGAGAAGGATTCAACCCAGCTGAGTCATTTGTGGGCTCTATAAGCCAGCTCAACATTTGGGATTATGTCCTGGCTCCAGATCAGGTGCATTTCATTTTCACCATATGGTAGGAATATGATGTGACAGAGAAAAAAAGTCATGGAAATTTCCATTACCTAAGTACCACTGTATTGCATTGCCATCTTATGAAGCAGAATTCATCTTTAAATTCATGTTCATGTTCCGGCCAGCTGGGTGATCAAAGACTAATTTCATACAAAAGCATTTATAAGGTCAAATCTCATTTTTGGTTTCATGAATATATTACTGATTGCAGTGTATCTGATAATTTTATATAGCCACAGAACAACAGAATTAGAAAGGGATTTAAAGATCATCTGGTCTAAATCTTCATGAAGGCAATGTGGCATGGTAGGAAAAGTCCTTTGGGAAATGTGCTGTATTTCAGTCTAACAGTCCTGGGTTTGAATTATAGTTGGGCGTTTTTACCTTGTGACAACTCTTTGGGCAACTCATTTAACCCCTTTAGGTCTCAGTTCCTCATCTGTAAATGGCTAGATGAGTTCTAGGATCGCTTCCAGTTCTAAATCTACTGGAATCAGTGATTTTGTTTTTAATTTAATCTCCCGCAATTAACTGTTGGACTTTTAGCAAGTTACCTACCACTCTAATCCTCAGTGAAGGAAGGAAAGGAAGGAGGGAAGAGAGGAGGGAACGGTAGAGGGAAGGGAGAAAGAAAGGGAAAAGGGAGGGGAAGGGGAAAATAATATTTGCATTACCTGCCTCATAGGCTTATCATGTGGAAAATGCTTTGTAAGCCTTAAAGTAGTATATGAATATGAGCTTTACTGCTAATGAGTCCCCAAGAGGTTAAGTGATTAACTCAAGATTACAAAGCTAATTCATGGTGGAGTCTGGCCTAAAACATTGATCTACTAACTCTCAATTCACTACTCATTCCCTTGTTGCTAATATTTTCCACAGATATCTATATTGTAGTCTCTGCTACATAATTATTGCTACCGATTAACTATTTTCAAACCATATGGCCATGGGTCATACTACATATACAAAGTAGAAAAAAAAAGTACCCCTTAAATGGAAGGCATTAGCAGAAGGTGGTTCTTGAGCTGACTGAGTCTTGATGGAAACCAGGGATCTCAAGAGAAAGAAGTGAGGAGGGAGAGAATTCCAGGTAAAGGGGGTAGCCAAGACAAAGGCATGGAGATAAGAAGTAGAGCATCTGATATGAAGAATAAGAAGTGTAGCCAGTATGGATGGATCGCAGAGTGTATGAAGGGTAGTGAAATACAAGGGGGTGGTAGGAAGGAGAAAAGCTGTGGAGTACTTTAAATGCCAAGGAAAGGAGATGATATTGATCCCAAGATAACAGGGAGGCACTGGAGTTTACTGAGTAGAAGGGTGACATGGTCAGACCTGCACTTTAGGACAATGATTTTGGTGGCTATGCAAAGGATAGACCGGAGTAGGGAGAGACTTAAGGAAGGAAGGCCCATTAGGGGGTTATTAGAATAGTCTAGGCAAGAGGTTATAGGGACCTGAACTAGTGTGGTGATGATTTGTGTGTCAGTAGAGGGGAGATGTATACACAAGATGTTATGGAGATAGAAATAGTGAGATTTGGCAACTGATTAGATGTGTTCGGTGAGGTAGAGTGAGAAATCAAGGGATGTCACTGAGATTGTGACACTAGATTGGTAGGACTGTATTCTGCTCAACAGTAATAGGAGATTTCAGAATTGGGGTAGGTTTTGGGGAGGGAAGATAAGTTCTTTTTTAGACATGTTTGCTTTGAAATGCCTCTGGAACATCCAGTTCAAAATATCTGCAAGCAACTGGTAATGCAGAACTATGTCTTGAGGAAATTGAAGAGAATCTATTGGCCATATGACCACAGATAAATTACTTCTTCCTTCTGGATCTCAGCCTTCTCATTTGAGGCAGCTAGGGGCATAAAGACTAAAATAATGGACTTAGAGTGAGGAAGAAATGTATTCAAATCCTGCCCTAGCTGTGTGACCCTAACAAGTCACTTAGCCATGCACAACCTCAGTTTTCTCATTTGTTAAATATGGATAATAATAATAGCCCTTACCTTTCAGGGTTGTTGTATGGATCAAATGAATAATATATGTAAAGCGCTTAGTAAAAATTAAAGATCTATATAATTTTAGGTGTTATTTGTAAAAATGAGCAATTGTATTAGATATCTTTACACTTCCACTTTGACATTCTGTGAGATGGTTTTCGACACTCAGAAACTATAATAAAGGTAACCAACAAGTAAACACAGCGTACAACATCTAGGATCATGTATTTTCACCAATGTGGTTCCAACCTTGGGCACGGTAGTAAGAAGGCAGAGTTTATCTTTGCCTCTCCTATCACAGCTTTTTTCCTCCTTCAGTGATGCTCTATACTTTCCTCTTTCTAGTTCCTAGTATATTTCACCTTTGTCCTGCTATGAACAATTGTTCTTGCTTTTTTTTTTTAAAGCTCTTTCATACTACAGAGTAAATTACTGATACAAATTAATGGGTCACTCCTCCCAGAGTTTTGGCCTTGATAGATCCTTAAAACAAATAATTAAATTTCTAATTGTGAAATTTTAATCAACAGAGAGTCTGGAAAAGATGGTGGTCTGTAGGGTTAACTATCCTTCTTGTTCATCATGTAAATGTTACCTACATCTCCATCTATTCATAATGCCAATCCTCTGAACACATGTCCATGAGTTTTCAATAAGACAAATTCTTATTTTCTGTATTTGGGTCTGAATGTACAAAATAGAGCATAAATACATCTATTGTTGACCTGAGAGTTTGGTTAAAAGAAGCAAACAGCTTAGGTGATATATAAATTCATATTGTTTTATTCCCTTAAAACTACCAGAATACATGCTTACATGGAGCAAAATATTTTATCAGTCAGATAAAAGAATGACTGGCCTTAAGTGTGTTTTAGAACAATCCCAACTCAGAATGTCTGTGTCACTCAAAATTATAATCTCCATATATGTTTAACCATAATATGAGAAAGAAATTTTCTTAATTGAATAGGTGGTAAATACAATAAGACAAGAGAGTTGACAAAGTGTCAATTGAAATTATGACCCAGAATATTTGTGTTTTCTTTGCCATTACATGCCATAACATTGTATATGTTCATAAAATATTAAGAATATTAAATAGTAATATAAAATCATTAATTATTAATATATTAACTATTGATATAAAATTATTAATAGTAATATAAAATATTAAGAAAATATAAGAAAAATCTCACTACTCAAGATAGTGTCTTGAGTTCAGACACCTTGTCCTTGGTAATCATTAACAGAAGAGAAGGTTCTTAGCTCCCTCTGGCCTTGTTGACACAGGAAGGGAGGCTGAGTTTACTCAGGCTGAGGGGCTTCTTCTGGTTGATTAGTTCAGACTCTGGCCCTTATGGGGGTTCAAATGATATTAAATGATTTATTTTTATTTATTAAACTTTCAGGTGAAGTCTTTGGCTACCTCTTGTCCAGAAAGACTCAGTAAAGGAAATGTGTTGGCCTGGCCGGACTTCCTATCAGGAGTTGTCGGAAAAGTGAAGATTGATTCCAAGAGCATCTTCTGTTCTGGTTAGAATTTCTTTTGTATGTTTCAGTTTAAAGTGATCTTTAAATATACTGGTTACATTCTTGAGGGTAGTGAGAGAATGACCAAAATAAATACATTTTGTTCAGCTTTATCTGAATTGAACTTTAGTCAACAATTTTCCCTCAACAAACCCTTTGCCAGAAGTGCTGACTGATAGCTGAAACTCCTATTACGGTATTTTTCACCATTTCTTCTTATGTCTATCCATCCTTTAATGGAAGGTCTAGTGAACAGTTAAAGAGCAACATAAAGGAGAATGAAGGGGGAGGAAAAGAAAAGCAAAAGATCTAGATAAAGAAAGCCAAGCAGCTTAGCATATTCATAAAAGCAGAATGTGTTTAGTGCTCAGAAATGCATGCGCAATTAACACTCCATATGTTGGACTCATGCTGCAATCATGTTTCTTAAAACTGTCTGCTCACATGTATTCTATCTCCAGATTGTCCATCGTTAGACGGATATGTACCTCATCTGCGGACCTTAACAACAGATTTAAAACCAGGCTCCAAAGTCAGTCTGTTCTGTGATGCGGGTTTCCAGATAGTCGGGGATGCTGTTCAGTACTGTCTGAATCAGGGACAATGGACTCAACCACTGCCGCACTGTGAAAGTGAGCTCTTTGTCAATGATGCTGTTAGGACACCTGAAAAAAAGAGGTGCTTCCTCAACCCTTTTCAAGGAAGTGATTTGTAATAATTCTACGGCCTTGGACAAATCATTTCTTCTTACTAGGCCTCACCTTCCTCAATCGGTAAAATGAGAGTTATTGTAAATAACAAGTGTTTCTGTTTTCACCAGAAACCCTGAGGGTCTTCCCCCTCCCAGATCTATTTTTTAAAAAAGAAGCCATTCTTTGACTCATTTTCTATTAAGCTTTAATCACTGAACGAGCACTGCCTCAGTCAAACTGACACCTGTTAAAGACCTTAACTTGAAAAGGCCAAGGTTCCCCATTACATCTCAGGCCATCTCTAATTGTCCTGATCCATATCTGGCCACTGGACCCAAATGGCTCTTGGAGGAGAAAATGAGGCTGGTGACTTTGCACAACCCTCCCTCACATAAATCCAATTCACTTGCATGTTGTGGCATCACCTCCATGATGTCATGGTCCTCTTCAAGAACAAAACAGTTGATTCTGTGATTCCCATAGGCTAATGATGTGGGGAATAGAAGAAAGAAGTGGGAATAGTTAGGAATGAGGAGAGGACTGGCAAATATAGCTAGGACTCATATATGTAATGATTTACAAAACTAGGTAATGGCAGAACCACACACTGGAACTTGTCTCCTAACCTGGGGACCAGTGCTCTTTTTACTAAACTATGTCCAGATTCCTATTCATGCATAAAGTGCATTTAAAACTCCATAAATTATGAAATTTCATGAAAAATCAAGGAAAACCTGAACAGAAAATATGGACAGCTCATGTTAAATGGTATTTAAACCTTGTGCTTTATTTTCATTTAGCCTGCTTTCTGAATTTCAATAGCCTCAGAATCCAAAATCAATCATTCTTTTAGGTCCCAGGTATATGGGAACCTGCGTGCATTCTAATTCTAACATGTGCATTATGTAAGAGAGTTATTCTTTGGACTTTCTCAAAGTCCACTTTGATTATATTGGTTTCACTCATTGTTTAGTTATGCTCTTGGCTATGTTGCAGGAATTGGCTGTGGAGTGCCACCACCTTTGGAGAATGGCTTTTATTCCGCCGAGGACTTCTATGCCGGCAGCACAGTCACCTACCAGTGTAACAATGGCTATTATCTGCTGGGAGATTCAAGGATGTTTTGTACAGATAACGGAAGCTGGAATGGCATCTCACCTTCATGCCTTGGTAAAAATGAATCTGACAGTGTTAACTCAAGCCGAAAATATGATACTTTGCTTGGTGAAGATCACAGATTGCAGATTTAAAACTGGAAGGAACGATTGAGGTGATCTGGTCCCACACCCTCATTTTATAGATAAGGAGTTTGGAGAAAATATGAGGTCTGGTCAAGTTATACAGATAAAAATGAAAGAGTAAGGATTTGAACACAAGTCCTCTGATCCCAAGGCAGGGCTCTTTCACTGGACCACGTTCCCTCCACCCAACTTTTGAAATGATCTCAAATATATTTGTATCTTGTTTTGACCAGCTCTATTGGAGTCAGTGATAATGATCACCTAACATTCCAAATACTACGTGGTCTCAGTCTAACTGAGCAAATCCTTAATGATCTCTGTGCCTTCATTTACCCGTCTCAACAATAGTTGTTGCTACATTACATTTGTAAAATTTTTGCAATTTTCAATAATCTATTCTTCATACTGATGCTGGAGTGATTTCCCTAGTGATGTGGCTTCCTATTACCTTTAGGATCAAATATAAACTATAAACGCCTATTTGGGGGACTTAAAAGTATTTATAACCCTGACCTCATGATACCTTTCAAGGCTTATTTTACGTCACTTCCCTCAATGCATTCTCGAGTCCCATCAAATTGCTTTTCTTGATCTTCCTCACCCACAACACTCCAATTTTCAGATTCTCTCTGCCTTTGCACTGGCTGTTTTCTATGCCAGGAACAGACTCACTCCTCACCCCCACTTCTTGAAAGTCATGTTTTCCTTCGTGTCTCAATTCCAGAGACATCTTCAAGAGATCTTTCCTGGTTCCCATAGTCACTAGGGTCTTCTCCCTGAAAGTTATTTTGAGTAACTCCTCCCTGGGGATATTCAGTAACATTTGTATCTGCCTTGTACGAGTTTTAGACATACCCACGTCATGTGCATGTAGCAAGAATATAAACTCCTTGAGGGCAGGGACTGTTGAACTTTGTTTATGTGCCCAGAACTTCACAAATATTGTTGTGGGGTAGAAATCTTAGATTTCAAGGCACAAGATAATCAGATTATATAATCATCAAGAATTGGGAGTTACAATGAGGAGGAGAGAGAAGGAAGGGAGGGAGAGAATTTGGAACTCAAAATTTTAATAAATGTTAAAATTGTTTTTATATGCAATTAGGAAAAATAAAATATTGTTTAAAAAAAGAATTGGAAGTGATAGATCTAGTTTTTATCTGTAAGGCAAAGAACAAAACAGACATTCTGGATCACTCTCAAATTTGTTGATAGCAGCCAGTTCTAAGAACGGTTACTTAGATAAAATTCTGTGCTTGAATTATAGATGTTGACGAATGTGCAGTTGGATCAGACTGTGATAAACATGCTTCCTGCCTTAATACTAATGGGTCCTATATATGTACATGCATCCCACCCTACACAGGAGATGGAAAAAAATGTGCAGGTAATAAAGCATTTGTACCACTAGCAATAAAGATCCTGATATAACTTCCCTTTTTTGCTACCATATATACATGTATATGGATATGTATGTATGTATGTATGCATATACATATGTATGTATATTTGAAACTGATTTTATTTGAAGATTGATTGTATTTGAAATACATTAATGTTTTGAGCACCGTTCCAGTTATGTTTTGTTTCATATAATCCGTACTTCCATGAAAATTTAGTGAATTAAATATTTTTTTAATCTAATCACATTTTGCCCCCCACATAATTTTAAGGATTTCTTGCCTTCTTTTATGATTGACCTTCAATTGATAATGGCTCTAAATATTTTCTATAAGCCATTAATTAATGACCAATAAATATACATTTAAATTCCAGAAAGGAGTTTACTTTTCAAAGGAATTTGCACATTAAATGGAATTCTTTTGTGTGTGGGTGTGTTTTACAGAAATAATCACTCCCTCACTCCCTAATTTATCTGTTTTGTAAATTTGGAGTTTCTTGCATTGAATTTTTTTTTTAAATGAAGCATACCTTCATTAGAAGAATGGGAAGAATCTTGAATGTATGTTGTTTAGCTATATTTGCCTAATAAGTGGTACACTCGATAACTACATAGGGCCACTGTGCACCTTCTTATATGTTCAGTGCATTTGTGCTTCTCTCATTGACTCCACTAGGAACTAGTTGTATTGAGGGAATTAATTATGGTTCATTCTCTGTCCCTCCCACTTCCCACCCACCCCTCCCCTGCTTATATGCCAAAGAAGATGAAAAAGTAGAACTTTCTAATTTCCTTATCTTTAGTGATTTTTTAGGAATAAAAATAACTGCTTAAAAATGTACATTGAAAGCTCTTGATGGGATGGTACAAAGAAGCAATAATTGAGACTTTTTTTTTGTTTGTGGCATTTAAGAAAAACAACCCAGCATTCTATTTTAAAACGTATTTTAACCAAATGGATTTTTGGTCCTAAAAGGTGGACTTCATACTTTAGTTCTCAGAAACCAATGTGAATGTTAACTTAATATCAAGTAAGTCACCTTTCACCAGCATTATATCATTGCAATTTGGGGACATCGGTCCTACAAAATCAGTTTCATTAATGAAGGCAGGGTTCCTAAAAGTTTGGCCTTTTCAAACATGCTTCTTTTATTTGCTGAATTTTTATTTAAATTAGCAAAAATAATCATTAATATATCAATAGATATGTTTTAATTTTTCAATAGAATTATTATAAATATTAGGAATGAAAATATATGGTTTTATATCATCATGTTTTGTAAGATGAGCAAAATATTCCTTTATAGAATTCAGAATGATTTTGCAGCCTTGAAATCTGGTCTACCTTCTAATAGCTTCTTTCTATAACTAATGGCTACTTAGGTAAAATGTTGTGCTTGGGTTTTAGTTGTGGATGAATGTGCAGTTGAATCAGATTGTGATAAGTATGCTCAAGATTCTCAAACTGCATGAAGTAACCTCACAAACTCACGGGTTTTCTTTTTTCCTGTTTTTGAAACCGTTTTTCATTATACACACACGTACACATGTATCTATTTAACCATCCATTTCTTTCTTTCAAGAACCCATTCAATGTGAGGATCCTGGCAAAACAGACAACCGCCATTCTTCTGGTAACATTTATACTGTTGGTGGAGAAGTAACTTTCTCTTGTGAAGAAGGCTATCAATTGATAGGAATGACCAAAATTACATGTTTGGAGTCAGGAAAATGGAGTCACCAAATACCATTTTGTGAAGGTATATCTTAGTTAAATTCTTTGTGTTTACTAGGGGCTATCTATACTGGCAGTGATTTAAAGATCATGCTGAACCTTTAAATATTTTATCAAGATCTTTTGTATTTCATGCTTCTGCTGCTGTCACTGTTGTTCTTAGTGTGTTCCCGCATTGCAGTTTAATAGATATGTGATCTGGGCCAAGTCACTTCAGGTCTGTGGGCCTCAGTTTACTCATCTGTAAAATGGAAATAATACTCTTACTACTGGCCTAACTCACAGGATTGTTATGAAAGATGTGCTTTTTAATTTGTAAGATATCCTTTTAAATTTATTATTCTGAATGCAAATTTGTTTGAATTCCCAAATACACCAATGAATTCTCCATCTCATCAATATGGGTGCTGGCTCCATAGGTTTACATCTCAACACACCCACTCCTTCTAATTCTGTTCTGTTCTTGTTCATAACTTCACATTTATCCTCCACAGAGAATCTCCCTAACTCCCTAGAAGCTTCCCTTAGGTTTTTCTGTATATTCCTAGTATATACAAAATGTACTCAAATATAATCGGGAAAAAATTTTATTACCCCCAAATATCTAAGAAATGTGGTTTTTAAAAATCTATCTTTAAATGATTTTGGCCAGCTAAACAAACATAGTATTTTTTGTTTCCATTTCCTGGAAGCCGTTTCCTGTGGTGGGCCTGTTGTTCCAGAGAACTGTGGTATTGAGGGATCAACATTTACCTATGGTAATAAAGTGATTTACAGGTAGGAGTCTGATTGTGATGAAAACGGTTTACAAGAATTTTTTATAATGTGCTTATAAGGCAGTAAGCATTGAGCAGAAAGGGAGAGTGTTCCAAAGGTGAGATAGAAAGGGACATTTTTTTTATTTAATAAAAAATTAAGTGAATTGCATATTCAATTTTTAAAAAATTAAACTACCAGTAAATCGTATAGGATACAACCAGTGGAAGATTATTTGGAGGTAGTAATTATGACAATGAAATGACTTCATACAGTTTTTATGTGTTTGTGTATTTTCTAATGTTCATGAAGGATACTAGCAAAGCAGAATTAGAAAAAAATAAGAAAGAAAAATAGGAAAGAAAAGGAAGGAAGGAAGGAAGGAAGAAAAAACAATGTGCCTATGGATTTTTCTTTTCTCTTCTATAGGTGTAATAAAGGATACAAACTGGTTGGTGAAAAAGAATCATTTTGCCTTGCTAATGGTGCTTGGAGTCATTCTCCTCCCACATGTGAATTAGTGAAATGCCCTAGACCACAAGACATAATAAATGGAAAATATGTACAAAATGGGTTAAATTATCTTTCTACTACAACCTATTCATGTGATAGTGGATACAGGTAAAAATTACTGAATACTTGGATACTTCTTTCATAGTTCCTTATGGGTGTTTCTTAGCAGAACTACTGGAATTTATCAGTAAATCCTTGTTCCAGATAATAATAACTCATGTCTTTGTAGGAGTTTAGAGCTTTCAAAGTGGTTACAAGCCTGTAGTAGTTGCTGTTATTGCAATCAGCAATTATTATAATTATTATTGAAGTCAATAGTTATAGCAAATATTATTTTACAGGTGAGTAAATGAGGCTCAAAGTAGGACTCTCCCAAAATCAAACAAATAATCAATGTTAGAGCCTGGGTTTGTCAACTTAACTCTCTCATCTCCTAAGCCAGTGCTTTTTCTACTCCTGAAATGTATGAGGAGGGAAAGAAATTCATGCATGTATACAAATCAACAAACCCCATCAAAAATGCATCATAAATAAAATAAAGATCATAAAAAAGATGTTATTTGATGATGTGGGATGTATCCAGGTCAATCTTCTTGTCCACTGCTGGGCACCCTTCTCTAAGGACAAGAAATTGAGAATGAGCTCAGCTTTCAACATCATTTTTATTCTTCTAATTGTAGAGCAGCATATGTCATGTCCTTAAGCCAATCTAAACACCTACAAAGAAGACCATGCACCACAAGGATGGCACATGAGGGAAAAGACTCAAGAACAAACAGTATGAGTGCCATCTTTCATCTAAGACAAACTTTCCCACTTTTTTTCATCACCACATAAACCCAGATATATTGTCACCCTACCAATTATCTAGCTCACTTCAATTCCTTGGTGAAAGTTCTGCCTTCAATTGTAGTTCTCCTACAAAGACAATTTCTTTTTTGGTATTAAAATCCCCCATTTTGTTTTACTTCCTCCTGATCCCATCTGTCCTATTCCAAAGATAGCTAATCAATGTTATGCTATGATTGTTTCTTTTAGCTTACAGGGACCTTCAGTTATAGAATGTAAGGCTACAGGAAATTGGAATACAGCACCCCCCGTGTGTGAGCTTGTCTTCTGTGGAGATCCTCCAGCCATCAAAGATGCCATCACTGAAGGGAATAATTTTACATTTGGAAACATTGTAACTTATAAATGCAAGGAAGGGTATGTAAATTCAAAGGAACAGAGCAAAGAAAAAGTAGGTGGAGCTGAACAATAACCAACTATGTTCCTTAAGCATGGGAATTGTCAGGAAAAGGACTGACCAATAACAAGGAAATAAGGAACTAATAAAACTCTTCCAAAGCCTCATATCAAATTCCCCTTCAATTGAAGTTCAAACACTTTTTCTTTGATAAGATCATATGAGTAAAAGATGATTTTTTGGGAAATAAAAATGATTATGACTGAATCGTTGCCATAATATCCTCCGGTCTAACCTTTTAAGTCTAAAAATGTTTTTGTTTTGTTTTCTGGGAACGTCAAAGTTAGGAGAAGATGTAATTCTTATTGACGTGATCATGACAGATTTGGAATGCTTGTGTATGTTTAGTGCCTACTACAGTGTCTGTCTGGCACTTAAGAAACACTGGACAAATGTTTGTTGAGTGAAGGAATGAAACCTAAAGTTCAGTCCTAAACTAGACAGCAGAGATCCTTATATCTCTCCTCTCATCGAATATTAAGATGAACTCCAAAAGATAAGGCCACCTGTCTTTAGAGGTCTGTTTTTTTCTACCCAGAATCTACTCCCACACTCCCTTAACGGAACCCTGTGGCATGAGTTGCCCTTGATGACTAATAAATTGCTAGTTCGTTATGTGTTTACTTAGGACTTATTTCCTATCTGTAGACAATTTGAGATGGCTTGCAAGTTAAATATTATTTAAAATAAGACATCATCTAGCAGCAAAACTGAACAGGTATCCAAGTAAAGCAGAAGTGGTAAATAAGATAAGGTTACCTTAGATAACCTCATACAGCTCATAGAATATTATACACTAACTTCAAGGAACTAGATGGCTTTTTTAATGAAGTTAACTCAGAGGATCCTGAAAGTCATAGGTTCATTAGACTTTAGATTTAGAACTAGAAAGGACCTCAGAAATCATCTACTCTACCCCCCTCAGTTAACAAATAAGGAAGCTAAAGCCTAGTGAGTTGAAATGATTTGCCCAGGGTGGTAGGAGGCAAATCTAGGATTCAAACCCAGGTTTTTTAATGCCAAATCCAGCACTCTTTCCAATGTACCATAATGCTCTGCAACTTATAATCATTACTGCCTCTTTATTTATCAGGGTCCCCAGTTCTACATTTGGATTCTTTCCTTGCAGTATTTTTAGTAATTCTTTTTGAAAACCATTTAAGATCATGTTATATTGCTTCTAGAGAAGGAAGAGGAGAAGAGAATCTATATTCATGTCCCTAGCTCAAAAGAAAAGTAGAAAATCAGGAAATAGATGGAAGGAGGTGGCAGCCAAAACCCAGTAGATGGTACCAGTGAGCCAGCTGGCAGCAAAGAGAAATGATAGTATGGAACAAAGGAGTCTTAAGGAAATACCAGGGACTCTGCCTTCTATTTCAAAACCTATGGTACCACACCCTCCATAAAGGCAAAAAGTATTACATTAAATCATAAGGTAATAAAGACATTCCTTGAGGGAACTGAGCTCATTAGCCACAGATACTTTACTTTCAGATGATCCAACTGTATAAAGGGATAGAACTTTGAGAACCTGGATGACTGGGTAACAAGTCGATTACAGTGTGTCTCAGTCATTTGTCGTCAGAAGTGAGACCTTGGCAGGCCCTGGATCCTAGTCAAGTCCTGATTAAATTCTCTAACCAGATGGCCTCAAGTTCTAAATTTATTAACCTAAACTTTCTAGTACAAAATTTCTATATTGTTAATGAAAGTGGGACCTGTGCACTATAGTTACCAGACATGAGGGAGCAAAGATGTGTCAAGATACAGATGGGCATTCTTTTCTAAGAAATCTAGCCTGCTTCTGCACAATCAGAGGCTTGCCAAAAGGTCTCATTAGCTCTTCTGACCACTGCTGGTGAAAGATCACAATACCTCATCAACATCATTAAGGAAAATCCTTTTCTTTCTGATTAGTTTAGCAGGAGGACAGGTATCTAGCTCAGATAATTGCTGTACCAACCTATTTAAATAAAGCTTTCTTATAAAAAAAAAAGGGTTTCTAGGATTCAACCATTTTTTTTTGGACACCATATTTAAATGTCTTGAGCTTGTTCCTGTTTAGTCTGAGTTTTGCCCTCTCTGAAACAGCATTTAGAACCCAGAATCTAGCTCAAGATTGTCTAGCCTGGCCCAAATATGGTTCATGTTTTTTGAATCTTAGGTTGATGAGTGCTCAACTGTAAATTGTTCCTATTTTTTCATTATAATGGAACACCAGAGTATAACAGTGACTATTGGTGTGATGATTATTACTGAGCCTCTTTGTTTCCCATTATGTGAGAGGTAACTGGGACAGCTAGATGGCACAGTGGATAGAACACCAGGTCTGGAGTCAGGAATACCTGAGTTCAAATCCAACCCCAGACACTAACTGTGTGACCCTGAGCAAGTCACTTAGCTTTGTTTGCTTCTGTTTCCTCACCCATAAAATGAGCTGGAGAAGAAAATGACAAATCACTCCAATATCTTTGTCAAGAAAAGCCCAAATGGGGTCACAAATACTTAGGCATGAGTGAAATGACTTAATAACAACAAAGAAAAAAACCCAAGAATGCAATTTGTTGATAAGAAAGCTGGCATAACTTGTGAAGTAATGTCTGATTGGTCTGTGATTTTAGAGCAGTGGAGGATTTCCTTTTTATTTTATTTATTTATTTTTAAGGATTTCCTATTTAAAGATGCTATGGATATGCCACGCTTTACGCACATTCTAAGGGAATTATGGGGCTTGTTACGGTTGCTGTTGTTTGTTGCTTTGGTGCAAATTGATGGCTTCTTTAATGTGAAGAACTACCAGGATGGAATCTTCTTCCATTAATGCAACGCATCTTTCAGAGGCAGAATTTGAACCCAAATCTTCGTAACTATTAAGCCTAGTCTTTCATTCACTGTGCCAAGATGCCAATTTCTGCCTTTATAATTTAATGTAAATAATTTGGCAAGAATAAAAGCCAACCACTCAAGATAGGTTCTAAACAAGTTCTCATGACAAGAGATCTCCTGGAGCTCTTTCCTCATTTTATGTGATTAATCAGATTATTTCCAATTAGATGGAGTTACTGATACCTAGCTACATAGATTCCTGGAACTTGCAAAATATGGAGAGATCATTTCAGGCCAGTATGTATTTAGTGAAATAATTTGTTTGGTGGTCAATAGAAATATGTGCTTTTTGTAATGCTCCCTTGGCACAATTGATAACACAGGCAATGATAATCCTAACACCCTAAAATGAATATATCCCATATTCATTGTTAATGAATATATCCCATATTCATTGTTGTCTCTGATTACTGAGCTCAAAGTTTCCTCTTGAAATTTTTTAAGATTTGGGTTTTGGGGTGGCTAGTGGCACAGTGAATACAGCACTGGCCCTGGAGTCAGGAGGACCTGAGTTCAAATCCGGCCTCAGACACTTGACACACTTACTAGCCGTGTGACTTTGGGCAAGTCACTTAATCCCAGTTGCCCTTCAAAAAGCAAAAAAAAAAAATTTAAAAAAAAGATTTGGGTTTTTTAGAGGAAGTGATTTATTTATAGAGGTATATGAACATAGTAATTGCCATGAGATAGGAGGACAAATTCTTTCTTTTTGTTTCTCCTCAAGAAATAGTCATACCTGCTATTTACTATTCACTCATATGTTTAGGCAGTGTAAGTAGAGTGTTTTTAGAGGCTTAGGACTCAAAAAACAAACAAAAATTAAGAGGTACTTGCCATTGATTCTCAAGAGATTTATCCCAAGACCTCTGGGGGGACTACAGAACTCTTGCAAGAGATCCATGAAATAACATTCATATGATACATAATATTTAAATGTAAATATTTATTTAGTCCTGACAAACTATATCATGTGACTTAGTATAATAAATAAGCAAATGTACTCGCTACAGAGTGAATAAACAAATCCTGCACATATTTATTACTATTTCCTCCCAAAACAGTGTCTCAAAAATCTTCATGCAGTTTTAGGCTGTTAAATTTTTAAACTACATGAAGACTTTGGGACATTCTATGAATATATATACATACATAGATGCATACTTGTATGTTTTTGAAGAAAAATGAGATTAATGAAATATAAATTGATTTTAAAATGTTATTAAATTCATAGTACCTTATTTTTTGCCTCATGAATTTTTAGCATAGATGCTAACAGTAAAACTATTATATTGGGGGACCATGAGATTTCTGTATATTAAAAATGGATCCTCAAGAAAAGACTTGGAATCACTGATTTAAATTCTACCTTAATCTCTTTATCCTTGAAATCTCACTATTCAATTGTGCATAGGGTTAAGCAATGTTGAGTCTCAAAATAAGTTTAAAGGATGAACTATTACTTTTAAAACACTCTAGATTGCCCATCTTTAGGTCAAAAATTAACTGATGAACTAAGTATTAAATGGTCAGTAATACCGACATTATGATTAGAAATATAAATTATTTCTCCATAATTTTCAGTCTACAGAATAGGAGAGAGAGCTTTGTATGGGTAGAGAGGACAGATGCAGAACAAATGATGATAGAAACTTGGTTATAATTTTTAAAAAAACATCACCATCAAACCAACATCTTGATGTGAGTTTGAAATAAATGGTGCAGTCATAACAAGGTTGCTATTTATGTTGGCTAACCTTGACCACAATAAATTCTGTCCCATGAATATGGGAAAATGAGAGGCAAGTTTTTCCCAACAGTGTGCACACAAAACATTTCCCTTGTTGTTTTCACATCATTATACTCTGCATTTTCTATTCTAAGATATACTTCAGCTCTTTAGGAAAGATTCACAATTGCATTGATGGAGATGCTCCATAAATGCACATCACAACCCCTCCCTGCCTCACTAGACAGTTTCATGAATTACTTTGCCCATAAAATGTATCCCTGTTGGTACAACTTTATGGTAATGAGTATCTTTAACCAATGAGTATCTAACCAAACAAGTCATTGAAGTTTTTCCAGCCAGGGCTTAGATGCCAGTGGCTTTGGCAATCCAAGGTCACCTTCATACTATGAGGCATCACTGCAGGGCTTTCTTTTGGTGTAAGAATTCAAAATATGGCTCAATTTATCTTTGTTCCACTAAGGTACTGCACCTGAAATTTGTTTTTAAGCATTAGATGAAATGATTCACATGTACACAGGGCAAACTACATTATGGTGACTGGGATTTTTTTTTTAAGGAGAATAATTTTGTATCAGAACAGTTAGAGAAATGACTTGTCTCTGGCTAAGGATCTACAGAATTTTAGCATATTAGAAATAGTCCTGTGATGAATTGGGAGGAGGAGATATTTTGGTAGATTGTGCCAATTCTTCTTATATAACACTTATGGATATGAAATTGTGAGATAGATGAGAAGTATAATCTAAGTATTAATTTCTTTAAATAAGGAAGATAGACTAGATCTGTGACTTCATTGACATAGAGCAGTGGTTTGCAACCTGTGGGTTATGTTCAATTTGTAACAATGAAAATACATCCTACATGTCAGATATTTACATTACGATTCATAACAGTAGCAAAATTACAGTTATAAAGTAACAAGGAAAATAATTTTATGGTTGGGGGTCACCACAACACGAGGGTTGCGGCATTAGGAAGGTTGAGAACCACTGACATAGAGGATTATGGAAAACTCCTCTCCCTATTACAGCTTGAAGTCTTAGTGAGTTGCCTAAAACACTGACATGTTCAAAGATTTGCCCAGAGTCACCCAGCCTATGTGTTAAGAGGTAGAACTTGAATCCAGATTTTCCTGGTTTGAAGACTAGCTCTCTATATGCTAAGACACATAGCTTCTCTTTTAAATGAGACAGAATCTAAAGTATCATCGAAATATTTTATTGATTTTGTGTCATTTTAGTCTATACAAATATTTTTAAAGTTTTTTTTTTCCTAATAGCATGGATTAGGATTTAGGTCTGAGGAAAAACACCAAACAAAGATTTGGTACAGGAACATGTAAAGTGATATGATTTATATTTTATATGTTTCTAGAATTTTACCCAATAATCTTTTGAAAATAAATTCTAATAGAAAAATGAGTGATTTTGCAGTTGTAATTTTCATTAAATCAATCGTGAATTCAACTGGAAAGATTCATTAAAGATCTGCATGCTGGGCTATTAGATACTTTCTTTTCATGGGCAGAATTTAAAAGAGCAGTGTGATGTATGTTTAAACAGCTGCCTTTTAAAAAGAGTAAATGGAATGAAACTGCCTTAGTAATTCTCTGCCTTTGCATACATAACAGTGATCAAAGACTAGTTATTAGTATTTTAAGTTATCTAGTAACAAAAAAAAATGCACATTTGAAGAGGATCAAAGTAGGGAACCATATTTTCTTTCAGGAAAAATGAATTGTTGATACAATTTTTAAACTATTATTGCTTATCATATTATATTAGCTTTGCATAGCATTTATATGTTATATCACTGAGGAGGAGAAAGAGAAGCAGAATTTATAAACCTGAACACCTATAACGAGGAATATTAATAATAACTTAAATTTGTATAATACTTTATAACACTTCAAAATCCTTTCTAATATTCTAAATTTACCATTTGCTATTAGTAGAAATAATGCTCATTTACATTTGTTTAGCTACTTATATTTCAAAACTTTCTATTTTCTCAAGTTAACCATTTATTATTAGTAGTATGTATGGTTCTTCACATTTCACAACACTTGCCCATTTTCTCATTTGATCTTCACAATAGTTCCATGAGGTAGAAAATGCAAGTATCCTTATTATTTCATAAATGAGGAAAGCTCGGATGTTAAATTATTTGCACAAAGTCCTAAGGCTATTTGATTCATTCAATAAAAATTTAATCCCTACTATGTGTGTTGCTGTCCATGGTGCTGAATTTGCTGTATTAGCTGAGACACTGTCTAACTTTCCTTACCTCTAATTCAGTGTTCTTTCTACCATATGGTATACTAAAATCAGTGAAAAGGTGATAAATCTAAACATGGTTAGCAGTAACATTTCCATTTATCTCATAGAGTTTATTTATAGCAAGTACTATATTTTACATTCTTATCATAGTACCGGTGTTAAGGAAGTGCCATGATAAAGAGCATTGTTGTTCAGTCATTTCCAGTCATGTCCAACTCTTCATTTGGGGTTTTCTTAGCAAAGATACTGGAGTGATTTGTCATTTCCTTTTCCATTTTACAGACGAGGAAACTGAAACAAATGGGGTTAAGCGATTTGCCCAGGGTCACACAGCTAGTAAGTGTCTGGGGCCAGATTTGAACTCAGGAAGATGAGTCTGACTCTAGACCCAACACTCTACTCACTGCATCACCTAGCTGCCCTGGTAAAAAGCACACTGATTCTAAAAAGAGCATTGACTTGAGAGACAGAGGACTTGGTTTCCAATCCTTCTTCTACTTACTCTCTGTGTGATCTAAGGCAAATCCATAGTGTGCTAGCTTGTAAAATGAGGGGGCTGGTTCAGATTGCCTCTGAGGTGTCTCTTTCAATTTTTTAGATCTGTGGTTCTATGACATTGTGATAGACAATTTAAACTTAATTTTAAAATAAAATCCATAAATTTAAAGAGAAAATTTTTAGAGGAGAAATACTGGAGAGTAGGAGAGAAAAGAAAATTGATATTTGATCACTGAAAAAAAGTTAAAATGCATACAAAGGGGGCAGCTATGTGGTGCAGTGAATAGAGCACTGGCTCTGGAGTCCAGGAGGACCTGAGTTCAAATCCTGCCTCAGACACTTAACACTTACTAGCTGTGTGACCTTGGGCAAGTCACTTAACCCCAATTGTCTTGCCTTCCCACCTCCAAAAAAGCAAATAAAAAAATTTTTTAAATAAAATAAAATGCATACAAAGAATGTTTCCAAACCCATACCCAGGATTCATTTCTCTCCTCCAATATCACAGGTATACTCTTGTTGGTACTGAAACCATTGAATGCCTGGCAAGTGGCACATGGAGTGAAAATGACCAGCAGTGCCTAGCTGTTTCCTGTGATGAACCTCCTAACGTGGAACATGCCTCACCAGAGACCAGCCACCGTTTATATGGAGATGTTGCTTATTACTACTGTGCAGATGGGTATAGCTTGGCTGGCAACTCCCAGCTGTACTGTAATGCCCAGGGGCAGTGGGTTCCCCTGGAGGGCCAGGCTGTGCCCCACTGCATAGCTGATTTCTGTGAGAAACCTTTAGCTGTCCTGTATAGCATCCTGGAATCTGTAAGCAAAGCCAGATTTGCAGCTGGATCCATTGTGAGCTTTAAATGCATGGAAGGATTTGTCCTGAACACCTCAGCTAAGATTGAATGTATGCGAGGTGGCCACTGGAACCCTTCTCCCATGTCAATCCAGTGTATCCCAGTTCGTTGTGGAGAACCACCAAGTATCAAGAATGGCTACGCTAGTGGAAGCAACTACAGTTTTGGTGCAGTGGTGGCTTATAGTTGCAACAGGGGATTCTATATCAAAGGAGAAAAGAAGAGTACCTGTGAAGCCACAGGACAGTGGGGTGGCCGCATACCTACCTGCCACCCCGTGTCTTGTAATGAACCACCCAAAATTGAGAACGGATTTGTGGAGGTAAGAGGGTGATTAGTTGGAAATAGCTTATATTATAACTATATTATAATTTATAGATATGGAGGTACTTGGTACCTAGACCATCATGACACAAGTAGGATAGCACTGAACAGTTAATGATTCAGAAAGTAAAGTCATTTAAAAAAAAAGAAATAAAGTCACTAGAAATAATGACTAGTGACTTCTGAGAAAGGATGATTAAATGGTTTGGGGTTTTTTTGTAATTTACTTTGAAAATAAAGTGTGCATATATGTATACATATATGCATTTTTCACATATGTAATAGAGTATAAATATAATATGTTCACACATAATGTGTATAGTCAATAATAACATCCATGACCAAGTATTAAAGCCATGAGCTCAGAATACAATAGGTTTAATCTTCGTGGCAAAAAGAGTATTTTGCCAGTGCCACTACCTTTAACAATATCATCTCCTGTCATTCATCCTAAGATTTTTTTGTGTGGATGTATCTTGGCCTTGACCTAAAATTTTAATTAGAAAGGACATATTGAATTTATTGCAGGCATTCTTTGCTTTGGGTGATAGGCATGTCCCAAAAATGTTGGTTGAAGAGCACACTTCTGTCAAACAAATTTTATTTCATAGAATTGTAGAACTGTGTGACACCTTGAGAGCTTATCTGATCCAGCCCCATATTTTCAAGCAGGTGGAGATCTAAACCATTCAGGTCCAATTATTGTCCACTGTTTCCTTTAGAGTTTCTGAGGATAGAGATTTCATAGTCCCTTTCATTAACTCAGCCCAGTGTTTTATTCCCAAGCTGTTCAAATTTCTCCTACTTTGAAATAAGTCCATTTTGTCTTGTTCAGCCTTTCAAGCTATCCCCTCAATCAAACCCTTCATATATTTTGAATTATAAATTCTTTATATTACATTATTATTACCTACAATACATATTACGTTATTATTATTATATTATAATATATAAAATGATATATTACAATCTTATATTACAGGTGGGAACAACTTCCAAGTATATAAAAGGGAAATATATATTAGATATAAGGTCACCAACTTGCCCTAAGAAGTAACTAGAATTCACAAAGTCCTTGAAACCAAAATATTAATATTTGAATACTTTTAAATAATATACTTATTATACTAAATGCAACTGGTAGGTGTTTAAATGCTTTATTTAGTTATTCATATAATAATTCAACTTTCAAAAGACATAATGTACCTTTATATTATCTATATAATGGTTCCTATAGTGTTAATTCTGTAGGTAATCACAATTTATAGTTTTTGTATACACACACACGCACACACATATGTATGTATGCATGTATTTTTTTTTCACTAGACCTGTGATTTCATTGATATATGACTATCCCAGTAAGGACCCCTCTACTAATGCAGATCAGCACTTTCTCTTCAACTTTTAGTGTTTGAGGGTAACCTAGGATATGGACTGAGAAGTTAAGGGTCTTACCTAGGATCACAGAGCTATTATGTGTCAGAGGCAGGACTTGAACCCAGGTCTTTCTCAATCTGAGGCCAGTTTTCCATCCCCTGTGCTCCATTTTTCTGTCATATGTCCACACACACATATACACACATATGTATATGTCATATATGTGTATATGTACAATATACAAGCATTGTGTACATGTGTTATGTGTTTATAGATGTGTGTATGTATACATACACATGCTTCAAGGGCAATATAGAAATCTTTGAAGGGCTCCACGTGGTCATGAGCATTGGCTTAGCAACCTTTTGCCATACAGTCATGGGAGTATACCTTCTCTATCTTCTCCTGACCTAGTACCACTATAAAAATCACAAAATCCTTGAGTATTTTTCCATCATCTATTTCCATCACTCTGTTCTGCAGATGTTGATTATACAGGTAACTTTGGTCACATTATAATTTATAAATCTACTCTTAAAAGCCGATATGAAATTCTGGCAAGAGAAAAAATACTGTAACCAATATTATTACATTTGCCAATTCTATATATGTCAAACCACTCCCATAGAAGGCAGCATTAGGTATTTCTATCTTACAGATGAAGGAAAAAGATAATTTCCAAAGTTTCATAACAAATTAGTTAGCATTCAGTTTCCTTGCCTAAAAGGCTTCTTGAAACTGTGTCCTGATGAAAGAATACTGAGGTGCCCCAATTAAAGCTCTGGTTAATATTGTTAGTAATCAATAAATTGGATCTAAAATGCTTTTGCTAATATTGATATATTTTAAGTTAGTCAATGATTATTTGTATATGTCACTTTTTTTCTTAATAACTAGGTACTAAAGGCAGCAAGAATGAGAATTTCTGCCCCACCCTCCAGACCTACCTGAGAGATGGCCTATGTATCAAATTGACAGCTTTTATAGGGCAAAGTTTGCACTTTTGAAGTTATGTATTTGTTTTGTTCGAGACCAGTTTTGACATTGTCTTGGAAAGTTTGAATTACATAGTTTGCTAGTTTGCTTAGGAATTTCTTTCCATGGTTGCATTGCTCGATGATTAAAAAAGGCATTTATTGGGTGGCTAGGTAGCACAGTGAATAGAGCACTGGCCCTAGAGTCAGGAGGACCTGAGTTCAAATCTGGCCTCAGACACTTAACACAAAACTAGCCATGTGACCTTGGGCAAGTCACTTAACCCCAATTGCCCTGCCTTCCCCCCTCCAAAAAAAAAGGCATTTACTGAATACCTACTGTGTACCACGCTAGTTGCATAATGTGAATGGCTTACCTGTTCCAGTTTCCTGTTGCTATTTTTACCTTTTAATTTTAAAAAATAGAGCACAATATTTAGAAAATGTTCTAAATACCCTGTCTTGCATGGTCCATTTTCCTTGTGGGCATTTTAATTTCACTATCACTTGGGTATTTTCTTCTCAATGAATAAGATTATCTGATTCACCATGATTACACTTTCGGTTACATTTTCAAACATGCCTTATTGTTTTATCCCCCATTATACAGCACTCAACTGGGAAGGTCTTCGAAAGTGAAGTGAGGTATCAGTGTAATCCAGGATACAAGATGGTGGGGAGTCCTATATGTGTCTGCCAAGCCAATCGCCAATGGTATTGTGAATCTCCTCCAACCTGCATTCCCCTCAGTTGTGGGAAACCTCCATCTCTCCAGAATGGCTATATCAGAGGAGAAAACTTTGAGGTGGGATCCAAGGTTCAATTTTTTTGTGATGATGGTTATGACCTTATAGGAGATGCTTCTTGGACATGCCAGAAGTCAGGGAAGTGGAACAAAAAGCCCAACCAAAAATGTGTACCAGCCAAGTGCCCAGATCCACCCCTGCTGGAAAATCAACTTGTATTAAAGGAACTGGCTCATGAAGTTGGTTTGGTGCAGTTTTCCTGTAAAGAGGGTTATATCCTCCAAGGACCCTCTATCTTGAAGTGCTTGGTGTCACAACAGTGGAATGGCTCTTTTCCTTTTTGTAAGATGGTACTTTGCCTCCCACCTCCACTCATTTCCTTTGGTGTTCCTGAATCTTCCCCTGCTCTTCATTTTGGAAGTGTTGTCAAGTATTCCTGTGTAGATGGGTTTTTCATGAGAGGGGATTCCACTACCTCTTGCCAAGCTGATGGCACATGGAGCACTCCACTGCCAGAGTGCATCCCTGTTGAATGCCCCCAGCCTGAAGAAATCCCCAATGGCATCATAGATGTGCAAGGTCTTGCTTACCTCAGCACAGCCTTGTACACATGTAAACCTGGCTTTGAATTGATGGGAAACATGACCATCCTTTGTGGAGAAGATGGCCACTGGCTTGGAGGAAAACCAACCTGTAAACCCATCGAGTGTCCAAAGCCCCAAGAGATTCTAAATGGCAAACTTTCTTACACAAAACTCCATTATGGACAAACCATTTCATACTCATGTGATCGAGGTTTTAGCCTCGAAGGACCAAAGACTCTGATGTGTTTAGAGACAGGGGATTGGGATGTAGCTGTTCCATCCTGTAGTGCTATTTATTGTGATCCCCCACAACCTATTGAAAATGGCTTTGTGGAAGGAGCAGACTACAGCTATGGTGCCATGATTATCTACAGCTGTTTCCCAGGATTCCAGTTGATGGGTCATGCCATGCAAACCTGTGATGAGTCAGGGTGGTCTAGCTTTATACCAACATGTCTTCCTATAGACTGTGGTCTTCCTCCCCATATTGATTTTGGAGACTATGTGAAAGTAAAAGGACAAGAAGGATACTTTGATCAAGAAGATGATGCTATGGAAGTCCCACACCTTACTCCTTACCCTCCTCATTCACTTAGTCCAATGGACAGTACCCAGAAAAACATGAAAGGCTCTACAGTTACACAGATACCAAACTTTTTATATGGTACTCTAGTTTCATATTCTTGTAACCCTGGACATGAGCTTTCGGGTAATCCTATGCTGATTTGCCAGGAAGATGGGACTTGGAATGGCAGTGCTCCTGCCTGCATGTCAATAGAATGTGACTTGCCTAGTCAGCCAGAGAATGGCTTTTTGCATTTTACTGAGAACACAATGGGCAGTGTAGTACACTACAGCTGTAATCGAGGGCATGTGCTGGTGGGCTCTAGTGAAAGACTTTGTTTGTCAAATCGAGAGTGGAGTGATACTGCCCCACATTGTGAGGTAATTTCATGCAATAAGCCAAACCAACTAATGAATGGATCTATTCAAGGAGGAAATTACACATACCTGAGTGTATTACATTATTCATGTAACCCTGGGTATGAGCTGAATGGCTCCAACAGAAGAACATGTCAGGAAGACAGTCAGTGGGATGGGAATGAGCCAATTTGTATCCCTGTGGCCTGTGGTCCACCCCCAGTTTCAGAGAACAGCCAGGTGAGTGGGGATGAGTACACATTCCAAAAGGAGGTTGTGTATACTTGCAGTGAAGGATTCCTGCTCGAAGGGTCTAGGAACCGAGTTTGCCTGGCCAACGGGAGCTGGAGTGGAGTCATTCCAGTCTGTGTGGCTATCAAGTGTCCTGCACTATCACAGATTGTCAATGGAGAAGTGAGTGAACTAGAACACAGCTTTGGGAAGGAAATAGGTTTCCACTGTCATGAAGGCTATGTCTTGCATGGTACCACAAAGCTAACCTGTCAGGTCAATGGCACCTGGAATGGAGAGGCACCTCTCTGCAAACCAGTCAACTGTGGCCCCCCTGAAGATCTCTCCCATGGCTTCCTAAATGGTTCCTCTTTTTCTTTTGGAGACTACATAGAGTATGTGTGCTTTCCTGGTTATGAGCTCCAAGGCTCTCCTTTGAGACAGTGTCTTTCTAGTGGCTTCTGGAGTGGTAGTCCCCCTTCCTGCCTGCCCTGTGAGTGTCCTGTGCCCCTGATTCAAAATGGGCTCATTGTTGGGGAAGATTTCAGCTGTGGAAAAGTTGCCCAGTTTCAATGCCTTGAAGGCTTCAAGCTCCTGGGGCCTTCTGAAATTACCTGTGAGGCAGCTGGGCAGTGGAGTGCTGGCTTTCCACTCTGTGGGCGCGTTTCTTGTGGTCCACCACCAACAATCTTAAATGCATTCATCAATGGGAGCAGTTCCCTGGAGGAGAACACAATAACCTACAGTTGTGTGACTGGGTATGTCATGCAGGACAGAGCTGAATTGGTTTGCACAGAGAAAGGGACATGGAGCGAGCCCTACCCAAGCTGTGAGCTCCTCTCCTGTGGACCACCACCTTCTGTAGCTAATGCAGTGGCAACTGGAGAGGCACACACTTATGGAAGCAAGGTAGAGTACAGGTAAGGTAGCCAATCTACAGCAGGGATTCTTAACTTTCATTGTATCATAGACATCTTGGGCAATCTGGTAAAGCCTAGAGATCCCTTCTTCAAATAATGTTTTCAACATGCATATGATAAAATATCTAAAATTACAAAGGAAACCAATTGTATTGAAATCCAACTATGAAAAATAAATTTACATCACAGACCCCAAGGTTAAGAACCCCTGCTCTAAAGTCTCTAAGAGACATAAGCAGGAAAAATTTCAAGGGAAAATAAACAACAGGTTTTCAAATATCAGCTATTATGAAATGAATGTGTTACCAATAAAGTCAACAAGCAATTATTTAATGCCTAGTATGTGTGATTCACTGTGTTAAAGACTGGGGGACACAAGGAAAGTCAATGATACCCTCTAAGGCTTGGCCTTATGAACTCCAGAGTTTTTAGAACAATAGCTTACATTTTTATGATACACAGAGTACTTATCCCATATCAGCTCCATGGGCTAAGTAGTAATAATAGGGACCAGACCTCTCATTTCATTGGTATAGGGAACTCCCAGGTGAGAAAATTCCTTCTTCCAACACAGCTTAGCAACTTTTCATCTCAGGAAGTTGCCTAGAGCACTGACAGGATGTGTCAGAGGCAAGACTTGTACCTAAGTTTTACTGGTTTTGAAGTCAGCGCTCTAGCCATTACACCACAGTGCCTCCATGGGATAGGTAGTACAAGTAGTATTATCCCCATCTGAGATGTTTGAACATTTGTCCAAGGTCATACAGAGAGTGATAGGGCCTGGAGTAGAACTCAGGTCCTCTAAATTCCAAATCTGCCATTTTCCCCCACTAAAGTGACCCATGCTTGGCTTCATCTTACCCAGAATTGCTAAATAGCCATTATATTGTTTGGAACTCCATCCAGTGGTTATTTCTAAAATGTAACGATGTCTAATAACAATCATCATCATTGTCATAATATATTGATTGGGAGATCAGCTCTTCGTGGGCTTTGAAAGAAGTTGAATGATGGTGGAGAGCATTGACTAGAATTGAGAATTATTGTGGGGTTTGCTTGGGGCATAGGAGAAAGGGAAGACCAATGGGATTATAGGATTTAGAGCTGGAAAGAGCCATAGAAATTATCTAATCCAAATTTGTTATTTCATGCAGGGGAAAACTAAAGTCTAGAGCAATTAGGCAGCTTACCTATATAAGGAGTTGTAATACAGTAAAGAGAATTCTGACTCTGGATTCAAAACACCTGGGTTTAACTTAACACTTAATATCTGTGACCTTGGCCAAATCAGTATATCTTTCGGGGCCTCCATTTCCCCAATGCCTCTGAATACTCTTTCAACTCTAGGTCTATGATCCTATGATCTGTCTGAAACCACATAAGAAATTAGAAAGAGGGGGCAGCTAGGTGACATTACTAAATAGAGCACCAGCCCTGGAGTCAGGAGGATCTGAGTTCAAATCCAGCCTCAGACACTTGACACTTACATAACTGTGTGACCTTGGGCAAGTCACTTAACCCAATTGCCTTGCTTTCTCTCCTCCAAAAAAAAAAAATAGAAATATGAAAGAGAGCCAGGGTTTCAATGTAAGACTTCTGACTCCAAATCAGAGCTCTTTCCACTCTTTCCAAGATAACTCTCTGGTTCTGAAGCTGAGTGTCAAAGAAGATTTGGTGCCAGAAATATGGAAATTGGGAAAACAGGACAAGTGCTGGGGTAAAGATGGCAAGTTTCATTTATGTGTATTGAATCTGAGATGTCAATATAACACCTAGTGGAGCTGTCCAGCAGGCAGTATGATATACTAGAAAAAAACACAGAATTTAGAAGATTTGGGACTTGGGTTCAAATCCTGGTCATGTTCCATAACAATTCTGTGATTTTGATCAAATTGTGTCTTAGCCTATCCAGGTCTTAAGTTTCTTTATCTGTATGTAAATGGATAAAAAAAATACTAATAGCTACCTACCTCACAAGGAGGTTATAAAGTGCTTTGAAAACCTTAGTTGTAAGTTGTTATAATAAACATGGAGCTAAAACTCATGGGACAGATTTTTCAGGTTTGTAGATCTAAAGGTCAGCAACAAAGAGATAAAACTGATGTGTGTAAAGGAGTGTACTCACTAAGTGAGAGAGGATGAGGGGGAAAAAGGTCAAGGACAGGGCCTTCATGAATACCTGCATTTGGGGATGGGAAAAGGAAGGTGAGACCAAGAAGACTGTCCCTAATAGGCAGGAAAAGAAGCAAGAGAGACTAATGTCACAGAAGCCGAAGGAGAAGAGAGCATCAGTTAAAAATATCAATTCAGGAAAGTCAAAGAAGATGAAGAGCAGAAAAAGGTCTTTGTATATGATGACTAAGAGATCATTTTAAGTAGACATCTTGCTACCATGATGGGGGTGGAAGCCCAATTCTAAGCATTTGAAAAATGAGTGCACAGTGATAAAATGGAGACAGCAAGTAAAAATGATGCTTTTTAAAAGCTTGACTGTGAAAGGAAAGAGTAAATTTGGATGATGGTTTATAGGGGTAGAGGAGTCAGTGGAAGGATTTTTTTAAAAAAACAAAGGTCAGAGGAGAGGAAAAGTAGAGAGGGGGAAAGTGAAGATTAGGGAAAGATAAATAAATGAAGCAAAGACCTGGAGGATACAGGAAGAGAAGGGCTCAAGGGTGCAACTGAAGAAGTCAGTCTCAACATAGAGGAGAATCTCGTTCTCTGAGACTAAAGGGAAAAAGGTGACACTAAGGGTAAAGATCTTGAGAGGTTTTCAGGTGGAGTAGGCAAGAGGGAATTAATGACAGATGGCCTAGTTTTATCAGTAAAATAGGAGGTAGAGTCATCTACAAATAGAGGGGCATAAGGTAGAAATAGGGGCTTGTGGAGGGATAAAAAAAAGATTTGAAACAGCTGCCATGGAGAATGGAGTAGTGAGTCATTCAGAGATGAATAGAAGAGCAGCCATGGAACTTTGAGGGTAAGTCGAGGTGACTTACCCAGATGGCATAAATAATTAAAGATCACCTGTGGGAATATTTGGGAGATAGTCTTGGGGAAACTGTTGGCTTGTTTTCTAGGCAAACCTAGTATCTTTTTCATACACACACACACACACACACACACACACACATTCAAGTAGGTAACTTGTAGTCAAACTGATGGAAAACATCCAATACAACGTTATAACCTTAAGTTTTTAAAAAGAAAAGCTATTAAAATATTCTCAATGGATAGTTGTTGTTCCACACCCCCAAATCAAATAAAGATGCCTTCAAATTTTGTTATAATTAGTCATTTTTCATAAGCCTACTGGCTTATTCCTTATTTATCTTAAGATTTTTTTTTGATTGTCATTAAGAATCGGTGGTATTCAAAACCTGCAGAGAAATCAAAGAGAGTAAAGATGGAAAAAAAACATCAGTTAGGAGATTTTGAGTGAGCAGTTTCCTTACGGTGGTAGGTTTGAAAATCATATCAAAATAGCAGGTGATAATTTGTGGAAATGGCAGGGACAAACGTCTGTAAGAACAGGGAGACCTCAGCATGTTTCTAGATAGCAAAAAAAGGAGTCACTAGGTTAAGAGAAAAATCGAAGATGTGAGTAAGAAAAGATGTCTGGCAGGGTAAGCTCCCCAAGAAGACAACCCCTTTAACAATCTGAATACATATTTACTCAACCACTGGAACCACACATTGACATGTTTTCTCATGCATCTGTAGTAACTTCCTTACCTTACTTTCCTGGTTTCTTCCTTTCTGCCTAGAAATCTGTTCAGGTATCATTAGTCCTAATTTTTTTTTAAATGCCATTTTTGACCTTTCAGTCCAGTCAGTGAATAAACATTTATTAACGAGAGTGCCAGGCACTGCACTATGTTGAGCATACGAGCAAAGGTGAGATACAGTGTTATTCTTTTTTTGCTTTTTTTTTGGAGGGGGGAAGGTAGGGCAGTTAGAGTTAAGTGACTTGCCCAAGGTCACACGCCTAGTTTTTGTGTGTGTATGTTAAGTGTCTGAAGTCAAATTTGAACTCAGGTCCTCCTGACTCCAGGGCTGGTGCTCTATTCACTGTGCCACTTAGCTGCCCCTACAGTTGTTATTCTTGAAGAACTCATAGTTTAATAGGGGAGATATAATATAAAAATAACTATGTTTAACAAACAAGCTAGCTAACAGGATGAACTGGAAGTGATTAACATAACAAAAGCAGTCAAATTAAGAGAGATCTGGAAAGGCTTCTTAGTGTAGAAGTTGGGATTTTTCTTGGGACTTTAAGGAAACCAAAAGTCAGAAGTGAAGAGGAAGGGGATTCCATGCATTGGAGTGGGGCAGCCAGCAAAAATGCCTACAGTTGGAAGATGAAGTATCATGTTTGAGGAACATCAAGAAAGCCAATGGCACTAGATCAAAGAGTATGTGGAGGTAGTGTAGGGTATAAGAAGCCTGGAAGGGGGCTTGGAACACCAGAGGATTTCACGTTATTTCTTGCAGGTAATAGGGAGTCATTGGAGTTTATTGAGTAAGGGGGTAGTAACAAGGTCAGATTTGTACTTCAGGAAGATCACTTTGACAGGTGAGTGGTAAATGGGCAGACCAACCAGCAGGTTATCTCAATAGTTCAGGCATAAGGTGATGAGAGCCACTCCCTACCTTGCCAATGTCAGAGAAGAGAAGGTAAAAGCGAAAAAGGTTATAAAGTTGAAATTGACAGGATCTAGCAACAGATGGGAGTGGTAATGAAAGAGTGAAGGGGCAACTTGATGGCACAGTGGATAGAATGCCAGGCCTGAAGTTGAGGATAACACCTAGCTTGTGAATCTAGGGGACTGGGAGGATGGTACTACCCTTGAAATAATAGAGAAGTTTGGAAGGAGGGAGGGCTGGAAGGTAAAGACAAGGAGTTCAGTTTCAGACAGGTTGAGTTTAATATATCTATAATTCAAGATATATAATAGGCAATTGGAGAGGTTAGAGCTTGGATAAGTAGATTTAAACGTCATCAGTATAGCAATGATTGAATCCATGTGAGCTGATGAGATCATCAAACCAGACTGTATAGAGAGTGAAGAGGGTCCTGGACAGAGCTTTGTTGGACACACTGCTAGAGGGTGTGACCTGGATGAAGATCCAGCAAGTGAGACTGCAAAGGAGCAATCAGATAGATAGGAGGCGAACCAAGAGAGTAGCCCATCCCTTTCCTTGCTTTTACTGTTAAATTCCTTTAACAAGTTGTCTCTTCTGATTCCTTCCCCTCTCATGACCCTCTCTCATTCTTACTGTTAAGCTTCTTGTCTTGGTGTTTGAATTAAAATGTTCTTTTAAAGCTTATCAATGGCTTTCTAAACTGCAGATGCAGTGCTACTTTCTACTAATTATCTCCTATTTGTCCTGTATATAGCTTACTTTGTATACACTTGTTGGCAGGTTTTCTCCGCCCATTAGATTGTAAGTTCCTTGAGGACAGAGACTGTCTTTTGCCTCTTTTTGTATCCACCATACTTAGCACAGTTCTTGGCACAAAGACAGCACTTAATAAATGTTTATTGATTAACATTCATTCTTCATCCTTCTGATGAAGGATCCTTCTCTTCAGCTGCTTATGCTACTAACCCTAACTATATATGCTCTTTTCTCTCAACCTTATATATTTATCTCTTGTATACTTATATATCTTATATTCTCTTGGTTTTACTCCTCATCTGTAATTCTTCTGTCATTTTGCCCATCTAGCCCTTTAATGTCAGTACCCATCAAAGCTCTATCCTTAGCCATTTTCTCTTCTCTCTTGTTCTTTGTCCTTTGGCAGTCTTATTTATTCTCATAGCTTTAAAGATCATCTTTGTGCAGATAGGTCCTAAATCTGGGTTGGTCTCCCATCTTAGCCTCTCTCTTCTGAGCTCCAGAATCTCATCTCCACCTGACTACAAGAAATCTTCTACTGCATGTCCCATCTCAAAGTTAACAAGTTCAGAACCAAGTTCACTCTTTGCCCCCCTTAAATCTTTTCCTCCTCCTCACTTCACTATTTCTGTCAGTATCACTAGCATTCAACTAGTCTCTTATGTTTTTCATTTCCCTTCACTTCTCAGGTCTAATCAGCCCATATCATTACCATTTCTACAACATTCCTCAGCTCCATCTTTCCTTCTTTATCACTTCTGCCACCACCCTTCTTCTAGAGACCCATATTGTCACTTCCCTGAACTAGTCTCCTTATAGAGCCTTTAGTTTCTCCACTTTCTCTTCCATCCTTTATGCTTCTTGGGTACTGATTTGGTTCTATCATTTCTCTGTTAAAAATCTCCAGTGATGCCCTTATTGCCTGCCAAAAAATAAATAAATTCAAACCCCTCTTCCTGGCATTCAAGGTCCTCCACAGCTTAGCAACATTCTACCTTTCCAACCTTACTAAATATTGATTCCCACCAATACCACCACTCTACCTTAGGTCACACCAAAAAACTGCCTATCCCTCATACTTACATTGCACTCTCACATCTCTGTGTCCTTCTTCAGTCTGTGTCATGTGCCTGGAATGCTTTTTTCCATCATTTGCTTATTGAATTTCTACCCATTCTTTAAAATTCAACTCAACTATCACTACTTTCAGGAAATCTTCCTTGATCCCCTGGTTGGTAACAATCCTTGATCCTAAGCTTGGTACTTTGTTTTGTAACACCCTGCTGCACTTACCATGTAATATTATATATGATAGCTGTCTGTGTTGATTTCTTGTCTTCCTATTAGACTATACGTTCCTTAAGGACGTCTTATATAAAGTCTTATATAAATACTGTGTCTTCCCCAATACCCAACAAGGTGTTTTACACACTATAGGCACTCAAACATTTTTATTTTCAATTTCACACTAAATACTGAAATCACCTACAAAACTGATAATGCCCCATGGTAAAAAGTGTTCCTTAAATGCTCCATTTGTCTAACTTACCCCTTCCAGAGTTTGTGAGATTAGTTTCCTTTGAAAGGTCTAAGCTTGGAGCTTAGCTTGACCTCTGAGGGACCATAGGCTATATTTGGAGTGAAAATAGATCTGCTTAACTTGACTAATGTGAAAATATGTTTAATAGGAATGTATATGTAAAGTCTATATCAGATTGTAGGCCATCTTGGGGAGGAAGGGGAAAAATTCAAAACTTAAGGAAGTAAATGTTGAAAACTAAAAATAAATAAATTAAATTAAAAAAAAAGAAAGAAAATAGATCTATCTATCAACCAAGGAAATAAACAAAAAAGATGGTAATGTTAATAATGTTGAAAGCAAAAGCTTGCTTTGAATAAGCCATAATATGGATGTTTGTGCACTTACAGTTATACTTGACAAAGTATCTTCTGTCTTCCAGTTTTGACATTTGTTGTCCTCAGGAGATATGCCAAATGAACAGTTCTTTCTTTGACCTTTTGCAAAATTAGTTATTGTTAAGAGATAGGCCATAAACAACATTCTCTCTCTCCTCTCTCTCTGTTGTTATACTTTCATTTTTATTTCAGGTGTCTGGAAGGTTATGTGATGGCGTCAGATATAGATACATTGACTTGTCAGAAAGATGGCCATTGGTCACCTGACAGTATCTCCTGTATTCCTAAGAAATGTTCCCTACCAACAGATATGGACAAGATATTTGTTCTTGGTCACGAGTTCAGTGTGAATAAACAAGTTTCTATATCATGCATAAAAGGATACACTTTGGAGGGAGCTAACACTTCAACATGTCAGGTAAGACTTTACTTCCTAAAAGCAAACTGCACTGCTTATTCATACACTGACATGTAGCTACTATCCTGGTGTCTTGTAAAGGATTCAAGATTTTATTTACATAAATACTATAACAAAATGATCTTTCTAATCCAAAAGTTGATTACTTGACATCTCAAGTGCAAGGGGTCAATGTACAAAGTGTTCCAACACCTCTTCATCAAATCACCAATGACTCCTTATATCACTTCCCAACAAAGCTCACATGTCATTGCTTGTAATCTGGCACCTGTTCAGGCTTATCTCATATTACTACCCTCTCTGCACTATGACCAAAATGGTCTATTCTTTGCTCCCTAAAAATGCCCTGTCTTTATTTATCTGGTACCTAGAATGTCTTCTTTTCTCCCCACCTGACTTTTCTCTCTTGAATTCCTATGTATTCTTTAAAGCCCAACTCAAATGTCACTTTGCCCATGAAGTCTTTCCTGATCCCCTGTGGATGTTCATATCTCCCCCCTTAAACCAAACAAAAAACTTTTTTTGTATCTCTCAAATGCTCTTATAAAATAAGGCTCTTTATGTTAATCTATTCTTGTATTTTATTTCCTTACTAGACTATAATTATAATCATAATTTACATTTATGTAGCACTTTGAAGTTTAAAAAATGCTTTTATATTATTATTTTACTTAATCCTCACAACAACCCTATGAGGTAGGTGCTGTTATTATTCCTGGTTTGCAGATGAGGAAATTGAGACTCAGAAAGGTCACATGGTTTCCTGGAATCACAGAGTTAGGATGCTTCAAAGGCAGGACTTGTACCAGGTCTTCCTGTCTCCAAAGATCAGCCCTCACCCACTAGGCCATGCTGCTTCTCACCTTGCACATAACAGGCACTTAATAAATATTTGTTGAATTGAATTGAATTCTAAACCATACCATAATTTGAGACCTTACAAACAGGATCTTTCTTCCTTTTATGTAATGTATACATATATATGTAACCATTATATTTAGCCATCCTGCAAGTTTTTGCATAGTAAGATAACTTTGATTTTTATTTATACCAAACATCAAAGATTTCATTTATACAGGCTTTTGTTGTGCTAAAGAACACACCTCTTAGTGCTTTGTTGACAGAATCTTAATTGAAAACTGACTTTTTTAAGTTAAAAATTAAATTCAAAACACATTTGTAGAACATATTTGCATAGGGCACAGTACTGAGCTCTAGAGGAGATAAGAAGATAATGCTGGACAGAGTTCCTGACACAGTCCAGTAGGGGAAACAAGATATGTACATATCTCTAATACAAAGGAAACTATGATAAGTACAAAGGAGAGGTCCAGCAAAGTGCTGTAAGAAATTGGAGGAGGGAGAGATCATGGCCAGCCGGGAAGTAATCAGGTAAAGTAGCCATTCCATATCCATCCCTGTTTGCCATCATGTCATCACTTCTGTCGGTGACATGTACGATGGTCCATGTCTGCTGACATTTGCTTTTGTTATCTCTTTTTCACTTAGCTCGATGGTGCTTGGGATCCATCATTCTCTGATGATTCTTGCGCTCCAGTTTCTTGTGGGAAACCTGAAACTCCAGAGCATGGGCTTGTAGTTGGCACAGAATACAGCTTCAAAAGCACAGTTATTTACCAGTGTAAGGCTGGCTATGAGTTAGAGGTAAGCCAAGAGGTATATTTTGTTCTTTACATTCATCGGGCAGATGTTTTACTAATGTTGGCATGGGAGATCCTCACTATCTTTTATCCCAAGTTTGTTCCTAATAGAAGCTTGTCTTATTTTAGAAAATAAGATCAAAACTCCCACTGAAGTCAATGAAGATTTCTTAGATTGAGTAGAAATACTCAACCCCTAATTTGCACTTAACAAGGTTGAGTGACTTGCCCAGGGTCACACAGCTAGTAAGTGTCTGAGGCCACATTTGAACTCAGGAAGATGAATTTTCCTGACTCCAGGACCAGCACTCTATCTACTGTGCTAGCTAGCTAACAACAACACATTGAAAGGAAAATTCTTCATTTGAGCTTTCACCCTGAATAACTAGCAAACTTAGAACAAAGAGTATTAAAAAGATTTTATTATAAGTATGTCAGTGGCTGATCACTGGAAAACAGCAATGGGGGGACAGCTTTTATAGGTAACTTTAAGATAATCCAGATAGGTCGACCTCAGCAAAAGAGGTAGAGTCCTTGAATCTTAGCTCCTCCCAAAGGTAGCAAGAACATGGCAAAGAGCAGTTAATACAACAACTGCAGACTTGGTGTCTCCTTCCCTACTAGAGCCTTCCCCAACACTACATGATAAGCAGGTCTGGCAACAAGGGGTGACTGAATCAACATAACTTAACAAACATCTTCTGAAGCAGAGATTCTTAACCTGGGCTTCACAGACCAAAAAGGATCTTGCAGCAGCAAGCACCCTAGCATACCCAGGAAGACTGCTAGCACAGGTTCTTTGATCTGCTTTTCTAAAGGAAAGCAACTGAGAAAGGGGTTAAGAATCTTACTTTAATCAAACATATATCATTTACCTAGTTCAGGGGGAAAAGTCAGCACCCTGAACTTCAGAGAAAACAAGCAGGTTATAAGTAGACAAAAAATACAGACAGAGAAAATAACACAGTTCAACAGATCAACAGACAGGGCTTCTAGCTGTCTGACCATCACATATATATAGTTACTTGCCACAGAGAGAAGCACCAAAATCTGGATTTTCAAAGGGGGGGGGGGCAGAGGAAGGGGAAGGGAGAGGGCCCTCAACAGCTACCCAGAGTCTCATTTGGCCAAATCACACAACTCTTCCCAAAGTGAGCCCCAAAGTGAAACCTCACATCACAGTATATATAGCCTTCTCCAGGGCCAGAGAATGTCACAACCTTCATGACCCACTGCCCAATCACAAAGTAACAAGGTATGGGTGTTCCTGAAAAACAGCCTCCCACCAACCACAGGCTTATTGTGACCACATTCAGCCTATTAGGGGGTAGAGTAGACAAATAAGGGAAGGTCCTCAAATTCACTTAGGCCTATCAAGGGGCAGGGAAGATCTTCAAATTCCCATTCCCATTACAGTCTGTGAATAGATTTTAGGATATCTGTGAAATTGAATGGGGAAAAAAAAATCCCATCATGATTTTTCCATTCAATTAAATAAACAACTTGTTAAGTTCCTACTATGTGCCAGGCACTGTGCTAAGCACTGAGAATACAAATAAGGAAAAGGAAAATAGTTTCTGCCTTCAATGAGCTTAGAATCTAATGGAGAAAGACAACACAGAAAAGGAAGCTAAAAAGAGGGGCGAGACACCAGAGGGTAGTGGCACAGGGGCATGATGTTCTATGGAGTCAAAACTAAGCAGAGCTGCTGATGGGAAATGGGAAGTTAGCTGCAAAGGTAACACTCTGTTTTCGTTAACCTCCAGTTTTCTTTGTAATCTCATTATTTTATACATTTTATTTTATTTTATACATTTAAGTACATTATTCTGAGGAAGAGTCCACAGGCTTCAGAGGGGTCTGTGACACAAAAAAGGTCAAGAACTGAGGGAGTTTGAGGGTTCAGGGCTCCGCCCCCCCCCCCCCAAGACCAGAATACCCATCAGAGTCATCTGGAATGAATTCACAGACTCAAGCATTCTTTAAGTCAAGGTGGCAAAGATTTTTTGTTACACTTTTTTCAAACAACAAGCAAGAGTTCTTAGAGAACCTGTGACCAAATATACTAATTAGGTGATTCAGGGCAGGATTAGGGAGTGGTTAAAGAGTGGTCAATTCTTAAAGGAACATGTAATTTTAGTATCTACTGTGCAGGTATTTTACCCAGAGTTCACTGAGAAACATCCAAGGTCAGGCTCCGGGGAGGTGTGGTTTTTAAGCCTGCAACATCACTAAGTCAACTAGCAGTCAGGGCTGACTAAGGAATGCCCAATCTGCCACTCATCAATGTCTTGTTAGACAAGATAGATATAGGGAGCATATATATGTCTAAGACTAAGATACAGGTAATGAGGAGTCCAGGATGCATATAACGAGGAAGGGAGTTGGTATAGACAGCCCAGTGGGTACTGAATATCTTTATGGCCTAGTGCAAAGCCATTTCAAACTAATAATTCCTACAGGTGCAGTTTGCTACTGTACCAGAGAGAAAGAGAAGTGTTTTGCTGGGGACTACTGATGAGTAAGTACTAGGCATAGTGTCACTGGGTTGGCAGAGAAACTGCCAGGGACAGTGTTTTGAGGCTCAGGAGAATTGTGATCTTGAAATTATAGTCCAAGCACCCCATCAGAACCTCTATTCCAAAACTACTTGACAAACAAGAGAGCGGTAAAAGTGAGAGCCTAAGGAGCAACAACCAAGAGAATAAAATGGACGGCTATCATCTTAATGAGACGCAGGGTGGCATAGGCCAGGAAGTCTTGGGTTCAAGTTCCATCTATGAGCCATCCCCTATACTAGCCACGTGACCTGGACAAGTCACTTGATCTCTCAAACTGTGCTCTAGGCAGCCCTCTCAAACAGTTGCACAGAACATAGCAGTTGTCCTTTGGTAAAAGGAGTCTCTTTGCCCAGAAGTCCCCTGTACTAATGAAATCACTCATCTACTTCCTATCCCACTCCTCTAGAAATTTCGATCAATCAGCATTTATTAAGCCCCTGTTATATGCCAAGCTTTATGACAGGTTCAATTGAAAGACAACTGTCTAGGAGGAAAATGCCAAGAAGTGAAAAAGAAAGAAAGGAAGTCTCTGAGCACTCAAAATAGATCTCACAAAGCCATTCACTCAGGATCATGACCATTTCTCACAGGAACACTCTTCATTTCCCTGCTTAGAGTCTATTTACTCCTCTTTTATATTTAATTCTACCTCATTTATTCATCTAATTTGCCAGCCCACAATAGATTAATGATAATTATAAACTGGGTGCAGAGAGAGGACTAATGTGGGCAAGTATACTGACAACAGCTATGTTGTCATGACTATGACAGGCATACATCTGGAAGAGCTTCATAGACTTTGTCTCCTTCAATGTTCTGTTAAAAAAAATGGAGGGGCAGCTGGGTGGTGCAGTGAATAGAGCATCGACCCTGGAATCAGCAGGACCTGAGTTCAAATCTAGCCTCATACACTTGACACTTACTAGCTGTGTGACCTTGGAAAACTCACTTAACCCCAATTGCCTTATCTTTCCACCTCCAAAAAACAAAATAAAAACCAAAGAAAAATGACTCACAAATAGAATCTTTTGTCTTGTGGTTGGTTGGTTGGTTGTTGTCCTTTGTTCTAGAAGAGGACCAAAATGGCATCACTATACTAGAATCAGGTTTCAGTGTGTCTGACTGTGGCTGATCGGACCAATAGGAGCTCAGAATGATCTACCACAGGTCGGGCACAAACAACCCACATGAACACTTGGGGCGGATTCTCCAAATCCGCACATCCTGCATTTCCTTTGAGCTGTTTCAATTCTGCTTTGCTCATAGAGCACAGCACCTTGTTTTGTGAAACAAAGGTGAAAGTGAAGAGAGTTCCTTACCCTTGTATGATAAAGGTCTACATTTGGAAACATTCCAGCGAAGGCTTCTTAAAGTCTTACCCCAACCTCCTATTCCTCATAATCAATTTTGGTACCAACTCAATTGTGGTAAGGTTTCAACCTCAAAACTGTTTCTACGTGTTTAAATGAGGCAGCTAGGTGGCACAGTGGATCGAGCATCAGACCTGAAGTCAGGAAGACTTGAGTTCAAATGTGACTTCAGACACTTACTAGCTGTGTGACCCTGGGCAAGTCACTTAATCCTGCTTGCCTCTGCTTGTTTCCATTTCCTCATCTGTAAAAATGAGGAGGAAATGGCAAATCACTCCAGTTGCTTTGCTAAGAAAACCTCAAAGAGCTGGACACAAGTGAACAATGGAACATTTAAATGTTATCTTTCTTCCTATAGATAGGTGGATTTTTTTCCTTTGCCTTGTAGTGACCGTCTGCTTTGCTTCACAGGGTGACCCTGAACGTATCTGCCAGGAAAACAAACAATGGAGTGGAACTATTGCTCTCTGCAAAAGTGAGTTTTGAAAATTACCTTCCGTCCTCAAATCCTGATCTTAAATCATAATTTGGTCTACTTTGGCACTGAGGCTTCTCTGGTGGAGAAAGAATGTGACGTCATCCCGCGTGAAGCTCAGCTGCCATCATGCCTTTTATAAAGCAGGCAAACTTCAAAGATTTCTGTCTTACATTCAGTATTATGAACTATACTAACATAGCTCTTCCTTAGAAGGCACAATAACTTTTACTATTATTATTACTTCAGAACCAATTGATAAATTAAGACGCTTTGTGCAAGGTCTCAGGGTAAGTAAAATTCATCAGATATATGGTGGCGACCAATGGCAAGCAGGAAAGAACTCAAGTTTTTCACCATATCTTTTCTTTTTAATTTTAATATCAGTATTTTGTGGGCTTTATTTTCACTTATATTTTGTTACAAAGATAAAGTTCCCTACCTGATTTGTAGGGGCAGCTAGGCGTCACAGTAGGTAGAGCTTAGGGCCTGGAATCAAAAGGACCCGAGTTCAAATGTGGCCTTGGATACTAGTTGTGTGACCCTGGGCAAGTCATTTAACCCTGTTTGCCTCAGTTTCTTCATCTGTAAAATGAGCTGGAGAAGGAAATGGCAAACCATTCCAGGTTCTTTGCCAAGAAAACTCCAAATGGGGTCATGAAGAGTTGGACATGACTAATCAACAAAACTGTAACTTGATTTGTACCAAGTTGAAATGTTGGGGTTTCTTTAGCAGTCATAAATGAGCTTTTTTTCTCCACAATCATAGCTCTAGTTCAGTCTGGAAATAATTGAGCTATTTATTTTGCAGAGCTGCAGGGCTTTTCTCCTTCATTCAACAAGTATGCATTAAATGCTCACCATGCGCCCGGCATAGAAAAACAAAATACAAAAGTCCCTGTGCGCAAGGAATTCTATTTTGAAACTTTTCCTGAAGATCAAGGGTATTCTGTGGACCCCCAGAAGCCATAGAAAATGATTCAGCAGTTCGGTCAGGGATAGGCATTCCTGTATGAAGATGAAATGGTCTATAGTTGTCATCAAGATGTCAAGCTTTAGGGCTGCAATGAGCTGTCATGTCTCCTAGCCTATGTGTATGAGTAAATACAACTCTGAGTTAAAGAAAATAGTTTCACAAATGGAAATTGTAGGTTGCTCATAACTGGAGATTTGGGTGGGTGTGTGAGGTGGGGACAGAAAAGACTACAGGGAGAAGTTGGCACCTGAAATGAAGCTTGAAGAAAGAGAAATAATTTCAACAGGAGGACAGATGGGAATCTGGTACAGGCAGAGTCAACAAGGTACTAAAGTAATAGTAAGGAGATAGGCCTTGATTAGGCCTTTAAACCCAAATCACTCTGGCTTTCTATGAATGGCCAATAATAGCCCCCAGCCCAGGCCTCTAGGACTCATCAACCTCCAGAGTTCTGGTCTAAGAAAGACAAACAGAATTATGTTGTAAGCCTGTTTATTTCTCTCAAGCTGGCAGCTGGTATGTGAATTGAGCTACCTTACTTTGGGCTTGGGCTACACAGATTAGAAAGACAAAGAGAAAACTGGGTGGAGACTTTTCCCTTGGAGTTGTTTCACAAAAGTCACAAGGTGCCCCAGGGTACTCAGAACAAGGAAGAGGGTCAGGCTGAAAAGTCCCCTAGATCCTGGAACTAGAATCTTTGTGCTCTGTTCTATCCATTGGAGCTGGTATGAACCTGCTTAAGTTAATTCTGTGGTTGCTGGCACAGCACCAGGAGTTTGGGGTTCTATAAGGAAACAGTATAAAGGATCTCTGGTATGTCAAGGTCAAGGGATGCTCAGTCTGCCTCCTGATTGGCTGATTCTGATTCCTCCTCTGGATAGTAAGAGACCTCAAGCAAATCCAGTTGGTTAGTAAAGTGGTTATCGAATGAATGAGAGTGAGAAAAGCCTTGAAGCTCTGCAAAATAAATAGGTGGTTAGTAAAGTTAGTGAAGTCATTAACAATTCCATTTTCACAATGGCTTGGAATGAATGTAAATAGAAACCTTGAGGGTCTTCCCCTTCCAGATTGATATTTTTGGGATGATATATTAGGGCATCTTTTGTCTCAATTATACCTTAGCCCTTAGTCACTGAATGGGTGTCACCTCTGACAAACTGTACCTTGACTTGGAAAGGCCAGTATTATCCACTGCCCCTGGTCCATCCCCAATCATCTTACTTTTTGTCATGCCCCTGGACTTTGATGACTGCCAGAATGAGGCTGAAGTCTTTTCCTCACTTAAATCCAATTCACTAGCAATTCTGGACAGCACCCTCATGATGTCATCAGGGGGTGGGAGGTGAGAGGGATGAACCACAGCAGAAATGAGATCAAGGCACAAGTAGTCTAGTATACTGCAAGACTGAGTGGGAAAAAGATGCTGCCCCTTCCTTAAAAACCCCTCCCCTTAAGAACCTCAAGAATTGGCCTCTGGACTAGCAAATGTCTTGGTTTGGGAGCCCAGATTTGATGCTATGAGCTCAGCACCATTGAAGAAATCAGTGCTCGCAGGGAGAGTGTATGTTGGCTTGAGATTAGAGAATGAGTAGAAAAATTCTGAGAGTGTTTATAGTGAATAAACTTTGGAGAGTAGCCTGAGAAAGACTGTAGGACTGTCACCTAGTTGCTAGTACTCTATTTCCCTACTTCCCAGAAATACATCATATATTGTGTAGCAAGTTATTACAATAGTCCATAGCACTGAAGGCATTGAAGAGCAGTGGAAACAGAAAAAAAGGGAAATTATATATTCCTAATTCCTTTGCATATACAACCCTGAAGCTATTTTCTAGTAAAAATAATAACAGCTAGCATTTAGATAGCACTTTAACATTTATGAAGTTTATATATCATTTAATTTTATTCTCATAACAATCCTGGGAGCTAGGATTATTACCCCCATTTTATAAATGAAGATACTGAAGCAAAGAGAGATTAATTGACTTGTCCAGCTAAGGCAAGATTCAAACTCAACTCTTCCTGACTCCAAATCCAGCATTCTAGGAAAAAAAATTATAAGAAAGAGTAATAAGTCCTTAAAAATGTAAAGGGCTTCCCCCTCCCCCTTTTTCTGCTCCCTATAACACAAATGCAGACTCGGTTCAAAATTAATTAGAAGGTCATTGTAGAAAGAGTGTCAGAGCACTGAGGGGTGCCAATGTCATGTTGTATTGTCAGATAAATCATTACTGCAGACCCTTTCACAAGCTGTAGTGTGTTTCAGGACAAGGATATCTCCAAACACAGTCCATATCTGGACCCCTACCCTGCACGGAGGAATGAATGGAGGATTAGGGGTGTGGGGGAGGGGAACCTGATCCAGGAAGGAAGATCCTAGAGCAGCTTCCCCCAAGCACCAAGTGGTAAGGAGGGCAGTGGACTCATGCTAATGTAAGGTAGCAGCATTCTTGAAATCATATAGGACACACTGGGTCTATCCTCTGAGGTGTCATAGGGTCCTGAACAAGAAGAACTCTGAAACCAAGAGCAGAGAAAGAGACAGGCCTAGGTTACCTTGTCTCCTGGCTAACTGGAAGTCAGGAGGCAGTGTGGTACAGTGAAAAGAACGCTGGAGTCAAAGGACTGGGTTCAAATCTTGACTCTCCACTAGAATGAACTGAATAAAGCCTTTATTAAGCACTTGCAAAGCATTAAGCAAAGCACTGGGAATAAAAATAGCAAAGCAACACAGCCCCTATTCTCAGGAAGCTCACAAAATAAAAACCTAATGGAAGGTTTTAGCTGCCAGTCAGAAGGAAAAGTCCCACAGTCCTTAGAGTGCAACCGCAAAGCAGATGCTAATAATTCCTACCTGTGTGCCTCCATTTCCTTATCTGTAAACAGAGGTGAATTGGACAAGATAATAAAAAATAGTAGCTCAAATTTATGTGGAGCTTTATGATTTACAAAAGTACAAACCCTAACACAATACTGTGAGGAAACAACTCCGAAAGGAAAAGTGACCTGTCATAGGTTCATAGATTAATAGTAGAATGAAATTAAAATATGGTTTTGTCTAACAGTCTTATTTTATGTCATCTAAATTTCTATCAGGGGTGAGGAACCTGCAGTCTGGAGGCCACACGTGGCCCTCAAGTGCAGCCCTTTGACTGAATCCAAACCTCACAGAACAAATCCCCTTAATAAAAGGATTTGTTCTGTGAAGTCTGGACTCAGTCAAAAGGCTGCACCCAAGGACCTAGAAGGCCACACAGTCTCCAGTGCTGCCTTTGACTAAGTCCAAGTTTTACAGAACAAATCCTTTTATTAAGGGGATTTGTTCTGTGAAATTGGATTCCATCAAAGGGCTGCACTTGAGGGCCACATGTGGCCTCTGAGACTGCAGGTTCCCCACCCCTGTAAAACACGAGCAAGGTTAAGAGGCATACTCAAGGACACACAGGTAGCATTGGTCAGTATCTGAACTCCAAATCCACTGCTTTTTATACTATACCATGCTGCCTTTGTCATGTCCATGGGCATTGTTCTTTCCCCTAAACCTGGCTGCCTCAAATCCCTTCCAGCGCTAAAATACATTGCTCTCTTCCCTTTCTATTCTATTCCATTCCATTCCATCCTGTCCCATCACATTCTATTCCATTCTGACCTATCTTATTCAGTTCTGTTCCATCCTGTTTCATCCCATCTTATCTCTTCCCATTCCATTCCATTTTATGCTATTTCTATTCTATCATGTCCTGTTTTATAACTTTGAACATCTTGGGTAGCATTTTTAAACTAAAGTGACCAGAGACTCCAAAAAGGGGATGAAATAGGAAATAAGCAAGAGGCTGTGTTTATTTTGAAGTATGTGTAATTCAAACAATAATGACATGAGAAATTGGTTCTTATGTTTGTGTTCCTCTGAGATATCCAGCTGAAATAGCAAGCCTTGGATAAATTCTATTTAATAATGCTGACATCTTATTCAACTGCGATGGATTCTATTTTATTGAGCCTTGCTGATTTTTAGGCCTTTAAGTACAGAAATTTAAGTCATCCCCAATAACTAGGTCAATCACGATAACGTGCAAAATAATTTTAAAAGCTAGAGAAAATCCCTCATTTCATAAAGTTTTTCTGAAGTAAGAGTAGGACCGAATGGCCTTTGCAGTCACTTCCAATCCTAAGAATATTTAAGTTCTTTCTCTGGGTGGCCTGAGTGTTGAATTAGAAATTATGAGGAGTTTGTGAAGCTGATCTCAGCTCTCTGGGAAGCAGTAGGCCAGTCTGCAGAGCTTCCTGCCTAGGGCACTCAAAGCGTGCACCCTTTCTGACATCACAATAGGGCTTTGGTAAAGCATTCCTAATAAACTGAGGAGTTGAGAGAGCATTTTTATAACATGTTTTGATTGATTTCTGGTTAGTTGGGTATTGACCAAGACTGGAACGAGGAAATTCAGTGATTTGCAATATTGAGCTGGTAGATGTGTCAAGGGTGTTACAGTGTGTTTTGGGGGCATAGCAATCATCAGATTATCTGATTGGCTATAGCTTTACATCAATTACAATTGATATCATGGAATTATTGAGCTAGTTAGAAGGTATTGGGGATGAAAAATAACCCTCATCCTTAATGTTAATAAAAAAATTAACACAGAGATCTCTTAAGATAAGAACAGGAGTTTATTCTCTTCCCCGGGAGAAGAGAGAGGTCTTCCCCATGTTGCATAATGGAGGAGAGGCATGTTACAAAAGACAGTGCAAGAATTTATACCCTAATGTGGTCAAGCCCCCTTCCCAACTGTCTCTCGTTGGTTGAGAGGCAGACTTCACCAAATTCTTCCCCAAATGGGACAGCAAGAAAAGGGAGAGGGGCGGAAGGTCCCAAAGTAAGGGAGGAGGAGTGGGCCTGGGCTGTCCCTGACTCCCACTGGCTGGGAGGAGAGGCCCACTGAGGCAGGAAAGCAGACAAAAGAAAATGGGGGGGGGGGGCTCGGTTCAAAAGATTCCTGAAGAGGTTTGCTGCTGATTGATAGCAGCAATGGAAAAGGTAGAGGGAAGTTAACAATCCCAAACTGCCTGAGAAGTTTTCACTCAACCCATATAAAGGTGAGGCACTCACAATAAATTTGGTTGAGTGTTAACTTTGGACTACCACAAAATGAGGAACTGACCATGCCAGTTCTGCTTTGCAGGAGCTCAGCTCAGCTGCATAGGAGTTCAGTTCTGCAGAAATGACAAACTTAATCTCTTACTACAGTGATTATATACCTGTTTATTTAAAAGCTACCTAAATTTGACCTTCTAAGTTAACATAATCAAAAGGATAATCAATGCTAACCTAATTAAGAGTTATTTTTTTCAGTCCCCTGCCACCAAATCCAGGGTGTTAGATTTGGAATCAAAGGACCTGTGTTCAAATCCTGGCTCTGCTACTTTCTACCTGTGTGACCCTGATCAAATTCACTTCTCTAGGCCTCAGTTTCCTCATTTATAAAAGAGGGATTTGGATGAGGTAGCTCATAAAGCCCCTCTGGTATCACCTGTCCTTAATCACCCCTATGGATGTCACCTGAAAAATGAGGGGACTTAATTAGGTGACCTCTACAATCCATTTCTAATTCAAACCTTGCACAATTTTATGATTTCTAAGACTAGTTTTAACTCCAAAAGTTCCCATTTTTAAAAACAAATTCCTACCTCTCATTTTTTCTTCTCTGGTCAAATACATTTGTCTCCTACTATAGTCCTCATGTACCACCAGTATAAAATTCTGGATCTGACTTCTCATCATCTCTTTTTTTTTGTTTCAGTTCTCTCTTCTTCCCTTATGCCTTATCAGGTCAGGGAAGAATGAACCAGATGGTTTAAAGGGAGAGATGGTGCTGGGCCTTATTGGGAAATAGGATGAGACCATGTTGAATTAGTGAATAACTCTTCACCTTTCTAAAATCTGTAATCTAAGCTTTGTATGTATTTTTGGTTTATCTTATTTTCCCTTTAATTACCTAGCAAAGTTTTATTTCAGCTCTTATCACTCAGGAGATTTCATGGAGGAAAGGTTTCCATTATTCACTTTGGCCGGTGGAGCTGAGGGAATTCATTCTTTCCTGGAATCTAGGGAGGGCCTGGTGATAGCTACCCTAGTGAAGAGATTGAGGTAGGAAGTCAATTAGAGAATAAGGAAACTCTCATAAGGAGTAGCTTGGGTTTTTATTTTGAATTCTGTCCCTTTCTCTTTGGGGGCAATTCTTTATACCGCACAATGGCTGGAAGATTAGGAAGGAATATATGAAAGTTTTTTGCTGAGAATACAATGGCAACCATTAGGAAATTACCTGGAATCCACAGGAGGGAGAAAAGATAATTCTTGAGTGCTAGAAGCTAAGTCAACGACTCCTGGCTGGAATGTCTGGAAGAATTGGCATATCTGCCACAAAAGATGTTCTGGCAAAATCTTACATCTTCTAGTCAATTCATATTAGCTAAAAATAGGCTCAGGCTCACCCTATCTTTTTCCACTACTCCTATCTTGTGACACTACAGTTTGGGGTTAACTGACATCCCATATGGTTGTACTGCCTCTACTTCCTCTAGTTTTTCCGAGTTTTTAGTTATCAGGACCATTTCTTACCCCAAAGGGGGAGACAGCACAAGGCTTCCTCATTTTTTTTACTCCTCTTCCCTTGCTGCCTGATAGCAGCACCCCAGCCCCCTTAGTTGTTTAAAAGACGATTTAATATCAACTACTACAGAAGAAAAACATAATTATGGGGAGGGGGAGAGGGAGGAGTATAGTAATAGGTAATCTAGAGTAACAGTTTCATAAATCAAAAAATCTCTTATGGTTTAATCTAGGTGCTAGGGGCTACACTCTTTCACCAATGCACACAGTGCCTTGCTAGGGAGATGGGGAACAAAAGTAAAAGTAGTAGGGTTTTGAGGCCTATGTGGTCAGGGCAACTCACAACTCTGGAACTGAGGGCTTTGATATCTGTTCTTTTCTTTGGAAAGACTGAATAAAATATTATTGATGAGGGTGGTGTCAGTGTTGAACAGATGACATTGCTGCTAAATTGGGCCTTTCTGCAGCTGGACTGTTTTTCTGTTTCTCTGCTGGGCGAGGCTGTTGAGGTCATATTGCTTTCTTTCAGAGAAATGTATAAGCCCCGCCCAAAGCCTTTCAGTAAAGTGGCTTTGGAAAGAAGTGTTTTCCAAAACCACTTTACAGAAAGACTTTGGGAAGTCATTCATGTGAGAAGGAGATGTACATAAGGAAAGAAAATAATATCTTTTAAGCCTGAGCAGCAAGCATTCTTTCTCTGTGCCTTGTCAGCTTAACACATCATGAAACCTTTCTCAGTACCTTAACTTTACAAAATAATTTATAACATCAGAAAATAGGCAAGTCACTTCATTTACCCCTTTGGGCCTTACTTTCCTCATAATGCACAACTGTTGTTATTGTTCAGTCATGTCCAAGTCTTAGTGACCCCATCTAGAGTTTTCTTGGAAAAGATACTGAAGCGTTTTACCATTTCCTTCTCTAGTTCATTTTATAGATGAGGAACTGAGTCGGGTTAAGTGACTTACCCAGGGTCACATAGCTGGTAAGTGTCTTAGGTTGGATCTGAACTCAGATCTTCCTGACTCCAGCCCCAGCACTCTTTCCACTGCACCATCTAGCAGCCCTTTAATGCACAATTAAGCCCTGTGGAGAAAATGAGGTTCAGGGGAAACATGCTAGTTGTCTTCAAGTATTTGGAAAGCTGTGAAAAGATGTCAGAAATTAATTAAGACTTCTTCTGCTTGGCCTGAGGGCAGAAGTAGCAACAGTGATGGATGGGAAAGGCAGAGAGGTCAATTTAAACTTGATACGAAGAAAAAGTTCTTAAAACAATGACTTAAAAGTTGAACGATCTGTAGGAGGTAGTGGGATCCTCCTCATTGAAGGTCTTCAGGCGATTGCTGGGTAACTACTTTTCCAGTATATAGTTGTAGGGATTCTTTGGGGAGTATGGGTTTTACTAGTTAGCCCCTCAGGTTCAAATCATCAACAAGTATTTATTAAGCACCTACTATGGGTCCAGCTCTGTGGTAGGTACTGAGGGCACAAGCACAAAAAACGAAACACTCCCTGCTCACAGTGAAGTTACTCTCTAATGAGGGAGACAAGAATTACTAATAAAATTATATACAAATAAACACAAATGTATGCAAGTATTTAAATTTACAGTAGTTTAGGAGGGACAGCACAAATGTTTGAGGGGCTTCATGCAGAAAATGGTCTTGGAGCTGCGTCTTCAAGGAAGAAAAAAGCTCTATGAGGAAGAATTAAGAAGAGAGTACTTCCTAGGCACAGGGTATTGCCACCGTGACTACGTGGACACAGGTTCCAAGGGTCCCTCCAACTCTGAAATTCTTTGAGTCTTTCTGTGAGCTGAACCAAATGCTCTCCTAACGCTAAGAACTATATGATCTATAATTTAACTCTTCATCAAGGAGGTAACTTGCATCTTCTGTACGGCATGCTTAATCTATTGAAAAGACAAATTGTTTTAAATGATTTAACTGGCTAATTGTTTTGCACACAAATGGTACTGCTTATTATAAATTAGTTTTTTCTACTCAGACCTGGCAGAAGGTACCCTCTGTATTTATCTTGTACAATATTATTTGCTATTTTTAATTTCTTTTCCACTTGACTTTGGCTGGAAGTCTATTGGGTTATGACCATATATGGAAACATGGTTTCATATCTAAGTTCCAACATTGGAAGGGCAGGAAGGAATCCTACCCACAAAGCGTAGTCAGTCACCCAGTTTTGTGTCTCAGTCATACTCTTAATTATTGAAAAGATATTCATGAAGGAGGAGAAAATGCCACTCATGTTCCAAGTTTCCAGGAAAGATCATGTAAAAAAAAGAATTAAAATAATGTGTCTACTCTTCTCAACCTGCTAAACTGAGAAAGAGGTTATAAACTATTGAAAATTAGGGATATGCAGGTGTGCAACTAGTTTAAAAAGGAAAAAAAAACATTCAGGCAATTGATGCTTTTATTTTAGTTTCATATTTGGCAGCTCCAACATTTCAAAATGAAAGTCCAGCTGAATTAGATGATTGAAATTCCCCAAATTTCTGATATTAGCTGTTCCAACCAAATAAGTATAAATAAAGCAAAGATTTTTTTTAAACGACCAGAGGTTTCAAACTATAGATTATCTTATCAACAGTGAAAAGCAAAAGTATTGAAAAATTGTGGTTACATTTTTCCTATAATGCTTCTGTGCAAAAGTGAATTTTCTAAGTCTACAGTTTCTTCATGTTAACAGATTTTTGTTAATGCCACAGAATGACTTGATGCCTTTTTTGTCTGCTTGTTGTAAACAAAGAACTTGACATTTGTTTCCAACTCTATTGTCTTAAACTATAATTAGTCCTCCCAAGTAGGAGTCTTTTATCTCTAATTGCCAGCACCATCTGATTCCAATCATATAGGGCAATGTTGATTCACAGCAGGATTTTAATTTGCATGAGACTCACTTCAATTTATGGATCAGTTTTACTGAATTTGGTGCAGTCACATAAAAATCACAGGGTAGTAAGGAAAAATAAAAGTTGTTAAATAAAATCCAAGAAAAGAATTTTACCAAATTGTCTGAAAAATCAACTCTGTCACTTTTTTGCCTGTGTGACCTTGGGTGAGTCACTTAACTTCTGGGACTATAAGTTTCCTCATTTGCCAAACGAAAGGGTTAGACTAGATGACTTCCAAGCTGCCTTCAGGCTATAGGTCTATGAAATTGGAAAACATCTACATCTTGGCTTTATTAATAATTTATCAGGTTGTCAGTTAAACATGTTTTCAAACTAGAATAAAGTTCCTTTAGAATTCAATATCCCTGCCAGAGATTCATTTTAGTCAGCTTTAAACCATTCCATTCTCATTCAATGAATGAAGCAATGGACTGAGGAAGTGGGTAAGTACCTGTATTCTTGTGTTTTTCTATTAAATCTGTCCCTGAATTGTATTGTGACTTGAGGAAAAGCATGTTTTTGTTTAGTAGTTTCTCTTCTAGTGAAACGTAAGGAATTGGAGAGTACAAGAGAAACTCTATGCAACAATTCAGTTCAACAGATAAAAGGAAAAATATAAGAAACAATCAAGAAAAACACATTTCTTCCAGTATGAACCTGGGCAAGAATTTGGGAGCCAAACCCATGACCCTTAGTCTCTTTTACAGATTCCTCTTCAAGAGCTCCTTGGAACGGCCCAGTTTGGGAGAGAGGCATCCTCTGGGTCTCATTTTCCTCATCTATAAAATGAAAGTTGGGGCAGTTAGGTAGTGCAGTGAATAGAGCACTGGCCCTGGAGTCAGGAGGACCAGAGTTTCAAATCCGGCCTCAGACACTTAACACTTACTAGCCGTGTGACCTTTGGCAAGTCACTTAACCCCAATTGCCCTGCTTTTACTCTCCAAAAAGCAAAAATACAATAATAATAATAATTTTAAAATAAAATAAAATGAAAGTATTAGAATGTATTAGTAAAAACAAAAAAAATCACAAAGGTCCCTTCTAGCCTAAGGCTCTGCAATTTTTCTATACCTCTATTGCCTCTTTCTATTAGCTGTAATGTGCTTCTAAACACTTAGGTCTTCTCCCTTGCCTTGTACTTTCTGACTACTGAACTTCAGTACACCCAAGCCTGGCCAGAGAAAAGACAAAAGGTCATCTGGTTCATTTCCTACTCTTCTAACAGGGTCCTGTTTACGTTAGCACAGAGAAATCAGCATTGAATCTATTTTTAAGCCTATTAGAGAAGGAATCCCCGACTTCATTAGTAATTTTACTGTTTTTGCTGTTTAAGTCACCATGAGGAAATTCTTCCTCTTGTTGTTCAGTTGTGTCCAACTCTCCACGACCCCACTTGGGGGTTTTCTTGGCAAAGATACTGGAGTGATTTACCATTTCCTTTTCCAGCTCATTTTGCAGATGAGGAAATTGAGGCAAATAGGGTACTTGCCCAAGGTCACACAAGTAGTAAATGTCTGAGGCCAGATTTGAACTCGGGAAGATGGGTCTAACTGACTCCAGGTCCAGCCCTCTCTCTACTACGCCACCTAGCTACTCAAATTCTTCCTGAAAACAACCTAAATATTAATTAAGATCATTTCCTACTTTCTTCTATCACCAGTAAACAGAAATAGTATAAACCCTGAATACTGCTGAAAATCATTAACTCATTAACCCTCAGTTTTCTCTTCTCCAGAGTTAATTATCTAATTAATTTTAGTTTTCCTTATGACTTATCTTCTAATTTTTTTTAACCATCTTTGTGGCTCTTCTTTGATTGTCTCTCTGAATTCTGTACATCTCCCTTTCATTATTAAAAATACATTTTGAGGGTGCAGCTAGGTGGCACAGTAAATAGAGAACCAGCCCTGGAGTCAGGAGGACCTGAGTTCAAATCCTGCCTCAGACATTTAACACTTACTAGCTATTTGACCCTGGGCAAGTCACTTAACCCCAATTGCCTTGCCTTCTCCCCTCAGAAGAAAAAACATTTTGAAGTATCTATCTATATGTATGTGTGTCTGTGTGTGTACATATTTACATATATGTATTCATACATATATATGTATGTGTACATGTGTGTGTGTGTGTGTGTGTGTGTGTGTGTATATATGTATGTATGTATGTATGTATTCTGTCCTCTGTGTACCCCCCAGTGGAGCTGGGGAGAGAATGAACTGAGAGACAAGGAGAATGCAAATTTTTCTACTCACAAATCCGGAGTAGACCCTCTTTGAAGTCCAAGGAGGCCAGGTCTCAAATCCTGCTTTCTTCCACATCCTAGTAGAATTACTATTTACCCCCTGAGTTAACCCAGGAAACTTTGTAAGGCCCTTAATTACAGCTTAGCCAAAGTAACTGCATTTCTTGGAGGTACTTTCCAAACCAAGAGTTCCTATAACAATGTCTAGTAGACCTTCCCTAAACCCATCCAAAAGAAGAAAAAAAATCTTGACATATGATATGATGAACGATTTTCCAAAACCTCATTAAGGTAGTATACTTCTATTTGTCTGGAATCAAGATACCCAAACCCATTAATCTAATGTAGACAATATTATCTTTAGAGGGTGAACAAAATTTCATATAAATGAAATAATGGTCAAATTCATGGATGTTTTCCATTAATAAGTAGTGGGTGTTTTGTCTGCAATTATAACAGAAAAACAAATGGCGATTGCAAATTAAGTTGAACACGAGACTATTAACACAGACTTATTTTCCTTTCCTCTAGAAATCAGGTGTGAAGCTCCAATCCAGTTTGAGAATGGAAGAGTTGAATATGAAAATAATACAGGTGGTCCAAGAGTGATATACTCCTGCAATATCGGATATTCCCTGGAAGGAGAGCCTGTTGCAGAATGCACTGAAAATGGAAGTTGGAGCCAACCAGTACCTTTCTGTAAACGTGAGTGATGACTCTATCAGTGATTGTGCTTTTAGTCAATTCTCATCCTCCATGGCAATAGCTGCTCCTTAATCCTTAATCTCTGTTAATGAGTTAAAGGAGAGAGTGACTTGCAAATTATATTTATCTGGTTAATGTGATTAGCACACACCTCTAGACCATGTAATTCAGATTCTTTAAGATTCAGTGCAAAACCTGAATGATCAGGATTAGGTGTCTGCACTGAGATGAACTGGATAGTTACAAAATCCCCTTCTCTTAGGACTCCGTAATTTAAAGTGATATTTAAACTTCTGTACTTCACTTGAGGGAGATGTCATGATACTGAGGAAAGACAAATATTTCAGATGTTGTATTACAACTTCAAATGCATTCATAAATACATTATTAAACAGACAGTACATCCTTGAGAATGACATAAGGTTTCACATGTAATTTGTAGTTTGGCTGAACTACTGGTAACTTTCTAAGTAGGGTTATCTAACTCTAAGATAACAATTGTAACTCATTTCAGTCACACAATTTCAGTAGGGATCAGTGACTACCAAGTCAGAGGCAGCTAAGTGGTGTAGTGGAGAGAGCATTGGGCCTAGAGGCTTTGTGCTTTAAAAAAACAGTCTCTGCCAAGTGACCCTGAGCAAGTCACTTATCTTCTGTCTCAGTATTTTGTTAGGGCATGCTGCCCTTGAGCTAGGGAGAAACTGCCTGAGACAGTGTTTTGGGGCTAGGGAGACTTGAGGCTAGGGACAAATGTGGTTTTGCAAACTGATGTGATTTTACAAACTGTGGTTCAAGCACAGGCACCCAAGCACCTCATCAAATACACAGAAGTCCCACTTTTTTAACCTTACCCAGGATTCACAAATATCTTGGTTTAGCTGTCCCAACTTCTCACTCCCTTTATTTCCAACAATCTTTTCCCACTCCTCCCTGCTTCCTCTAGCATCTATTTTGCTCCTAACTAACCTTGTCACCCTCTCCTAGATGATCCTCTTACTAGGCCACAAGGATTACCAATTAGAAGCTTAGAATTGGGTGAATACTTTCAGCCTAGTTAATGGGGACACAGGGTAGGAAGACGAGAACACACCAGGACATCAGAATGCCAGTGTTATAGTAATTAAGAAACCAAGTAATTATATCCAAGCAATGATTTATTTGGCAATGCATTCAGTTGCAAAACAAACCAGGTCCAAGATTCTCAGTAGCCAAGGACACAGAAGCTTGATTTCTCAAAGTTAATATACAATTTGGAGGGAGTCAAAAACAGGAAACACAGGAATACAGAGATTGAGACATCTGACTTCTCATTAGTGGAAGGGAGTCAGGAGAAACTGAGGTAAGAGGAAAAAAGGGTATTCTTCTGATATTCTTTAAGTCAAGTTACAGTGAGGAGGGGGGAGTACTCTTGCGAAACCTCCTAAATCAGGTGACTTACATGGAGTTGAAAACTTAACTTCACAAAATAGTGACTAAAAGCCAAATAGAGTCACTAATGGCAATTTTTAATGTAATATTCCCCTCTTTGATCCTGGTGTTCTCAGTCCCCAGAATCATTTGTTTAAATGCTTTACCTATTAGGGGTTTTTAGACAGAATGACAGTCTACCTTTAAGGGGCCTCAAATTGTGGAATAAGAGGCACAAAAAGCACAAGCAAATTCATAATATTTTATACCCCTAAGGAAACAAATCTTGTTAAATAGAATCCATAGGTAAATTATGTCAGGCTACAGATGAAACTATTTGGAGGGCTAATCTGGAATAATTTGAGAGGGGAGATTTACATGATACCAAGAAAACTCAGCAAACATATACACCATAAAATAACCTGAAGTCTTCTTGCAATAGGTACCCACTCACAATATCTTTTATCTTGAGTCCCAGATGTCCCAGGTTGTTGTCTGGTCCCTGGAAACGTCTTCTCTTAGATTTCCTAGAATAGGTTTCATTGTCAGGGCAACTTTGAAGGGGGCTCTTCCTAGCAGATATGCTTCTCTGGTTCCAAGACACTTGTAGATTCCTAGGTAATTCTGCTAGAGTCTGCCAATAACAAAATTCAAAACAATTTAGTACAACCTCCTAAATTTGCTTTTCCAATAACTACTTCATGTGGTGAAAATCAGCTGAAGCCTTATAGTTCTTATCCTATTAACAACAGGGTTATAAGAAGAACATAAAACTAGAAACCCATAATTCACTTGAAACTTCAGAAAATTTCAGTAAAACTTATACCTGATAGGGACAATGCCATCAACAGGGGAAAAGAAGAATCTTAAAAAAGGAAAATTTATGAGGACCTGACTTGGAAAATTAGCACTTCTGTCTCTTGAAATTACCAGAGACTTCAAAATAGGAAAACAATTCCACTTTTCTTTATAATTATAAATACAATTTTATATATAAAATCCTTGATCCAATTTTGAGAACTTTTCACTAAAATGTACTCAAAGTATATTTCATTAGAAACATTTGGAAACCAATCATAAATATAGTCAGAGTCTCTCTCTCTCTCTCTCTCTCTCTCTCTCTCTCTCTCTCTATGTGTGTGTGTGTGTATAAAATCTTAGAGAAAACAGTCTGATCTTCTTGCTTTCTCTTACTATGTTTAATTAGAAAACTTTCACATCTTTGTTTCATTCCCTGGTTTTAAGAATATTATCCCCATATCACCCTGAAAGAATGAGATACCTCAAGGTCTTTTTTTTTATGAGGGAGGAAGGCAAGGCAATTGGGGTTAAGTGACTTCCCCAAGGTCACACAGCTAGTTAAGTGTCAAGTGTCTGAAGCTGATTTGAACTCAGGTCCTCCTGATTCCAGGGCCCAGTGCTCTATTCACTGCACCACCTAGCTGCCCCCAAGGTCTTAATCTTAACTAGTAACAAGGAGATGGCCAAGCTAAGAACTCATTTACCTAGTTATATAGAATATGGAATTGACTACAAATTCAGAGTGAAAACAGTAAGAGCTTTTATACTTACATCCTATTATCGTAATTCAGAGATGTTTAGTATTAATCTATTAAATGATTTAATTCTGCAACAACAAAACTTTCCAGTTTACTCTATGAAAGGAAAAGGAAGGACATGGTTAATATGGTATCAAGACTGTCCCCACAAGGGTGCAGTGACCTAACATAAGCCATAAAAGAGGCAAAACTCTCTTAGCTCTGTTTGATTCCAGGCAAGAGTCATATTTAACAGCCAATCACACACAGCAAAGCTCCACATTTGTTCACAAAGTATCAAAAACCAGACTCAGAATTAATGTCGTGAGAAAGGAAATAACACGGGGGCAGAGTCAAGATGGCGGCGTAGAAGCAGGAGAACGCTGTGGCTCCCACCATAACCACCTCAAATACCTAGAAAATATGACTTTAAACCAGTGGTTCTCAACCTGTGGGTTATGTTCAATTTGTAACAATGAAAACACATCCTGCATATTAGATAGATTCATAACAGTAGCAAAATTACAGTTATGAAGTAGCAATGAAAATAATTTTATGGTTGGGGGTCACCACAATATGAGGAACTGTGTTAAAGGATCGCGGCATTAGGAAGGTTGAGAACCAGTGCCTTAAAAAGTCAAATGTGCCAGATGGAAAAAGAATCTCAAAAGCCTGCTGAAGAGAATAATTCCTTCAGAATTAGAGTGGAGCAAATGGAAGCAAATGACTTTATGAGAATCAAGATACTATAAAACAGATCCAAACGAATTAAAAAATAGAAGGCAATGAGAAATATCTCCTTGAAAAAAACCACTGACCTGGAAAATAGATCCAGAAGAAACAATTTAAAAATTGTTGAACTACCTGAAAGCCATGACCAAAAAAAGAACCTAGAAATCATCCTTCAAGAAATTCTCAAGGAAAATTGCCCTGATATTTTAGAACCAGAAGGCA
>CM053583.1:279085952-279104732 GCA_028627135.1 Pseudochirops cupreus | reverse complement strand
GAAGAGGCAAGGGGTAACTGTTACAATGGAGGGGAAGAACAAGAAGGCAAAAAGGGAATGGGTCAACCTTACTCTCATTGAATTTGGCTTAGGGAGGGAATGACACACTCTAAATTGGGTATCTTGCCCTACAAGAGAGTAGGGGGAAAGGGGATGAGAAGGGGATGATAGAGGGGAGGGCAGGTTGGAGGGGAGGGTTGTTAGAAGCACACACTTCTGTAAAGGAACAGGGACAAAGTAGAGAATAGAACAAGGGGAGGGCAGGATAGAAAGGAGGGAAATATCATCAGTGTTACACAATATGTCCATTGTGGAGATGTTCTGCATAACTACACATGTATGGCCTTTATTGAATTGCTTGTCTTTCCAGTGGGAGTGGGTGACAAGGGAGGAAGAGAAAGAATCTAGAATTTAAAGTTCTAAACTCATGTTTAAAAATATCTATAATATAATAATAATAATTATTATTATCATTTACATGCAACTAGGAAATAAGATATACAGTCAGTGGGATAGGGAGATCCATCTTGCTCTACCAGAAAGTCAGAGGGGGGAATGGGAGAGGATATAGGAGAGAGCAGATTGGGGGAAGGGGTATACAGTGGGATCGCTGTTTTGGGGGGGTGGGTAGGGGAAAGACAGGGAGAAAATTTGTAACTCAAAATCTTGTGGAAATCAATGATGTAAACTAAAAATAAACAAAAGTTATTTTTAAAAAATTTAAAAAGACAAAAAGAAAAAACATTACTGGTAATTTCTGGATAAAGACTATTGTTAAAGTCTTTCCTTATTAAAAAAAAAAAGAAAGGAAATAACACAATGTGAAACTGAGTCAACCGAATCCAACCTTAACCTAAGCCAATGTTTTCCCCTCAACTTTTCCCAGGGACAGACATCCACCTATAGCAGTTCCTAGACTGCACTCTCTTTGGACAGCACATTTCCCTTGAATGGTGGGCTTCTGGCCTCATTACAATTCAGATAACTATACCTGAAATCAAAACTTAGAATACTGAATTACAGTCCCTAGAGATTTAACCTCAAAGAGTAAAATTTCACAAATCACAGTTTAAGGCAGTTAGGTGGCACAGTGGATAGAGTGCTAGACCAGGAGTCAGGAAGATTCCTGAGTTCAAATCTGGTTTCAGATACTGACTAGCTGCATGACCCTGGGCAAGTCACTTAACCTTAGTTCCTCATCTATAAAATGAGCTGGAGAAGGAAATGGTAAACCATTTCCGTATCTTTTCCAAGAAAACTCCAAATAGGGTCACAAAAGAATTTGGACAGGACTGAATAACAATTATCTAAGGACATCTTATTCACCCTTTATTTATAATTTAAGAATAATTACATTCTAAAGTTTCACCCAAACAATGAACACATACTAACTAGTTAACTCCAAACCCCAGGAAAAAATGCTGACTATAATAAGCCTTTAACTTCTATTGCCTGTTCACAACTGAGGCAAGATTGAAAGCTTTGAATCTAAAGTCTATTGTTACTGAGTTGGTTGAGAGATATAACTTCAATACGAACAATTTTTAACAAGTACAATTTCATAATTCTCACAAGTATTAGCCAAATAATCTATCTGATAGAAATCACTCTTTACTATAAGCAAACTAGTAAATTTTCCCACTTTGTCTGAGCATAGTCCCATTTTGTTAAACTTCGATACTCTGCTTTAGCATGTTATCAGTAGGGCTGATAAGATTTATGACCTTGTTCAGGTAAAAAATCCCAAGGAACCTCAGATAAGGATAACTTAGATCTTTGCTACATTTTTTAAATAATAAATTATTATTATTATTATCTACTTTAAAGTAAAGTGTACCCAGTTAAATATTTAAGTTTTCAAACATTTTGACCACATTCTTTAACCGCTAAATTCATATTTAACAGCATCCAAATTAAAAGAGAAGTTACTTTTCCCAAATATCACACTATAAGAAAAAAAATTTAGAAATACATCAATAGCACATACAATATCATGTATTTAAAACATGAAACAAAATTTATTATCAGGCTGGTGACATCAATTCAGTTGAATGCATTTCCAAATTATCTTACACAGAAATCATTCATTTTATCACTTTTAGTTTTTTATATTAATCACATCTAAAATCCATTATAGAGTAATTCAGCACAAAGTAATTACATTCAATTAAAGAAATAGTAACATGGTTAATATTTATATAATGCTTGCCACATACCAGGCACTGTGTGAAGCACTTCACAGTTATGTGAAACTCACAACCCAGGTAGGTGGGAGGGCTACTGTTATCATGTTCTTTACAGATTAGGAAAGTGAGGTAAACAGAGGTGAAGTAACTTTCTTAAGGTCACACAGCTAACAAATTTCTGAGACCAGATTTTAACTTGGGTCTTCCTGATACATGCATTTTCCAGCATATTGTTTTAATGCTAAATAGCACTGTGTGATTTGTATTAAGTTCTGACTTAGCACAGTTTTCTTATTAGGAGAACATGTCTTACTGTAAATGAGACCACATAATGATTTTGTTTCAGAACAAAATTTTGACCAAATCAAATCTGGATTTATAATCACTAATGGTAACATTTAAATCTCAATTTTCCCAAGGCCTACTGTTTTCAGTTCAGAGGTTCCCAAAGTGGATGGTACTGCCCCGTAGGGATACTGGAATCATCTGGGGGGAGGGGGGGGCTATAGTAGCCTGAGGTACAATTGAAGGGTATTGAATAAAAATAAGGGGTAAAAGGAAGCATAAGGAAAGAGAAGATAAGAGAATTTTGAAAAACCATTCATACATGTTTCATCAGTTATATAACAGAGTTAAAGTCATAGTGATTAAATTATTTTCCAAATAAACACACAAAATGTAAGTTATAACCAATAAGTGGTCAAGTCTGCCAACAGGCCTTAAGAAGCAAGTGTTGGCAGGTGAGGATGTCACATCTTCTTGGGATGTCCGACATGCATCATCAGGAATATACATGTCTAATGACTTGTTACTATAGGGTCACATAATGTAATATTGCATCATCAAAATTTCAATGCAGGAAAAAATCCACAAATTTACAATAAATTATTAAATTTAAGATACACTGTTTTTTTCTTTAAATATTTTTTTGAAATGACACAGATTTCAAGAAAACCATTGAAGGGTTAAAGAGAGTAGATTTCTAGGGGAGGTGATGAGTAATGTTTGTTTTGTGGGGGGGGGGGTTCCTTTTTTGGAGGGGGAAGGTAGGGCAATTGGGGTTAAGTGACTTGCCCAAAGTCACACAGCTAGTTTTTTATGGTAAGTGTCTGAGGCCGCATTTGAACTCAGGTCCTCCTGATTCCAGAGCCAGTGCTCTATTCACTATACCACCTAGCCATTCCTGTTTGTTTGTTTTTTTTAAAGGAGGTGGTAGGTCAAATAAGTCTGGGAAACATTGAGTTAGCTCATGCTCAAAACGTTTGTGGTGGCACTCCCAGCTCCCCATAACTTTTTAAAAATTTTTCTTTTAAATCACCCAAAGAATTCAATCAATTCCTTGGATTTCTTAATCCAGATCTACCTTTCCTTAAGGCTTTTCAGTTGTAACTCTGGCAAGGTCAAAGAGGACAGGGCATATAGGCAGGAAATGCTACTTATTAAAAAAGAAAGAGGATATTACTCTCAAATAATTCAGTGCTACAAACATATTTCTATATTTTCCATATCATAAAGAATAATTGAAGTTTCTCATATCCTTCTTATCTCAAACCTCTTTCCAAAATCCCTTTACTTTCAAACACTCCATTCACATTGTGTCAATGCAAAGAGACCCCAACTTTAATTTTTCTTCCACCCATTCTTCTCTCATCCCTACTTGCTTAAACTTTCTTTCTTCCTTTCTTTATATTTCCTTCCAATGGATTTTGATTAAAGTGTGATAAATCAAAACTGGATCTTTCTTCTTCTTCCTTTTCATATTTGAATCCACAACTGTGGTGTAGAGCATGGCTGCCTTGCGAAGAGTCCAGTTGAAATGAGATAACACAAATTTGTAGTGGACTCAATCACTAGAGCTTCCTAAATTTTTTCCACCCCATTCACCAGCATATAAATAGGAGCAAATAAGTGAAGAGTAGGAGTAATCCTAGGCTGGGGTTTGGCAAACTGTGATCAATGTCAGAATAAGCAGGCAAAGTTTTTGAGAGTAGAATAAATAATGTAAAGTGGAAATGGTTCAAGGGATAGAGAGAAATAGGGAAGGAAGGAAAGTGTAGTCAGTACCAACTTACAATTAAACTTTTGAAATACAACCAGTTCACAGACTGTGGATGAAGGTGGCCAGAATCTTCCCCCAAAACATGAACAAATATAAATCTCTCTCCTTCAGTAGTTTTCTCTACTTTTCTTATCGTTATTACTGACATAACCTTCTTTATCTCTTCAATTTCCTCTTAGTGCCACAGCACCTAAAATTGACCGTCACGTTCTTACGGTTATCTCACAAGGATGCTCAGTAACATAGTAATAAACAGCTTCAAGCTGGAACTGGTATCTCAATTTATGTTCCTCACCAATTTCTTCGTATCTCACAATACGCTATGAAAAATCTCTCTCTCTCGCATTTCCTGTATTTGCCCTCAGCACCATAAAAATATACAGATTGCATTCATATATTTTTATCACTTAGACGTGCAGGATGTCTTGTAAACTACTTATTGCATTCTAACCCAAACCTATAATAGAGGAAAAATATGAGTAGCTCTATGACTCAAGTCATTTTTATGATATCTGGTATTATTTTTTAGTGCTTAATATCCCACACCCTTACCATACACACACACACCCCTCCACAAGAATGGTATAATGGAACAAGGACCACTAGGAAGATGTGGAATTTTGTCCTGGCTCTGCCACTAACTAGCTTTGAGTCATTTTTTCAGTTGTGTCCAACTCTTCATGACCTCATTTGGGGTCTTGTTGGCAAGGATACTAGTGAGGTTTGCCATTTCCTACTCCAATTCATTTTATAGATGACAAAATGGAGGCAAACAGGGCTAAGTGACTTGTCCAGGGTCACACGGCTCAGATTTGAACTCATGAAGAGGAGTCTTCCTGACTCCAAGTTCAGTCCTCTATCCACTGTACCACCTAGCTGCCTACTGACTAGCTTAGCAAGGACTTTATCTCTGTAGGCTTCAGTTTCCTTATCTGTAAAATGAAAGGACTGGACTAGGTGACCTGTGAGATGGTTCCTGATCTCTTTAATTCTGTAATCATGACCCTGTGATTTGTAAAATGGTGGGGGAAATGAAATGACTTCTGAAATTACATGCATGATTCTTATATTCCTGCCTGATGAAACTCCTAAAGGCCACTCATATGGAATTCATTGTGGTGTAGGGTAGTGTCTAGGGTTTGGAGTCTGAGGATTTAGGTTCAAATCCTGCCTCTGCTACTTACTACCAGTATGACCATGAAGATGTTCCTTAACTTCTAAGATTAGATGATCATGGATAGTCCTTCTGGTTCTAAATCTGAGATCCTATGATTTTCCTTTTACATTAATTTTTTTTAAAGATGGAAATGGAGTCTTTTGAAATATTGAAAGGCAGTATAACATAATGGATGGCGCATTAGATTTGAAGGCAGGAAAACCAGACTTCATAACCTGCCTCAAATACTTATTAGGTATGACCCTGGGCGAGTCACTTAACCACTCTGGGTCTCAGTTTCTTCAACTGTAAAATGAGGAAGTTGGACTTGATGGCGTCTGAGGTCATATCCAGTTATCGATCTATGATAGTATGGTATCAAGATCTTCAGAAGAGCATTCAATTTGTCACCAATTTCAGGCACCTGATTCACTTGTGTGGATTGCACAGTTTGGTGATTTCAAATGCTGGTTTTTCTGCTGCTGAGTTACTGACATAAATGATCTTACATATGTAACTTAATATTATAATTATCCTTCATAATCTATATTTTAAACACAACACCCTTTGAGACAAACGCCCTAAATCAGGAGGATAAAGAAATTAAGGGAAAAATACAATAAAATGAATTTTTTTCCTTTTTTTTTTAACAGCAAATCCCTGTCCTGTACCTTTTGTAATCCCTGAGAATGCTCTTCTTTCCGAGAAGGAATTTTATGTTGGCCAGAATGTATCCATCAAGTGCCGAGAAGGTTATCTACTACAGGGTCAAGCTGTTATTACCTGTAACCCTGACGAGACCTGGACTCCAACAAGTGCCAAGTGTGAAAGTAAGTGTTTTGGTGGAATCTAATTAAATCTATGATAGCCTGTATTTCCAATGTTATGTGACTTTGTCAAATCCCATAACCTAATTACAGATTTTGTTTCAGCACTGGTGTACTGAACAGGGGGCCAACCTCTGAGCCAAGAAGATCTAGGTTCAAATCCCATTTCCGACACCTAATGGCTATAGGACCCTGAGCAAATCACTTAACTTTACCCAGGATCCCCCAGCCAATAGATGACAAAAGGTGCAACTTGAGCTCAGTTCTTCCTCACTAAAACTCTGACCTATGTCTTACCGCTGGACTCTCAATGACTCTGGAGGACAGAGTGAGACTGATGATTTAGCACAGCTCTGCCTCACTTAAATCCAATTCAGTTGCAAGTAAATACATCACCCTCCTGATGTCATTGGTCTTCTTTGAGAACAAAGGATGAACAACAACAAAACCGTGTGTTATACCAACCTAAATTGGTAGAAGGAATTTCCTCACTTTGGGTTCCTATGCAACTGAAATTTCAGGTCCAATCCTTATACCTATTTTATGATATCAACCAAGGCTTGCTTTGTCAATCTTGAAAATTCTAAGAAAAAAATGTTGGGTACTCCCTCTTGTTATACTTCAGTTATCTAAATCATAGATTTGGACTAGAGCAATGGTCCTGAGCCATTACAAATGTGTGGACCCTTTCTTAATATATTACATAATTACATGTCTAAAAAAAGGTTTAAGGATATTCACATGATGATATCAGTTAATTGAGAAAATATGGAACAACAAAATCCTACTGAGTCAGTAATGCCTTTAAACAAATCTGTATTTTATTAATCAGAAATGCATCTACATACACTCAGAAAAGAATAATGTGTATAAGACTTTTAATCTATCAAGTACATATTTGTTTATTTATGGATGCCATACAGTGTTATTATTCTGTAGCCTCTGAGGGGTCCACAATCCACAAATTAGGAATCAGTAGACTAGCCAATCTCCAAGAACCTTTCCAGTTATGATATTCTAAGTCATATTCAAAGACTAAAGAGAATAAAATTTCAAAATGTATCCAGAAATAAGAGGGTTCTTTTTTGCTTGAATAAGCACATGCGTTAGAAGTTTTTCTTTTTTTTTTTAAATTTGGAGTGAGGCAATCAATTGGAAGGAAAAAAGGAAGAAGTAACTGATTTTTTAAAAACACATAACAAGGAACATAAAGGAAAGCCAGGAGGAAAGACAGACAAGCCAGACAGCTTTGCTTCTTACTAAATTTATTATATATTTAAAAGGAAAAAAAAACCTATACAGAATATAGATTTGAAGGTTTGTATATGATTCTTTTTTCAGTTTTACCACTTTATATGAAGATGTTCATCTTATTTAATGTTTAAGCTCAGAAATTTAAAAGAAATGTCTAGGAAAAACAAAACAAAATATATCCAGCTCAATATACTCTCTGTATCAATTTAAATGTTTCTCTAGATAATGGAACAGAAAACTACTCAGGATATATCCTGAAAGGAAGTATTCTAGAACTCACAGTTCAGCAGCAGTTTTGCCTTGTGACACTTCTGTTAGTGTTGGTCTTATATATTTATTTAATTCTTCTATACTTCTCACATCTTCATATCTTACCTCCTATTTCTCTAATTAGATTGTAACCCATTTGAAGACTGAACTGGGTTTTATACACTTTTGTCTCCCCACAACACAACAATGCCTTTCACAAGGATTTCAGGTTGGAAAACTTGGGTTTACTAGATGGTGTGACTGTGGCCAAGTCCCTTTTCTTCTCTGCACCTCAGTTTCCTCTTCTCTTGAAAAGTACGGTATCTCTAAAGTCCTTTGCAGAGTTCAATTATATGAGTACCTATTGTATACAAGGCATTGCCAGGCACAGTGGCTAGAGAAGAAGCTTACATTCTAATAAGAGTGATTAAAGCTGTTTATTGAATAACCACAAGCTACACAGTCCTATGACAAGTATTATGTGTTGAAGAGGGATCAAATATGAACATTCAGTGGTTATGCTTCTTGTTCCACAGGCACAATCATATAAGCCAACCCCCGTGGAGAGAGTTCTCTCAGTCAGTCCTGTTAGTGGAATGCAAATATTCATGCTTAATTCCTTAAAGACTTCCTTTCACAGGTTTATAAAGCTGACCTCCAACCCTTGGGTGATAGCTGACTCTTTAAACCTCATTTTGCCAAAAACTGTTGCAGATATTATATTGTCATTTTGTAGAATAGTAGCACAAGATCAAAATGTTCCTATGGAAACTACAAATAACTTATCATTGGGCCTAGTAAGAGGCATGCCTGTAATTGGCTCTTTTGCTTAACTTAGAGATCTCTTGTGGACCTCCAGCTCATGTTGAAAATGCAATTGCTCGTGGTATACATTACCAGTATGGAGACCTGATAACTTACTCCTGCTATAGTGGATATATGTTGGAAGGCTCCCTTAGAAGTGTCTGCCTGGGAAATGGAACCTGGACATCGCCACCTACGTGTAGAGGTATGGGTAGATTTGATTTGGTTTTGTGTGTGTGTGTGTGTGTGTGTGTGTGTGTGTGTGTGTGTGTGTGTGTGTGTATGTGTGTATGTGAACCTCTTGGGAAATCTACATAGAAAACTCAGCTTAAGATTGGTATCTGTTTAATTAGTGATTTATTTCAATAAACATGTTATTGAGTGCCTGCCCTATGTAAGACAGAATATTCTGTGATGGGCATACAAAGATTAGAGTGAAACAATCCCTTCCCTCAAGGAGCCTATGTTCTACTGGTGCATACAGTGTGTACATAGTTAAGGAAAAACAAGGGTAAGTAGAGGAGGCAGAAAACATTCATGACTGGACAGGTCTGGGACGGCTCCCCAAGGAAGGTGGTATCTGACCTGAGGCTTGAAGAAAGCTAAGGGTTCAAAGACAATAAGTTATTAATTTCTAATATATACAATTGTTATAGCAGTTACTATAAGATTTTAAAAATACATTTTTAGGAATTTATTTTTAAATTCCCTGTAAAGGGAAGGAGTTGGGATTTATGAATTGCAATATGAATACAGTATTCCTTATTCTGACCTATTGTTATGCATTGAATAGTCGAGCCTCAACATATAACAGACAATCCTGCATGAGATCAATAACTACTCTAAAGAGTCTAGTCTGGTAATCTATGAAGGAAAAAACAAGTAGATGAAGAATGCTCATTTTTCAGACTCGGGTATGCAGTTATGTAGGGATTTTATTAAGCTGCTCCTCCATTGCATCAACCTAGAACAGGCCTTGTAAATGGACAATGAGCTCAATACTTACATGAATAAAAGAAAAAAGCAGACCAGATACCACAGCATATTCAATGAACCCACAGTGCTCTCTGAATTGAAAACCCACTGTGTTCTTCCAGCAATCTTGTATGACTGCAAATTCTCGAGCATCATCATTTTCAAAGGACATAACTTGCAGATGACCCAAAGGACAACGGAGACATATATATATATACATAGAGAGAGAGAGAGAGAGAGAGAGAGAGAAAGAGAAAGAGAAAGAGAGAGAATAAGTCAACTACATTATGTTATCAGTGATGACTTTAATGTAAGACATGTTTTGAATGACTGGATAGGAAGGGGATCCGGCTAAGTGCCAAGAGCAAAATAATAATAATAACAACAGCTTGAGTAGTTCACAAATTTCCATCTAGTAACAAAAGACTAAGACAAGAGTCTCCAGCATATTGGGTGGATCTCTAATGAAAGATTCACGGGAAAAACTGATCAATAGTCACACAATCATTTAAATAGCTGAGGCTCCAGCCAGAAGGGTTTCTTTCTTTTTCTTTAAGTGTGCAGTCAGGTTTTTTGGTTGTTCGTTTTGGTTTGGTTTTGACCCATGACTTCATTTAGGAAACTTTTAGTGATTAAACTCCCACAACTCAAGCACTGACGAGGCAATGGATCATCTTAGAGAGCTGCCTGGGCACTTAACGGTTAATTTGATGTGCCCGAGATTACGTAGCCAGCATGTGACTGAGACAGAACTTGAACACAGCTCTCCCTGACTCCAAAGACTTTTCCACTCTTCCATGATGCTTCCCCATGTAATTAGTTATAATGTAATATATAATGCTTCCCTGTCATTTTTAAACTTCCAGGAGCCAAGATGGTGGAGTAAACAGTAAGTTGCTCTCACCTTCCCTTGACTTTGAGAAACCATTGAAAAAGTGTTCTTCAACTACTTACTTTTTCCTGCATAGAGAATACTGCCCCAAGAAAAAATCCTGGAATAGTGGAGTCAAGGTATGGCAGTCTTTTAGCTCCAGCTCTGGAGGTTAGGGGATTAACAAGAAAGCTTCTTCTTGCTGTGGCTTAAGGGGACCAGTGCAAGATGAGAGGTATCTCAGCAGACCAGCAGCAGGACCCCACCTCAGTGGAACAGTAGGAGATCCTGAGCCCCAGGGTGGAGGAGCAGGCAAGTTCCAACACCAGGCACACCCTGCCTCCAGCTCAGGTAAAATACCAGACCACTACAACATACAACTGCAAGCACCTGAGGCCCCGGAGCAGAAAACCTATAACCAGGCCCCTAGCCCCCAGCACAAGAAGTCTTGGACAGTGCCCTTTGGACCCCAGAAGCAGAGATCAAATTTAAAAGTTAAAAAAAAAAAGGCAAACAACATGAGCAAGAAGAATTTTTAAAAATCAGTGACCATAGAGAAATATCTTGTTGCCAAGGGAAGATCAAAACACAAATTCAGGAGAGGACAACATGGTCAATATACCTACATCATGGTTCCTCATCCATAGAATGAGGCAGTTGGTTTAAAAGATTATTTACATTCTAAGGTCCGTTCAGCTCTGACATTCTTTGATCCCATATTAGGAGAGAACACAGGTACTTTCTAACAAAGCCCTACAAATGTCTTTATCTTGTGAACTCCTGCTTCAGGTACCCCATCTATAAAAGGAAAAAGCAGGGGAGAAATCTGTTTGGACTTTTGCTTCTGCTGCCTCTCCTGGGAAAGGGCATATTCCTAATGCACCATGAACTCTCCAGTGGTGCTGTGGTCTCATCACAGAAAAAGTCAAGGTCAGAGGCAATGTCTATTCTTTCCTGAGAGGAGGGAAAGAGGGAGTCAGCTAAACAGAACCTTTCCTGCATCTGCCTATACAGCCTAATAGGGAAGAGAAAGAAAGTAGAGAACACTTAGCCCTGACCTCCCAGAGAATCAATAGTTGGTGTCTCTGGATCCATGCCAAATGTATTCTGGGAAGTAAACCTCATAGCTATAAGGTGGAGTAACATGCATAGTCAACATAGAGGTTGTCATGATTACTAATTATGAGAAATTTGTATATTTGGAAATGGTGATGAAAATGACTGTATGACTAACCTATGTGTTTGCTAACAAGTTCAAGCTTAAGACATAACCACTTAAGATGTCTGGAGTTGAGGCTTGCAGAGAAAGAGAGAGAGAGAAAGTCTGGTAAAATTGAATTGAGCTGGTGTCTTTTATTCTCCACAACTGAGTATTCAGGAGAATCCAAACAGGCGCAGAAGCTTAATGATTTTCAGTTTAGAAAGGAATCTCTTTGTGTTTTAAAGATTAGCAAGTTTTCAAGGACTGGCTATAAGCTGACATTGAATATTTTGGTCATACAGTATGAAACATTGGCTAACACAGAAGCTTATGCCGGGAAAAGAACATGGACTGATTAAGCACCTGCCACTGTTGGGCAGTGACTGTTTCATTCTACAAATTTCACCTATTGCTATATAGTGGAACAAATAGGCCATGATTTTATATAAAACACTTGTTTTATCTGCATATCAGATGTCCTAATCATGTTGAAGTATAAAGAAAAAGGCTTGATGTTCTTGTTTCTGTCTGTAATAAAGTAGAATGAGTTTACCCCAAGAAGGAATTATTTCTGGTTTACATTACAACAGAACCACACTGAAATACAGACAAATTCCACATTTCTTTCTCTCTTTCACACACATGCATAGCAATACCTAGATATTGAACTGTCTTTTCCTCAAACCCAGGCTGATGGAATTGAGGTCACTCAGGGTTCATCAGTACTTAAATTTTTTGGTTTCCTGTAGTCTATAAATAATGTATATTCCATGATATTTAGAAGAACAAAATGTGGCTAAAAAACAGTGGATAAAGTCTTTTTTTTAAAATGAAACAAAATGTTTGTGAAGACGTTCTCCATTACAGATGATGGGTTTTTCTCTGTCCTTGGCTCTCTTCGACATTGACCCACTGAGAAAAGGAGTTATAATACCAGTCTAGAAGGTCAGGGAGTTTGTGAAATGAAGAAAATTTCACTTTACTGAAGCACCATTTTATGAACCCTTGGGATGGAAAAGGAAAACTTTTTTAAAAGTTTGTGGGATTTGAAGGGAAATCCTTCAAATCTCTGTGATAGCAAACATAATAACTCCCCTTTCTGTGATTTCTCCTTTTTCTTAATAGCTACCTGGAAAGTATATTGTACTGCTCAGTGGCACTTTTGACTTGGACCAGTAAAAGATCTTTGTCTTTTCGGGGGCAGCTAGGTAGCACAGTGACTGGAGTTCAAATTTGACTTCAGACACTTACTAGCTGTGTAATCCAGGCAAGTCACATAACGTGTCTTCCTCAGTTTCCTCCTCTGTAAAATGGGGGTTATCATCGTATCCACCTCCTAGGGTTATTGTGAACATTAAACGAAATAATAATTGTAAAGTGCTTAGCACAGTGCCTGGCACAAAGTGAGCATCATATGTTAACGATCATTAATACTGTTATTGTTGTTATTATTTGCCAGGTGGTATCATGCTAAGGATTCAGCTTTGGAATATAGAACAATGCAGATGTCTTTTCCATCTCCTGAGAGGTCATGGGTGCAGATCTGGACATATATGTTTTAGATATGACCAACATAGGAATTTACTTTACGTGACAAGGAATATTTGTTAATTTTTTTTCTTTCCAGTGGCTATAAAGGGGATGTGAGAAAGAAAATTGATTTTTGTCTATTGAAAAACAATTAAATTTATTTTAAAAATTAAATTTAAAAATGATGTTGAGGAGACAACATATAAATAAATGAATGAATGAATGGAAAAAATACAAGAGAAATTAAGGGAGCAGCATTAACTTCTGTAGGCTCAGGAAAAACTTCATGTATAAGGTGACACTTAAGTAAAATTTTGATGGATACAAAAATTGAAGAGGAAGAAGCAAGTTAAGAGTGTGTTCCAAGGATGGAGAACAGTCATTGCTAAGGTGGAAAATGGAGTCTCATGAGCGAAAAACAGCAAGAAGGACAATTTTTTGCTTGCCAAAGTTTCTTAACTGTAAAATGATGACAAGAACGGCAACCCAAGGTTGTTGTACGGATCAAATGTGATATTTGCTAAGCATTTAGCACAGTGGCCAGCATGTACTAGATGCTATATAAATGCTTATTCCCTTCCCAATCTGGCTGGACCACGGAGTATAGGAAGTAATATAGAATAAGGTTGGTCAAATAGATTGGGTTCAGATTGTGAAGGGTTTAAAAGCTAAATCTAAGTACTGAAGTATAGACATGCTGAAACTAGGAAACTTGGGAGGATCATCACCCATCAGCTTGCAAAACCAAAGACTACCTACCTTTCCAACCTGACCAGAAGGATCAGTGAGCTTAGATTCATCTTGTCACGTTTGCACTATGTGGTTTACTATTGATCTGTTTGCACTACTATTTTATACAAATCTTATTTATTTTTATTCATCCCATTACATAGCAGTTGAGAGTATTGTAAATTCCAGATGGTCTGTGGCAACCTTTCTGGTGACTTTTATAACACTGATGCCTTCCATCAGTGACTGTATCCCCTAACACATAACTAACAATTCATATCATGTGAAATTTGTTCACATGTAAGGTTGATATATACTGAATATGACCAATTTTACTAGTACCAACAGATCATTAGGAGGACCATCCTAAAGCCATGTAAAACAATGGAACAAGTGATTCATAGTTCCTTTTATGGCTCTAACTCCTAGATAGGCTATAGAAAATACAACTTACTCATGTTTTTGTGATTCTTCCTTATTTGGTCATTTTTTGCATAGCTTCTGCTTCAATCAGACATAGGGACCACACAGGTTGGTTGAGTCGAATGATCGTGAACCTAACACGTGTTAACTGCGTTACCTTGAACAACATACTTAACTTCCCTGCCTCTTGGGTTGCTTATCTATAAAACAGAGATAAATTAGTTTTGTACAGACCAACATTATAGAAATGTATTAGGGGAAAGAGAGAGCTAAATAAATGAGTCATTAGTAGTGGTAATATGATGTAACTATCCTCACAGATAACACAATAGACCAGTGTCAGAATTAAAAATGAAACTCTTATGATTTGGTGCATTATCCACTAAGCTACATACACTCTTTCTTACTTTCTCTCATTTCACAAACTCAAGAACCTATATTCCCTGATTAACTTAAAGATATCCTTGTGTTATCAACTCCTTATGTATTTCTTAAACACCTGCCATAAGTAAAATTCCATGTTAGGTGTTATGGAGAATATTAAATGGTCATACTAGAAGCCTAGTTAGAGAGAAAAGACTCCTACATAGAGAATAGCAATAAACAGGACAGTGAGCGTTGTGTTGAATTTTTGGTACAGATTCTAAGTGCTGTGGTTGCACAGTTGATAAGAGAGCCATGCCTGGTGTCAGGAAGACCTGAGTTCAAATCTGCCCTTACTTGTTGTGTGACCTGGGCAAGTCACTTAACCATATTTACCTTACTTTCCTCATCTGTAAAATGAGCTGGAGAAGGAAGCAGCAAACCACCTGGCTATCTTTGCCAAGGAAACCCCAAATGGGGTGACAAAGAGTTAGACATGACTGAAACAGCTGAACAATAACAACTAAGTACCGAAGGAATTTAGAGAGCCAGAGATTCTTAAGGGCCAGAAAAATCAGGGAAAGTTTCTAGAAAAGGGGAGATCTCTGCTGGGCCTTAAAAGATAGGAAGGAATTTATTAGAGAAAGTAGAAAAGGGACTACATTTCAAGCAGGAGAGGCAGCATGAGTGGAAGCACAGAGGCAGTTCATGTTCACTGGACGGTCTAGACCAACTTGATTAGAACAAAAGGGACTATATCCAGAACAGGTTTGGTTTTTTGGTTCTTTTTTTTTGGAGGGGGGAAGGCAGGGCAATTGAGGTTAAGTGACTTGCCCAAGGTCACATGGCTGGTAAGTGTTAAGTGTCTGAGGCTGGATTTGAACTCAGGTCCTCCTGACTCCAGGGCCAGTGCTCTATTCACTACACTATCTAGCTGCCCCTTCACTGTGCCACCTAGCTACCTATGAAACAGTTTTTTTGCTCAATATTTATTCAAGCTGAGATAGAGCAAGGAGATTTTGCCTCTTTCTCCCAACTCCCATCAGGACTTTCAAAGTTCGTTCTCATGAGTCTAACAGGACTAGAACTATATGTGACTTATCAGTAGGATCTGAGAACCCGAACAACTCCCACCCAGCACCCCACCTTAACCTCTGCTGTTCTATCCTATTAGTTTTTTGTGCACCACTTTCTGTCCTCCCTTGTCTCAGGTGAGAAACAGATCAATTCAGTAGAACATAAGTGCAGGGACTTTCACATCTTTGTTGTTGCATCCTGAGCAGCTCACCCAATGCCTAGTGCATCACAGGTACTCAAATAAATGCTTGTTAACTTGAGGCAAATTGGATTAAATTTTCAAAGGGGCCATTACAATATTATGATAGCTCTTCCCTTCTGAAAAGGCTGGAAATTTCTTGAATGAAGGGATGACTTGATGAAAGAGCAATGAGCCTCTGACTTAGGCGATGAAAGCCAACAACATATTTCTTCTTTGATATGGGTACTTTTGGAATGAATAGGGCTGACAGCACACAGTAAATATGCTTCTTAGTAGATGTTATCCGATTTAACAAGAAGGCTTGTTAAAAAAAGCTGTAGACAAGTGTTTCATCTCTCCATATCCCTCTCTCTACCTTCAAAACAAAGTAATACATGCCTTCTTAAATAAAACATACACACACAAACACAAACACACACACACATACTTTTAATTTCTCCAGTACTGGATGTTATATAAATATAAAAATGCTATGGGGGCAGCTAGGTGGTGCAATGAATAGAGCACCAGCCCTGGAGTCAGGAGGACCTGAGTTCAAATCTAGCTTCAGACACTTGACATTTGCTAGCTGTGTGACCTTGGGCAAGTCACTGACCCCCCAGTTGCCTTGCCTTCCCTCTTCCCCCCCAAAAAAACAAAACATAATGTCTTTAATGACTTTAAAACTGAATAATAAAATAGTTATTTTTTAAAATGCTATGTAAGTCGGATGGGACCTGATAGGTCATCTAACCCACCTTCCTACACAGGATAGTAATTCCCTTTATAACACCTCTGCCATTTGGTTCATTTAGTTTCTTTTTGAATACCTCTAGCAACAGGAAGCTCAGTATATTCTTAGGCAAGGTATTCTATAGCTCTAATTGTCAGAAAACTCTGGTTCATGTTGAACTGAAATCTTTCATTATATAATATCTATTCATTGGATAGAATTTGACCACATGGAACAACAAAAGATGTCTTCTCCCTCTTTTCTTTACCCTTCACAAATGCAAGGTGTTTTAGTGTGGAAAATTGTACTCGCCAATGCTACACAGCCTACTTTTACAGAAGCAGCTAACTGGCACAGAAATATAACACTGGGCCTGGAATCAGGAAGACCCGAGTTCAAATCCAGCCTCAGACACTTACTGGCTATGTGATTCTGGGCAAGTCACTTAATCCTATTTGCCTCAGTTTCCTTAACTGGAAAATAGGGGGAATAATAGGACCCACCTTCCTGGATTGTTTAGAACAAATGAACAAATGACTGAGGAACAAATGAAATAATATTTGTAAAGTGCTTAGCACAGTGCCTGGAGCATAGTAGGCACTTAATAAAGGCTCAGAAATTAGCATAAGGAGGAAACTAGGAAGACATTTTGCTACTCTATTTCATGGGGAAAAGGGTACCAATTGGTATGGTATTTAGGAACTCTAAACGCTAAATAAGGACATTATTTGGGGGTGAGGAGTGGTGGTGAGGGAAGATGGAAAACGAGCCGCCATCTTGGTAATTTTGCTGTTTGTGGCCTAGCTATTTATAATTCTAATATTTTTCAGTGGCTTCCAGACATATTTTCAGCTTTCAGATATATTTTCACCAGTGTTATGGTCACTGGTTTACCACAAATTTATAAAGCATTTGCTACTAAATAGTGGGGAAAGTAGACAGGAGAACTATCACTTCTGCCTCTAGCAATCTCCCTAATATAAGGACAGCCCTTCAAATGTTTAAAAACATTTATCACGTCTTTTATTAGTTTTATCTTCTCCAACATAAACATGACCAAGGCCATCAATCATACTTCACATGGCATGATTTCTACATCCCTTGTTATCCCTAGATGCTCTCTTCTGAGAAACTTGTAGTTTACAATATTCCTCCAAATGTGAATGTAACATTGCAGATGGAAGTAACCCTGTCAAAGAACACAAGAAAAATAATGATCCGTACATCGTTTTATCTCTGCAGCCTAAATTTGTGTTAACATCATAAACTGCTAGATTATAATTTTGGCTCATATTAATTGTTTAGACAACTTTAAAAAAAAACCATTTTTTTTCATACAAACTACTGCTAAGCCAGAAACCCTCTGTCGTGTCATGACATGACGTGTTATGTTCACTTGATATTTTTAACTATATCATACGGCTGGTTTCAGTCTAATGTTTCAGCCTCTTGAGATTATTTTTAATCTTAATTCTGACATGTACTCCAACATCTAACCCCATCGGTTTTGAAAGTATAAACACTTGGGACGGCTAGGGGACACAGTGAATAGAGTACTGGCCCTGGTGTCAGGAGGACCTGAATTCAAATCCAGCCTCAGCCAATTAACACTTACTAGCTGTGTGATCTTGGGCAAGTCACTTAGCCCCAATTGCCCTGCCTTCCCCCTTCCAAAAAGCAAAAAGAGTTGTAAACATTTTTTTTCCAGTCATTTATAAATCTAAAAAAGCTGATAAGCTCTAAGTTTTCATTAATGTTAATTATGATGGCAACAGACAGAGCTAAGCCTATTCAACACCTAAGTGAGAAAATGCTAAGTTTATCATTAACCTAGCAACTCTTCTAGTTATCACCCAAATATATCATGCCAATTGCATCTGTTACTGAGTTAGTGTTATCAGGGGATTTTGCTATTGGTGTTTTAAAAGACACTTTCATTATGATATTACCATGAGATGAGATCCATTTGTACATAATGAATTCACAGTTCATGTATTTCATCTAAGTATGAGAGTTTAGACTTGTAAGATAAAATTTAAAAAGAAAAATCTGACATTAGTAATAATGGACCATAGAATTGCAGTAAGCCTGCTTTAATATGAAAATCTATCTTTTGTGTGTGTGCATTACCATGTCACTGATGCTTGAAACTCTACTAATCC
>CM053583.1:279069733-279085452 GCA_028627135.1 Pseudochirops cupreus | reverse complement strand
GACATTCACAATTGATCTTACAATATTGCTGTTACTCTGTGTAACGTTCTGGTTCTACTCATTTCACTTTGTATCAGGTAAGTCTTTCTAGGTTTTTCTGGGAGCATTCTGCTCATCATTTCTTATGGCACCATAGTATCACATCACAATCATATACCACATCTTGTTCAGCCACCACCCAATTGATAGGCATCCCCTCAATTTCCAGTTCTTTGCCACCAGAAAAAAAGGTGCTATAAATGTTTTTGTATGTATAGGTCCTTTTCCTTTTTGTTTCTTATCTCTTTTGGAATACAGATCTAGTAGTGGTATTGCTGGGTCAAAGGGCAATGCATAAGTATTTTGAAGACCTCATCATTCAATTGGAACAGTCCCATGCTGCAAACACACCCCAAATCTTCTAATTACTACATCTAATGGCCTTTTGAAGCATTTGATATTGTTCATTGCCTTCTCTCTTCTGGATACTCTTTCTGCTCAGTGTTTTTGGGACACTGTTCGCTCCTGGTCCTCTCTCTACCTGGCTGATCACTCCTTAGTCTTCTTTGTTGAAGCTTCTTAAGTACATTAACCATAGGTATCCCTTCAGGCCTTCCTCTCTATACTGGGGTTCTTAACCTTGTGTGTTGTAATGGGAATGGGAATGTGAAGATCTTCCCTGCCTCTTAAGAGACCTGGGGGGAGTTTGAAGTCCTCCCCTGCTTTGAAAGTAAACTCTGCCCCCTATATTATGCTGAATGTAATCACACAGAGCCTATGATGGAGAGAATTTGCTGAATGGTGCAGCAGAGCCCCCTCCCCCCCCCCTCACGCGAAGCTTCCCTGCTGTGAAGACAAACTCTGGCCCCTGATAGGCTGAATGGAGCTTGTGGTGGGATGAGTTTGCTGAAGGGAAGCAGAGTCCACAGGAAGCAGGTTCAGAGCCAGAGAGGGGAAGGCAGGGCAATTGGGGTTAAGTGGCTTGCCCAAGGTCACACAGCTAGAAAGTGTGTCAAGTGTCTGAGGCTGGATTTGAACTCAGATCCTCCCCAGGGCCAGTGTTCTATTCACTGTACCACTTAGCTGCCCCATCTTTTGGATATTTTCAACTGGATGTTTGGTAGGCATCCCAAATTCAAATATCCCAAACAGAACTCACCATCTTTCTCATCAACCCCTCTTAACTCTTTATCTTCCTTATTACCTTCTAGGGCTCATGTCCACAACTTCTTTGTGATTCTTGATTGTTTACTTTTACTCACACCACATACCCAATGTGTTGCCAAATCTTGTCACTATTCCCTTTACCACATCTCTTGTATATGCGCATCTTCTCTCCACTCACAAAGCTACCATTCATATCACTTTTTTTCTGGACTATTGTATTAGCTTCTTTGTAGAACTCCTTGATTCAAGCCTTTCTTCTCTTTAATCCTTTTACTTTAATCCATTTGGCAGCCAAAATGATTTTCCTAAAGCAAAGGTCTGACCACATCATTTACCTACTCAGTAAACTCCAGACCACTTTGCCAAGTTTGTTCTTTATAATAACTCTGAGATTGGTAGCAAAGTTACAATCAATCCATTTTACAAATAAGAAAACTTATCCCCTAAGAGATGAATCGACTTTTCCATAATACATGGTAGATCCAAGTCTTGAACTGTACTCTGTCTTATGACTTTAAGTTCAGCGCTTGCAGACAAAAATAGGATGGAAAAACAGAGATTTCTAAATTTGAGAAAAATTTGCCCCTGGCAAGATATGAGTAGGAGTTTATTCCTCAATGATGTCAAAGCTCAGAATAATGATAGTAGATAAGCAGTACATATTTGTAACTTATTAAAAGGGAAATTACCCAACAGAGCAGGTTTTAAGACAGCAAATAAAAGAAGGAATAAATGGATAACATGGGACTAACTTTTCTGAGATGTTATGAAAATATGGCATGACTGCAGCTATGTGTATATATACCCAAATTGGGGGGAGGAACATGATTTAATAGGCACTTAAAAAAACCTTGAGGGTAGGAAAGCTGGACATATTCTATTCATTGACCATGCTTCTAAGTCACGTGTTATTAGGGACCTAATGTTAGCCCAGGCAGTGGAGGATTACTAAGGCAACATCCCATATGTACACCTCCACTCTCAATTGTCTGCTTTGTTTCTCTATGAATCCTTCAGACATTGCATTTTAGAAAGGAAGCAGTATGTCATGTTTGTAGCCAAGGGGCCTTAGACTGGTAAAAACCACTTCTCGGTCCCCACCTGCCATCTTGACTTTTTCAAACATACCTTGCTGAGTTCTGCTAGCCTAGTAAGACATTTGCCTCAGTTAGGATCATGAGCTGAAAGGGACTTTAGAAGCCATTCAGTTCAACTCCATTTTACAGATAAGGAAACTGAGGCCCAGAAAAATGAAGTGATTTGCTTAGGGTCACATGAATAGCAGTAAGTAGCAGATGCAAGCCTGGGTCCTTTCATTCCAAATCTAGAGTCCTTTCTGCTAAATCTTGCTCCTGCTATGTGGCAGGCAACTGCAGGTTAGTCTGAAAATTTGTCACCATGAAGAATAAGAGCTTTGAAAGACAGACTTTTCTTTGTTAAAAAAAATCACTGAAATTCGTCTGCTTATTTTTCACGATAAGGCTGGAGAAGTGGCCATACTCTCTGCTGTCACCTACTACATATGATACTCACAGGACTGGGGTGTGGATGGTTTAAGAGGAGGGAGGCAGAGACTGAATGGGAAAAACCCAATAACCCATTAATCAGAGCTTCAGCTCACATAGAAAATACAACCTGAAAAAAGGCTGAGGAAGATAGATATTAAAAGATCTCCAGAGAGAGACCTTTTGTCCCTTTGCAGAGAGAGACATGGATGCAGTTCTAAATGAGAGCCAATTTGTTGGGAGAATGAAGGGCTTTCTGCCAAGTCTGGTTATGCTCTCGTTTCACAATACAGGGCATGGAGTATATAGCTGTGTCTCTCAAAAGCCACACTCATTATGACTGTCCCACACTGAACTGTAGAAATTTTCCAAATCATGGAACAAAAATTGAGATTTTTAAAATTCTCTTACAAAGTCTTTTGAAAATTTATCCTCCAATAAAAACTAACATTGAGTTCTTACTGCATCCTTTGTACTTGGCTGAATGCTGTGGGAGATACAAAAGAAGTCCATGACATGTTTCCTGACCATAAAGAGATTACAATGTCGTTGGGAATTAATCAACCAAGAAGCATTTACTAAACGCTTATTATGTGCCAGGAACTGTGGATTAAAAGCCAAAGAATGAAACAGTCCCTACTCTCAAGGACTTTACATTCTAATTGAGATGACAAAACTAACACTTTATTTTGTGAGATTCATATTTTGGGGGGGAAGGTGTAGTGCCCAACGACACTAATCACAGTTCCTCCCAGGCTTTCTCATCTTGTGTGGTCTTTTGTTAGCCAGTTCGCACTCATATAATACTCTGAGGTTCACAAAATGCGTTAAATATGTTAACTTATTAGATCTTCAAAACAACTCTTTGAGGTAGGTGGTATTATCATCCCTGTTTTATAGAGGTGGAAACTGAGGCAAAAAGAAATTGAGTAACTTGCCCCAAGTCACACAATTAGTAAATGTCTGAGATAGAATTGAAACTCAGTTCTTCTGATGCCTAGTCCCATACTTTATTCATTGTTACCCAGCTACCTCCTAAATCATATTTATAGGAGATTTGTCTAGTGCGCTAGAAGGCTTTTTCAGTCTTTTAGTATGACTATGGTACCAATGTAGCACTTCCAGTTGTCTATAGGTGTCGCTCATTCATCAATACGTGACCCACTGGTATGCTTGGCAATGTTGTTAGCACTTTCATATGTGCAGATTATTTTTAGTATGCTATAGCCAACTTATATTGAGTTATTGGTAATTTCAATTCTTCTGCGCTCTAGGTGTGCCATAATACTTAGTTATGTACAACCACTGGGAGAATATTGGTGTTAAAGAAGTGGGCTTTTGCAATATTGACAAATTAGGGGTTGTTAAAAGGCTTGTTTTCGAAATATTTCATACAGAGTGTTCCAACAGTCTTGTTGTTGAGTCTTTTTTCATTTGTGTCTGAATTTTTGTGCTCTCATTTGGAGTTTCTTGGAACAGATACTGGAATGGTTTGCCATTCCCTTCTCCAGCTCATTTTATAGATGAGAAACTGGGGCAAATAGGGTTATCCATGACTTTCTCAGGATCACACAGCTACTAAATATCTGAGGTCGCATTTGAACTCATGAAGGTGAGTTTTCCTGACTCCAGGTCCTGTACTGTATCCAAGTCCTGTACTGTATCCACTGCACCATCTAGCTTAAAAAAACACCATGACTTTTGGAATACTTTCTACTATCTGACCATACTGTTTCATGTGAAACAATTAGAAAACAATTAATTGCTAAACTATGCAGTACTGACTAAAAATACAATAGGAGTTGGGACAGGGGAGAGATTAATTTGGGCTGTAGCAATTGTAAAAGACTTCAAAAAGGAAGATTCTAGTTGGATTCTGAAGATTGGGAAAGATTTGGACAGTTAGAGGAAAGAAAGCCTAGGAGGGGAGCACAATATGAACAAAGACACGGAAACAGGAATGAATTTGGTAGGTAGAGAACAGTGAGGACACTAGTTGGCTTAATTGAAGTGAAAAGTACATTTTGTGGGAGAGTAGTAAGGTAATGGGAGAACCAGATTGTGGAAAGCCAAGCAGAGGAACTTGACTTTAACATGAAAGACAGTAGAGACCAATCAGAGGTTCTCCATTGAGCTGATGAAAAGAGTATTTTAGGAAGGTCTGGTGACCCTAAGAAGAATTAGTAGGAGGCTGCTTCATTAAATTATGCACGAGGTGACAAAGATTTGCTCTATAGTAGTGGTATTTCAAATGGAGAGGAAGGGCTAAATCCAAAAGACATTATACAGGAAAGCTGACCATCCTCATACCAGGGATGGAGGAGAAGCAAAAGTCAAAGGTCACTTCAAGGTTACTCACTTAAAAGGATTTGTAGTAACAAGTGTAAGAAATAGAGTCTTTTGGAAAGGGAGTTGGTTTTGGGTGAAGGACGATGAGTTCAGTTTTGGTTACATAAGAAATGTGGGTAAGTAAATAAGTCTATCTAAATCTAAATAATGTGCAAATTGCTGAGAAATTCAGTCACCTGTGTTTTTTTTGCGGGCGGGGGGGGTGTCTTACCTCAATAAATAAAAAACATGTAAAATTTCATTTGCTGAGCATTTGGTAAACCAAAAATCTGGAAAATCCTCTTCTTTCTTTCTTTCATTGTTTTATTAATATAAAGAGGTCTTTTTGACCTTTAGCATACATAGAGACTTATAAAACCAATGAATCTACTGCAGTTGACTGCTTCCTATTTCCTTCTACCTAGATTTGGAAGATGATGTCTCTTTGTTGCATTTATCTTCAGTGGAAAGTTAGAAGTTACTGTCTTTCTAAATGATTTGTCACAATTGTTTTTATACTAATTAAAACAAATCATTCTTGTTCTTCTAAGTGATGTTTTTACATATATTCATTGAAATAGAATTGCTTCTATTTACATGGTTTGGGGACCCTATGGCCTCCAGGCCACATGTGGCCTGCTAGGTCCTCAAAAACAACCCTTTAACTAAATCCAAACTTCACAACAAAAGTTTGGATTCAGTCAAAGGGAGGCCCTTGAGGACCTAGAAGGCCATATGTGTCCTTGAGGCTGCAGGTTCTGCCCTGGTAGGTCATTTAAAATCAGATATCCTTCCTTTTTTTGAAATTCCTGTAGTTCTTTGGGTCAGTTTCAAGACTGGATCAAAGTAAAGGATCATAGATAAATAGAAAGAGCTGGAATTATTCACTTCTAGTTGGTCATAATCTGTCCCATATGCCACCACTAGACACTAAACTTTATGAAGGCAGAGAAGGTAGCTTTTTGATCTCCATATCTCACCTAACACATAACAGCATTGTGCTGTAACAAGAAATTATGTAAAAAAAGTTTCTTGAATGAGCCTAAATTCCTGCTAATGGTTAGTACATCTCAATTACATGTACATATACAAGTCTAAGTATTGTTAATCTGTGTATGTTCAACCTCCAAAGGCAGTAGTTCTCAACCTTCCTAATGCCACGACCCTTTAATACTCATACGTGGGCATATCTGCATGTGGGCGGACCCGTCTGGAGACAGAGGAGCAGTGTCTTGGTAACTAAGACCATTGGAAATATGTGTTTTCCTGTGGTCTTAGGCAACCCCTGTGAAAGGGTTGTTCGACCCCCAGGTCGAGAACCGCTGGAAGAACTAGGGAACTCAAAATACAGCAGATTTAATTCTTTCCAACTTTTTTAAGTTGCCAAAGCCTACCTGTATGACAGCGGGAGCCTGTCCACCCAGCTGAGCATTCACACTGATATGGTGCCACACAGCGGCCGCCATTCAGACAGGGAAGAATACATATTGCTGAAAAAGGTAGAAAAAGATAAGATTAAAAAGACCACACTCACAAAGATGAACAAATGATCATTATTTCTAAAGGGAGTAAATCAGATTATATTCTAATAGAAAACCATAGTAGTACATTCTCCTTATTATAAAAAGTCATCATGTATAAGAAACCCTATCATCAAAACCAATCTGGAACCAGAATATGGGGTAAATGACTCCATTGTTGAATGGAATCTCCTGCACTATTTCTTGAATATTATCATAAGAATAACTTACATTTCATTAGAGCTCCAGAAGGAATTTTCTTCCTCATAACTTTGAGGAACATTAACATTAAACATTATTATCTTCATTTCATAGATTTAAATATGAAAGAGTATTCAAAGGCCATTTAGTCAATCAATCAACAATTAAGAGTCTGATATGTGCCAGGCACTGGCAATTAGTACTGCAATTAGTCACTTATTTTTTTTTGAGGAGGGAAGGCAGGGCAATTGGGGTTAAGTGACTTGCCCAAGGTCACACAGCTAGTTAAGTGTCAAGTGTCTGAGGTTGTATTTGAACTCAGGTCCTCCTGACTCCAGGGCTGCTGCTTTATTCACTGCATCACCTAGCTGTCCCAATTAGTCATTTATTTTTTCAAATAAGGAAACAGAGGTCCAAAAAGTTAAGTTACTTGCTCAAGGTCATGTAGGTAGTAAATGGCAGAGCCTGGACTGGAACCCTGTTCCTTGGACTTAAAGCTAGCACTCTTGTGAGTCCCTAGGGGTAAAAGTAACATGAACTCTATCCTTTGGGGGGTCTGTGGACCATAAGTTAAGAACTCCTGGTCTGGAGGGTTGAGTTTGAAAGAAGATGGAATATGGTGGGTAGGGCAAGAGCAGATGGACAGATGGATTCTCTCTACACCCATGCTCCTGTTTCTCTTTTGTCTTTCATTTGGCATTTGTACCATGAATAAATGGCTGAGCCCTGTTCGTGTGTGTGTGTGTGTGTGTGTGTGTGTGTGTGTGTGTGTGTGTGTGTATGCCTGCTGATTTCATAGCCACAGAGTAGGGATATGATCCTTTTCACAAAGTAGCAGTTTTATGAATAACATTAATACAGAAAATACAGTATAGTAGTAAGTTAGTGAAGGGTGAAGGGATTCAGGGATCATACACATAATGACTATATTCTGGTAATTAGAATAAAAATTGAATGCATAAATTATAAATATGGGGATGTCAATGGACTAATCAAATGGATACTCTGCACACTCAAATGTTCATTTTGAGTAGGATACAATTTCTGAGCACAAGATGTCTGCCTTGAGCCTAGTGGAGAATTTTGCCCATAGAGGCTAACAACTGTTGTCATTTTTCAGCTGTGTCTGACTCTTTGTGACCCCATTTGGGGTTTTCTTGGCAAAGACACTGGAGTGGTTTGCCATTTTCTTCTCCAGCTTATTTTACAGATGAGGAAACTGAGGCAAACAGGGTTAAGTTATTTGCCCTGGGTCACACAGCTATTAAGTTCTGAGGCCATAACAGCTGTAGGAAGACACATATTTATGATATACAGTGACAGCAAGTGACAAACATTAATATATGTAGATTTCACTTGCACCCAGGATACTGGGTATAAAGTACAATTAACATGGGTCTGGAGTCAGGAAATCAGCATTGTAGTCCTAAATGTACAGCTACCTTACAGCTATTATAGCACATCTAGAACGTACATAAAAAAACTCTGCAAACCATATTTTGAAAAAAGTTCTTGTAGCTGTCTACACATATAGACTACAGCTAACTCAGTTTTATTTTATAAGAGGCCAGGGTTAACCCAAACTCTGTACATGGACAACTAGGTAAAAAATTCTTCTTTGTAGAGCCTGTTAGAAAATCTCCACAGAGGAATCAACTCTTCTCTATCAAATATTGTCAGCATCATTTATGTTGTTGGATTGGAGTCACTAAACAGCGCTAGACCTAATCCAATCCAACCCAAAAAGTACCTAATGTATGTACTATTCCAGGAAGTAGAGATGCAAAGACAAAATAAAAAATAGCCCCTGAATTTGAGGAGCTTACATGCTACTGAGGGGGACTGAAGGGTGGAAATGAGATATAGTATGTAAACAGATAAGTGTTTGAGTGTATATGTGAGTATACATGCACATACATTTATATATGTACGTGTGTGTACATATATATGTATATATGTATACACACACACACACATATATATATAAAAGAGAGAGAGGTGTACATACTTTATAATAGAAGCTACCATAAAATAAGACATTTATCCCTGGAAGATTTCCAACCACTGTGTTAAGTGCTGGGGATACAAGGAAAGACAAATGACAGTCCCTGACCTCAAGGAGTTACCAGTCTGATGGAGGTGATAGCATGCTGGCACATAGTAAGAGCTTAATAAATATTTTTATCATCACCATTTGAAACAATAACAATGGAACTTTTCTATTTTAAGTATTAATGTTCCTAGTATTCAGCTATGATTCCTCCCTTCACCATGCTCGCCTGCTCAAATACATGCAGCTCTCTCTAAATGAGCCTGGCTGCTTCCTGAGAGGCTAAGCCAGGCATGTATTAATGCTTTTTCTTCTTCTGTAAGATGGACCAGACTAAATTAGACAATTCGGTTTTGCTAAAGCCCTTGGCTCTCAGAATGTGTATTGTATTTTAATAAACCTCAGGGAGTCCTGCTCAGATATGAAGATGTTCTTTTAATCTCTAGGTATGAATGTTTATGAAAGTGGTGAAAACATTTCTTAGAAACTGCTAGACCTTCCCTTGACACTGCAATCCCTCTGTATGTCCTCAGAAATAGAACATAGTAAGCCAGCTGTCTTTTCCTTTTGATGTGTTTAGGACTACAGCTTAAATCAAGTTGGCAGATCACAATGACCATGAGTAAAAAATTGGTTTTCTAGGATACAAGGACTTTGTTAAACACAGCTAAGAAAATGAACCTTGACATGTTCACTAATCTGACTTTAAAGTTTAAAGATCTTGAAAACCCACTATCTATACAGGGCTGATGCAGATACTATGGCTAGAGGTACAGAAGCAACTACAGACAAACAAAAACAAGACGGAGAGATGTTTACAAGGTGACACAAGTTAGGCAGATTCAAAACTGGTTAAAGGACTAGTTCCAAGAGAAGTCATAAATCAACAAATGGTCCAGACACAGTTTATTCTTTTGTGTTTTTGAATGAAATTTACAAACAAGAATCTTTACCATATTTGCCTTTGGTTGTAAAGATGAAGCCTGGCATAATAGAGACTTGTTGGACTTGATGTGAGGAAGACCTAGGTTCAAATACCACCTCGCTACTTACCAGCTGTGTGATCACACCCAAGTCATTTAACTGTTCTGAGCCTCAGGCAACTCATTGAGACTAAAAGTTAGAGAACAGTTGGGATGGTGGTCAACAGATAGCTTGGGTCAACCACGGACTGACAGACTTTAATAAGCAAATATTTCATTTTTGTTTCAGCATATGTTAGTAAAACAGAGTAAAAAAAGATGAATTAAGGGTTTAGGCTAATGAAGGCATATAACATGTGTGTCAGTGCCCTGGCAAGTTGGTTTATCAAATAAAAATATTTTCACTATGTTAAGTTCTTTTTTGACTTACTTTAAAATGGTCATACTTTTGTTTGAAGATTTCTGCAAGACACTGATTATTAATATTGATTTTTTAAAGTAAGGGGCACCTCAAAAATGCCTTAATATAAATTTCATTTGGACGCCAACAGAGATGTGTTTCTTTTCATGTCAATCTCGATAAAAGTTGGGAAATTTAACACCCTGATAAGAACAGGAATATTTTTCATTAAGGACCACAAATTGCAATTCAAAAAGGAATATTTTAAAACATTTTCCAACTCCTTAGTTTTCTTAAGCAAGAAGAGCTACATTCTTAATGGTGAACCTAAATTTTACTTGATAAACAAGATATTTGTCAGAGGTGACTAATAACAATGGCAAATGTGATATACTTGGCCCTCTCTCTATGTGTGGTAGGAAATGAGGCCTAAGGAGAATGTGTGTGTGTGTAGTATAGGATATACAATATCTTATTTTGTAGGAGGCAGCGGACAGGATGGACAGTAGCTATATAGGATGCTGGATTTTAAGTCAGAGGTACTGGGTTTGAAATCTGGCTTTGTCACTTATTACCTGTGTGACCTCAGAAAAGTCATTTAGTTTCTTAGCCTTAGTTTAGCTGTACAAAGAGTGGGGTGGAGTAGATGATCCCTAAAGACACTTCCAACTCTAAATCTATGTGCCTAAGAATTTTACCATAAGTACCTCTCCATAAGAAAGCTGGACTCTTTCCTTGAGTTGGATGGGATATGGATTTTAGATGGCTAGAATTTAGTATCTGATGCCAAAATTACATGCCAAAGATTCTATTGCCTGTTAACTTATGATGGCCAAGTAGAACAGAACTACTGTTCATACATATAGCTAATTGCCCAATTCTTTTTTTTTTTGATGGGGGAAATAGGGGTTTAGAGCTATTAAAGGTTAAGGGTTATGGCTGTTGTTGTTGGTAGTGGTGGGCTTTTGTTCTCAGTGAGGTTAGAGCCCTAGGTTATTCCTGGCAAGGAAATTCCTATCAATGCATAGGAGTACAGACTGGGCAACTTATGGTCTTAGAGAATTCCCTGGAGGGGCACTGAGAGGTTACATAATTTGCTCAGTCACATAGCCAGTATATATCATAGGCAAGACGTGAACTCAAGTTTTTCTGACTCCAAGGTGGGTTTTTTTCTTTTTCCCCAAAACAAGGTGGTTTGAAGTTTTGAGTTCCAAATTCTATCCTTCCCTCCTTCCCTAACCTTTCCCCTCTCTGAGATAGCAAGCAATCAGATATAGGTTATACACGTGCAATCATGTAAAACATTTCTATGTTGGTCATTTTGTTCAAGAAGTCTCAAAAATAAAAGAAAAAAATTAAAGAATGAAAGTGAAAAATAGCGAACTTCAGTCTGTATTCAATCAATATCAATTCTTTCCCTGGAGGTATGTGTCATCATTAATCCTTTGGGATTGTCTTGGATCATCATACTGCTGAGAACAGCTAAGTCATTCATGGTTGTTCATCGTACAGTATTGCTGTTATTGTGTACAGTGTTCTCCTGGTTTTACTCACTTCACTTTGTATCATTTCATGTAAGTCTTTCCAGGTTTTTGTTTTGTTTTGCTTTTTGGAGGGGGAAAGGTAGGGCAATTGAGGTTAACTGACTTGCCCAAGGTCACATGGCTAGTTTTGTGTTAAGTGTCTGAGGTCGGATTTGAATTCAGGTCCTCCTGACTCCAGGGCTGGTGCTCTATTCACTGAGCCACCTTTCCAGGTTTTTCTGAGATCATCCTGCTTGTCATTTCTTATAGCACAATAATATTCCATTATAATCATATACCACAGCTTGTTTAGTCATTCCCCAACTGATGGGCACCCTTTGATTTCCAATTCTTAGCCACCACAAAAAGAGCTGCTTTAAATATTTTTGTACAAATAGGTCAAGGTGGGTTTTCTAGCTACTATTCTATGCTTCCTCTTCATTTTAATCACCAAATGAAATAAGTTTACTACAAAGGCAAAGCTCATTCTCAAGATAACCTTCTGAGCTAAGATTCTAGACAAGTTCTGTGATGCCACACACACACGCATCCACACTGCCCCTCACACACCCTTTCCATGTGTGATGTCATTATGAGAGACACTCATGTTCTTCCTTAGGCACACACACACACATGCACACACACACATGCACACACATACACACACACACACACATATACCCTCTCTAGAGATTGTTAATAAAAGACACTCACGTTCTTCACAGAGGCGTCCCATCCAGCCTTCCAGGCAGGTACATGCATTGGGCCTCTGGCAAACTCCTCCATTTTGACATGGGAATCTACAGACAGCTGTAAAAGAAATGAGAATGACTGTAAATCAATAACAGTCATCAGAATCACCATGGCTAGTTTCCCATTCATAACATGTTTGTGATTCTTGAGTTTCAGTTGAGATAAGCTGTGTTAATAAAGTTCCAGATGGAATTTGACCATGTAGAGACTCTTATTGGCTATTACTATAGTCTATTACTGCTTATCTCTACCCCTTGACTTGAGAAATCTCAGACCTAGACAGTTATCTAGTACAGTGGTTCTCAACCTGTGGGTTATGTTCAATTTAAATACATTCCGCATATCAGATATTTACATTACAATTCATAACAGTAGCAAAATTACAGTTATGAAGTAGCAACGAACATAATTTTATGGTTGGGAGGAACTGTATTAAAGGGTCATGGCATTAGGAAGGTTGACAACCACTGATCTAGCATATACAACTGGATGCTTTGAGGACACACACACACACACACACACACACACACACACACACACACACACCCCAACACATCAACATTCCTCATGTCAGAAAAGCAGCAAATCAACTTTTGAAGGAACCTTGGAAAGGCATTTAATTTCACTACTTTGTCTTTAAGGGAGGCCTCTCAAACATATTATACTCTAGAAGAGACAATTTCATGGTCTTCCATTCTGGCTGTCCAGTTTTGGTTGGATAAGGTGCTGACCTCAATATTAGAGATTTAAGACCTGCCTCGTGGCCTTTCAGTGCTCCAGATAACTCTTTACGAACATTAGCTGTAGGATAGGTGGTGAACATTAGTATGGTAAATTTATCATCTGGAGTCCTGCAGACCAATAATATCACAAACTGAATTCAGACAACCCTAGCAATCCTCCCCTTCCCATCCCACCACTCCCTTTCAATAAATAAGTAACACCTGGATCTTTCATGTCAAAATACAGTATATCTTTTATTTGCTCTCTTTATAGCACAGGCGGGGAATACCTGATTGCCAACACCTAGGTAGCAATTTAGATATAATTAAAGATATTTTTTGCCACTAAAGACTTTTCTTTAACCTAAATCCTCATTTATCCTTTATCTCCTGAGAAAGAACTGATATTGATTGAATACAGACTGAAGTTTGCTATTGTTCACCTTCCTTCTTTGATTTTTTTCTTTTATTCGAGTCTTCTTGTACAAAATGAACAATACAGAAATATTTTACATTTATTGAAGTGGGCTAGGGAGAGGGAATAGGGGAATATGGAATCAACATTCATCATTACCGCAAGTTAGCCTGTATAAGGCTTTCTCTACAATACTAGCTAGTACTATTGTTTAAAAAGTACCTTTTTTCATCCCTTGCTTTTAGGCTACAATTGATCATAGATTTTTACTCTATACTCAAATCTTTTTTTTCTTTTTTCTTTTTGGGAGGGGCAATTGGGGTTAAGTGACTTGCCCAAGGTCACATGGCTAGTCAGTGTTAAGTGTCTGAGGTCAAATTTGAACTCAGGTCCTTCTGATTCCAGGGCTGCTGCTCTATTCACTGTGTCACCTAGCTGCCCCTACTCTATACTCAAATCTTTAAGGAAATGAAATATAGTTGAAAAATGGGAGCAGTATGGTATAGGGGGAGGCCTCTTCATGGTTGAGGAGTAAGGAGGATTCAATTTCTAGTCCTTGTTTTTTCATTCACTAGATGTTGGAGGACATTATCTTTAAAGCATTTCTTGCATCTCCGCTGTTTTACATTTTTATTAACTAGTTGTAAAGATCATGAAAATACCAGCAGGTAAATAAAGGTGGGAGAAGGAGAGAGATGCATGAATCAATTAACATAATTTATTAAAAGTACCTACTATGTGCCAAGCACTGTACTAGGTTCTAGGTATACAAAGAAATATTTCCCTGCCCTTAAGGACCTCATATTCTTTTGGGGAAGACAACCTGTATGGTATAAATATATGTTAGATACATATGAAGCAGATGGAAACTATTTTTGTTTGGGAAGGCACAAGCAGCTGATGATACCTCTGGCAGAAGGTGATACAAGCTATGTCTCTTGAGGGAAGCTAGGGAAATTAAGAAGTAGCACTGAAGAGAGTTTCCAGAGCATGCAAAGCCACCAGGATGGAGTTGATGAAGGTTGGAGAGCCGTGCTGGAGGAATAGCACTAAGTACGTCGATGTGACAACATTGTAAAGTGTATGTTGTTGTTTAATTGTTTACAGTCATGTCTGACTCTGTGATCCCTTTTGGGGTTTTCTTGGCAAAGATACTGACGTGCTTTGCCATTTCTCCAGCTCATTTTACAGATGAGGAAACTGGGGCAAACACAGTTAAATAACTTGCCCAGAGTCATATAGCTAATAAGTGTCTGAGGCTGAATTTGAACTCAGGTATTCCTGACTTCCAGGCCTGACACTATTCACTGTGCCACTTAGCTGCCCATAGAGTACATAAATGGGAGAAATGTGTTTAAGGAGACTAGAGACGTAGGAAGGGGCCAGGTTGTAAAGAGCTTTAAATACCAAGGGGAGCAATTTATAATTGGTCCTTGAGGTAAACTGGAGCCATTGGAACTACAGTTTTTAATCAGAGGCCAGTGTTTGATGCCTTTGCAATGGCCACCTCCTCCTCCACTGTGCCCCACCCTTCACATCCCCACTTTCAACCCTGAGCTACCTGCCTAAGCCTTCCTTCCTTCAGGAGTACCCTGTGCTTTGAATATAGCTATCTGTTCTCTCCTCTGACCCTTCCCTCAGCTCAAAAAAACTCTCTTCTTAGACCAGAGATGTCAAACACATAGTTCCTGGATCTCCAGAGCACAACTGAACCAGATTAAAATGTAACTGGGAATTATTTAACAAAATAAGTAAAAGTATTATAGACATAGGTAATCTCAATATGTGGGTTTCAAAGTCAGTATGAAGCCTGCTGGGAGCCTGGTGTATGGTTTAGTGGCCCCTTTTTCTATGTGAGTTTGACATCACTGTTTTGGATAGCTGTTACCCGGAAAAGGTCTCATCAGAAGGTGTTAATGATAATATCAGAGAGGAAGATGTGGTGAGTGGGAAATAGACCAGATCTAGATTCAGAAAACTCACTGACAGTAGATATGTGGACAATGGACAAGTGACTTATTGTCACTGAGCTTCAGTTTACTTCTTGTTGAGACTGTGAAAGTATTTTGCCTGATTTATGGTACAAAGTTCTTGTTCTTCTAAAGGCAGGAGAAAGGGACCAAAATGTAATTTGTGGATTGTAAAAGATAAGACTGGGCCTATGATTTCATTGGCATAGGAAAATCCCAGGTGAGGAAGCTCCTTCTACCAAAGCAGATCCACACTTCTCTGT
>CM053583.1:279049303-279069233 GCA_028627135.1 Pseudochirops cupreus | reverse complement strand
CCCCCCCCACCATCACACTGCCCCTTGTCTCTACCCCACACTCCTCACTTTGGGAACCTTCACAAATGCAGCTGGAGCCATCAGTGGCCTTAATCCGCCCTCAGTCCAGGACTGCTGCAGGAAACCCTGGATTCAAAGGAAAAAGTGGTTAGAGGCCTTCTTTTTCTTCCTCAGTCTCTGTCTTCCTGTTTCTGTGTCTCTCTGTCCTTCCCATGTGCCTCTAATATATAAATTTACCTGTTAGAACCTGATAACATTTTCATGCTTTTTATTTCTTTTGGCTGACACCCAATCCATATTTCAGCAGTACAGACTCACACAACATGACTTATTCACTCCTTATGAAAATCTCCTTCACTGGTACAGATTGAAAACTCTGGCACATTGAGAAAGAACACTGGATTTAGGGTCAGAGGGCCTGGGTTCAAATTCAACCTCCATCACTTACTATCTGGCTAATGTTGGGCAAGTTATTTACTCTCTTTAGGTCTCTGTTTTTTCTGTGAAATGAGAAAGTTGAGCTGGATCACAGCTCAGGTCCTCTACAGCTCTTAATCTATGATCTTATGAATGTAGAGTCTTATAGAGTTACATGAGTCATTAAAGGGTCAGGTAACTTGCCCATGGTTACACAGTTAGTACATATCAGAGGAAAAATTTGAAATCAGCTATGTGGGAGTAATATTCTAAGCCCTACTCTCAGGCAAGTTATGATAGTTTTTCCTTAAAAGGCATTGAAACCATTCTTGAGACTTAATTGGTCCAGAGAACTAAAGGTTTGAGTTGTTGACATCACTTCCTGAGTACAAAATAACCACATGGAGTTCTTGTCTGGTGGACCACCATGGGCAACTGAGAGGCAAGGGAGTGTCACTTAGCTAAATCAACTAACTGGGCATCCTTGATGCTTTTGCTTGCTGAATATCCTTTCTTTCCTATGGCTAAATGAATCTTCTTTTGGTAATCATTGAATGACCTATGAGTGTCTCTTTTCATTCTGATATCAGGCTGAAGTTATTAGGGGATTGACTTGAGTTAGGCCCAGTCCGAAACACCAGATCTTACTTACTACAAGGTCATCCCTCTACCCCCTTTGCCATGATTTTCTACATTACTATAATTCTGCATTTTTATGAATTAAATAGTAAAGCCCACAACACAGGCCAGACGGAAACCTAACGATAATGGATACAATCAAATATCATCTCTCCCCTCTTAAACCATCTCTTCCTCTGGCTTCCCTTTTCCAGTACTGGCATTAGCATCCTCCTACTTCTTCAGATTTGAAGACTCAATCACTTTTAATTCTCCTTCTTTCACCCCTATATGGAATCAGTTTGGATTTAGAATCGATAGAGCCTAGCACTGAAATGTTTATTGCCTCCATCCCCTTCTTTTCAATTAAACTATCACTTCTGGGGACAGTTAGGTGGTGCAGTGGATAGAGCAATAGCCCTGGAGTCAAGAGGCCCCAAGTTCAAATCCAGGCTCATGGCCTCAGACACTTATTAGCTGTATGACCCTGGGCAAGTCACTTAACCCCAAATTGCCTCCAAAACAACAACGACAACAACTATCATTTTCTTAGTTCAGGCTTATCTTAGTACAGATCTATTACAGGGCTATCAAGAGCAAGTGAGTTAAAATTCAAATCTAGTAAAATCTGAATCAACAAATATCTCCTGAGCATCTACCATGAACGATGATCAAAGCTCTATGCTAGAGAGATAATAAATAGAATTGCAATGATGTGAGTTCAGGTAGCCACATTCATACTAATAAGCAAAGAACAAGTACATGGACGGCCAGTAGGTGTTCTTGTGGTAGCAAATACTCACTTATGGTCTTAGAGTTTTGCCTGGAGCTTGAGAGGTTAAGTGACTTGCCCACAGCCACACATCCAGTATGTACCAGAGGTTAGATGTGAACCTTGTCTTCCTGACTCCAAAGCTAGGCTTTGGTAATCATGTGAAATTGTTAGTTCTTCTAGGGTTTGCTACATAGGGAAGTCAGGAAACATTTCCTAAACCCTCTAGATGGACGCTTTCCCTTCCACTGACTTGTAGCCTCTTTTACTCCCTGGCTTTGTGGTACAGTGCCTAAGAGCCCTAAGATAGGAATCAAGGAGACTTGTGTTCAAATCCTACTTCAGACACTGTGAGCTATTTGGTGGTTGGTCTATCCCTTAGCTTCTCTGGGCCTTCTCATCTGTAGAAATGTGGATTGGACTTTATGGCCTCAGAGGACCCTTCCAGCTCTAAATAAAGGATCATGAGATTCCATGCAATCTCTGTATTATCTCAGTGTTAAGAGGAAGGGAGAAAGACCCAGCTCTATGTCCATTTTCTTTCTCTGTGCATCATACTGTTATCAATGAATTGCTACCTTTTGCCCAGGTAGGAAGAAAAATTGGGAAGCTCCCTTCATGCCCCAGGATAGTCCCTCTGGTGAGCAGAGGTTAGGAAAAATGAGCAATGATGACAGTCCCAGCACCTCCTCCATATTTCTGGGCTAAATAATGCTATGAAAAGTGATAGATTTTTATTTCTTTTTGAGGCTGTGTATAGATCACCTAGTTTAGCCTAATCTTCTGAGGCTGTTATAGCCACACTTGAATAAGCCTATTCTCCAATTTCTCAAGAATAGTTTCCTGTTTGGGACAAAAAGAATGCAGCTCATTGTCAAAATAAGAAGTGAAAAATAATCAAGATGAAACTATAATTATAGGGTTGACTTACAAGACACTCAAAGGGTGAAATTGAGAATGTAAGGTAAGGCATCCAGAATGACCCATGCTGCCCATGCAGCCGCTCTTTGTTTAAAGTGGATATAGGGCTGAATTATCTAATATTCTCATCAGACACATGCTTATGTAAAACATGAAGCATGTGCATAGCACTTTAAGATTTGCACCATGCTTTATAAATATCCCATTTGATTTTCACAACAACCCTGGGAGGTAGCTGCTATTACGATCTCCATTTTACAAATGAGGAAACTAACAGAGGTTAAATGATTTGCCTGGGGTCAAACAGCTAGTAAGTGTTTGATGTTACACTTGAACTCAGGTCTTCTTGATTCCAAGCTAGCATTTAATCCTATGTGCCACCTAGCTTCCCAAGTCTCAAGATGCATAGGATCATAGATTTAGAGTTGGTAGGAACCTTGGAGGACATGTAGCCCAACCCCTGCACTGAACAGACATAGAAACTAAGGCTCAGAGAGATCACATGATTTGTCCAAGATCCAGGTCATAATGGACAGAATTGAGATTTGAACTCAGATCTTCTGGTTCCAGATAAAGCACTCTTATTTTTTCACTGTATCAAATTTTTTCCTAAGGTAGTTGAGTGGTTAATCTAAATTCTTCCGTACTCCATCACGGCCCAGATAAAGAAGTTTCATCCTCTGGCTTCCTACTCATAATTCAACTGAAACTGTTCCCTCCAAAGCCACCAGTGATCTCATATTGCCAAAGCTAATGGTGTTTTCTCAGTCCTCATCCTTCTTGACCTCTCTGCAGTTTCTGACACTCAATCACCCTCTTCCCCTTGACACTGCTCCTGACTGCTTCTACTACCTCTCTGACCACTTGTTCTTGGCTTCGTTTGCTGAATCTTCATCTATGTCATGCCCACTAACTATGCGTGTTCCTCAGGTCTCTGTCCTGGGCCATCTTCTCTTCTACCTCGATACTATTTAATTCAGTGATTTCATCAGTATACATAGATTCAATTATCTCTGTATTTACTACTCTTAAATATATCTGTCCAGCTGTAAGCTCTCACCCAACCTCCAGTGTGAAATTTCCAATTGTCTATTGGACATCTTAAGCTGGATGTCCCATGCATATATTAAATTAAACATATTAAAACTGAACTCATTATCTTTTATCTTAAATACTCCCCCCTCTTCTGAACTTCTCTACTGCTGATCACCATCAGGCTCACAAACTGGGAGTCATTCTCAACTCCTCGCTGTCTGTCTCTTTCTGCCTCTGTCTTTCCCTCTGTGTGTGTGTGTGTGTGTGTGTGTGTGTGTGTATCTCCCCCTCAAATCCAGTCAAGTTGCCAAATTTTTGCTTTCATAACATATCTCATGTACCCCTCTCCCTTCCCCTCCTCGGACACTCCCCACCTCAGACCTGTACTCCTGCGATAACCTGCTAGTTAGTTTCCCTGCCTTAAATCTTTCCCCACTTCAGTCCATTCTCCTCTTAGCTGTCAAACTGATCATACTAAAATAAAGATCTGACTATGTCACCTTCCCTGCTCTCCCTCCCTCCAAATAAACTACAGCAACTATCACTTCCAGAATCAAATATAAAATCCTCTCTTTGTTTTTAAATGGCTTTAAATTTAAACTTTAATTTTAAATTTTATTTTATTTTAAATCAATTTTCTACCATTCTAGTCTTTTTCCTTCTTCTCATGCTCTGCAATCCAGCAACACTGGTAGAGCTGCCTGGTGCTCCCTCCATCTTTGGCCTGCTCATTCCCGTGCCCAGAACTCTCACCTTCCTTAGCACTGTCTCCTGGTCTCCTTGGCTTCCTTCAAGTGTCAGTTAAAGCTCTATCTTTTGCAAGAAGCCTTTCCCAGTCATCTTTAATCTTAGTATCTTCATTCTAAGATTATCTCTTATTTATCCTGTATATATGTTGTTTGTACCTAATTGTTTGCATACTGACTCAGTCTAAAGATTGTGAGCTCCTTGAGAACAGAGACTGTTTTTTATTTCTTTGTATCCCCAGCATTTAACACAGTTCCTGGCATGTAGTAAGCACTTAGTAAATGCTTCTGGCCCAGAAGGCCCAGAGGCAGGAGCAAGAAAACCAGAATCCTTCTTTACCACAATCCAAACATCATGGGAAAGACAACTAACCATTATAGCCCAATGGAGTGGGCTTAAGAGGGGTAGATAAAAATCTCCATAAAGCTCACAAGAGCCTGCGCTAGAAAAGACATGATGAAGAAGTTCAGCCAGGGACACTTTGTTTCCTTGCTTTCCATGAAACACTTCTGACAACTTCCTCAGGATGAGGGAGGGTGTATCATCTCACTGGTCCTACCAAATCCTTTAATCAAGTTGTGGGGAGGAACAAAAAAGGAGGGAGGCAATAGATTCTTTATGGCTATGGGTCCAAAGAAGGCTCAATGTCTACTATTGAGTGATAATTTCTGCTAAATGATATAGCACTGAGTTATTTTTATTTAAACAAAAGAAATTTTCTAAGTGGAGAAGACTTCTTATGGCCTTGTATAAAATGATGAAGTCAGTAAAGGCTATAGTAGGGACCTCCTAGGGACCCCTCCACCTCTGATGAGGCAGCGAGGTAGCACAGTGATAAGAATACTGGACTTGGAGTCAGCAAGGCCTGAGTTTAAATTCTGCTGCAGACACTTTCTGTCTGTGTGACTCTGGGCAAGTCACTTAATCTTTGTCAGTTTGTTTCATCATCTAAGTTCCTACTTCCCAGGGCTGTAGTGAAAATAAAATGAGATCATTTTTGTAAAACTCTTTACAAACCTTAAAGCACTATATAAATGGTATTTTTTATTAATGTTATTGCTGTTATTAATAGCTTTTACTACTACCACTACTACTATTACTACTACTACTACTACTACTACTATTACTACTACTACTACTACAATTACTACCACCACTACTACTACCACCACCACTACTACTACTACAATTACTACCACCACTACTACTACCACCACTACTACTACTACTACTACTACTACTACTACCACCACTACTACCAAGGTTCCTCATTGCCCTGTGCTATTGCATGAATGCCACTGGGGACTTTATGTCAGTATTTTGCCTGCACCTGCCTCTTAATGCTCAAATCATGCTCAGTCCAGGCTTCTACTAAATTGAATGTGGCCTCCCTAGCTCCCAAGAACTCCTCACTCCTTCCTAGCCTACCCATGGCTCTAGTTCCCAGTCAGTTAATATGATAAACTAATTTGTGCACATATTTATGTATATGTAGTTACGTGTGTGTATGTGTATATATATATGTCTATATATGTGTCTATATAGACATATATATTATGTGTGTATAGGTATATAGGTATTTGTATGTATATCTATGATTTCACTGGTATGAGAGATTTCTACCCTAGTAACTCACTTCACTAATACATATAGGCACCTATATGTAACTTATTTTGTAGAAAGTTACAGGGACACTGAGAGGTTATGTGACTTTTTTTTTTTTGGAGGGCAATTGGGGTTAAGTGACTTGCCCAAAGTCACATTGCTAGTTTTTGTGTGAAGTGTCTGAGGCTGGATTTGAACTCAGGTCCTCCTGACTCCAGGGCTGGTGCTCTGTTCACTATGCCACCTAGCCACCCCTATGTGACATCTTAGTATGTAAAAGGTAGGTCTACCTGACTATGAAAGATTAGCCTCTCTTCCATATCATGTTGACAATAGAGGTTGATCTGTTAAATGACTCCATGATACCAATAGATAAAGAGCTTCTGATAGGGTTGAGATCCTGTTTATATTCTCCTCCATTCACTATACATTCTAGCCACACTGGCCTTCTTCTTGTTCTCCTCTCCATTTCCTCACCTTTCCTATGATCATGGATCATCAATTTAGAGCCAGAAGAGATCTCAGAGGTCATCTGCTCTAATCCCCTAATTTTACAGATGCAGAAACTGAGTCTCAGATAGATAAAGTGATTTACACAAGCAGTCAGTCACTGATAGAAGTGGGATTCCAATCCAAATCCTATGACTCCAAATCCAGAACCTCCCTTATCTTTCTAAGGCTCAGCTAAGATGGCTGCTTCTACGGGAAGCCTTTCCTCTCATTACTTCATATCAGCTTATCTGTGCACATGTTGTTTCTCCTTGCTCCACCCTCTCCCATATCACATAGAATGTAAGCTCCTTGAGGGTTGGGCCACTTTCATTTTTATATCCCCTCAGAATAGCACAGTACCTAGCACATAGTAGGCATTCAAAAAAAGTCTGTAGAATTGGAGTTTATTTCTAAACACTTTATACATAGTTTCCCATTAAATTAGAGGAACATTAAGGCAAATTACTCAAATAGAGGGAAATAAGAAGAGATAGGTATTCTTTAAGAAGCTATCAACTACACATTGTATTCTAGAGAAGCCTCCATCATTTTCAGATATTAAAATTCAATTTGTGAGATGGTGAAGTGAAAAAGAATGTTATTGGATCTATCCACTAACTATACAATTTGGAACAAAAATGGTAACACTAATAGAGCTTGAACAAGACCTAATCTGTCATGCAAATAATTGAGTTAACCTTTTTTTTTCATTTTTTAAAATTTGTGAACAGATATTTGAATTCAGTGGGGCCGATGCCAAGAAACTGGAAGAAAAGATTCAGGAACTAATGTGAGCTGATCTACAAACAAAATTATAGTTTCTTAGTTTTAAAAGATGACTAAAAATTTTGCTTATGTTTTATTTCCTTGCAGATAACTGAATGCTCCATTAATTCCATCTTCATCATGATTTAGAGCTTTACTTGTATGTTATCGGCTCATTTAAAAATATTCCAAAACTGCTGAGAGATACTGACTCACTTTCGTTTTCTAACCTGTCATACCATTCCCCTTCAGCGCTGTCCTCAAGGAATGTTAAAATTCTCTCCACAACAAAAATAATAACAGTTCATATTTATATAATGCTTTACTGTTACAAAGTACTTTTACATACATCATTTCATCTGGTCCTCACAATAATCCAGGGCATACAAGTATTATTATCTCCATTTTATAGATAAGGAAACTGAGATTTAAATCAACTAAAGAACTTGTCTAAAGACATATGACTAGGAAGTGGCAGAACTGAAATTTAAATTCATATTTACTGATTCCCAATCCATTGTTCTTTCCACTATTGGACATTGCTTCCACATTAACCTGTTACATTTCCATTATTCCAAGTAGGGTTTCTATGAGCCTGGGGCCATGTTATTTTCCATCAATTCTTCAACAAACATTTATTAAGATCCTACTGTGTGCCAAGAATTCTGCTAAGCCCTGGGTATACAAAGACAAAAATGAAACAGTCCCTGCCCTCAATGAATTTATATTCTAACAGGGGAAAAAGATAAAATGTACCCATAGAAGCTATGTAACAGAATATATGCAACATTAATACAAGGTAGCTTTGGAATGGCTGGGCACTCAAAACTAAAGGGATCAAGAAAGGCTTAACATAAAAGGCAGAGCCTTGAGCTCAGTCTCTATGGAAATCAAGGATCCCAATAAGCACAGGTAAGGATGAAGTAATATTCCTTGTTTGGGGAACAGTCAATGGAAAGATGTAGAAATGGACCAGCGGAATATAATATGAGAGAAACATCTAATGGACCAGTATGGCTGAGTGAACGTAGAAAAGTAAAGTATTAAGAAAAACTGGAAAGACAGGATAGGTCCAGACTGTCAAGAACTTTAAATACAAAACAGAAGGGTTTATATTTGAGGAATTGGAGTTTATTGACTAGGGAATAGACATGGTCAGACGTGCATTCTAGAAAAATCACTTTGACAGTCATGTGGAGGACGGGTGAAAGTGAGCAAAGATTCGAAGCAAAGAGACAAATTAAGATGCTACTGCAATAGTCCAGGCAGGAGGTGATCAGGGCCTAAACCAAGATGGTGGCTATGTAAATGAAGAGGAGGAGATGCATGTGAGAATGCCATGGAGATAGAAACAGCAAGACTGGGGAAGTGACAGGGTACATGGAGAGAAAGAGAGGGAGGAGTCAAGAGTAACACCAAGGTTATAAACCTGACAGGTTATATTGTCCTAGGAAAAGGTAAAGAGTGACTGACTTGAAGTCAAGATTTGAGCGGGAGTCCTATCTTTATATATAACCATCAACAAATCACTTCATTTCTGAAAGCTTCCGTTTCCTCATTTGTAAATTGGGCATCATAATACAATGCTCTATGGACCTCATGAAGTTGTGAAGGTGGTGCTTTGTAAACCTTTAAGCATTATATGAGTAACTTGTTAGGATCATTCTTACTACTATCATCATTTCTTCACAGGCTAAGAAGCAAATGTCTTTCTTGTACTTTGGAATAAGTAGTCCAGGACTATAGTCAAGATCTTTTCCCATAAACAAGTCTCTACTGATGTAAAAGTTTTCTCCAGTGCAGCAATAGTATTCTGACAATACAGTATGAATTCAATTAATTTCCTTCAGCCTTTTAAAAATAACTTCTGGAAAAAGGAAATCTCTTACCAGTGATGATTTTAGTCATCATCAAAGCAAACTGGATTTGCAAAAGTTGCACCTTAAAGGATGCTTCACCTCCTAGGCCTTGTGCCAGGGATGACAGGCTTTACTTACCTGGTGCCTTGAGTTATGGCATACTGCCTTCATGGTTCAGCTGTCTCCCAGGCACTAAAGACGGAGATAAGTGATAAAAGCTCATGATCCAGGAGTTTAATTAGGTTGTTTTTGTTTTTTCATTTAACAACATACCACCACAAGTCATTAAAATAGTGAATGGATAAATTAACTACATTTGATGCTTTGCTTTGGTGGATGTGCACTGTTACATATAGTTACTTTCTTAGTCATGAGATCATCATTTTAAGCCTGGAAGAGCCTTAGATACTTTTTGATCCATTTCACAGATGAGAATCCAACCCCCTCATTTCATAGATGAGGAAATCAAGGCCCAGAGAGATGAAATAGGTAGTAAAAACTAGAGATAAGATTTGAACCCAGGTCTCCATACTCCTAAATCAATGTTCTTGATGAACAATAGCAAATATTTATTAATATCTTACTATGCAGGCACACTAATGTACTGTTGGTAGACTGTCAATTGATCCAAACATTCTGTAAAGCAATCAGGAGCTATTAAAAAGGGGGGAGGGGCATTTTGACCCAACAACACCACTATTAGGAATATACCCCAAAAAGATCAGAGAAAGAAGAACCCATATGTACAAAAATATTCCAGTAGTACTTTATTGTAAGTAAAGAACTGGAAACTAAGGAGTACCTGCCAGATAGAGAATGACTGAATAATGATATGTGAGTGTAATGGAATATTATTGTGGTATAAGAAATGATGAAAAATGGATTCAGAGAAACCTTGGAAGACATGTGAACTGATACAGAGTGAAGTGAACAGAACCAGGAGAACAACTTATATAATAACTACAAAATTATAATTTTGAAAGACATAAGAACTCCAATCAATGTAATGACCAACCACAACTCCAGAGGATTGATGATGAAGCATATTACTCAACCCCTAACAGAGAGGTCGGGGAGTCAAGGTCAGATTAAGATACAAATATTTAGATATTAAGATACAAATATTGCCAAGGTTTGATTGGACTTATTTTTCTTGACTATGCTTATTTGTTATAGTGATGGTTTGTTGTTGTTATTGTTTTTAATGGGAGGAAGGAAATTTGGAAGGTAGAGGGAAACTATCAATATTGATGCCAAAAAGTTATTTAAAAAGGAAGAGAAATCAATGTAACACTTTAAAATGCATAGCAAGGGCAGCAAGGTAGCACGGTCAATAGAGCACCAGCCTTGGAGTCAGGAGGACCTGAGTTCAAATCTGGCCTCAAACACTTAACACAAAACTAGCCATGTGACCTTGGGCAAGTCACTTAACCCCAATTGCCCTGCGTTCCCCTTTCCAAAAAAAAAAAGCAAAAACAAAACAAAATAAAATGCACAGCAAAGAGCAACAGGGGATTCAGAAGGACACAAAGATAAGCATGATAGTTTTGAAACTAATATTAGATTATTTTTAATGCAAGCTATATGTAATATTCACGGTTTCACGCACAATCCTCTTTTTCTGTTCATTTACATAGAAATATTTATGTGTGTCAAGTTCAGAATGACCAAAAAAAAACCCGTCTGTTCAGAACACTGTGCCAAACACTGGATAAAATTAAAGAGTGTGGATAAGATAGTGCCCCCACCAAAACTAATAGCTATACTGCACAGTATATGAAAGTGCATTACAGATGTAATAGGACCATAAGTCCTTAGAGCATATGCCAGATGCCCTGCCTGGTTCCAATACACATGAAGGTTTTGTGAGTCTATTTCTGGATATGCTCATTAGAGGGCCACTTACTCCCACTTCAGAGCATGGATAAGTATCTTTTGACTATTTCCTGTCAGCATATTATGTGATGATGAAGCCCTTTAATTGGCTGCTTGTGCCAGAATTAAGTGTACATACAAAAGGTTTAAGGGAAGATTTCTCATCCTCTTCCCTGGCACTTCCTGGTAAGGAGGTTTGCTGAGTGCGCCTGGGCAGAGGAGAGACAGATTGTTCTACCTCAGTCTCCCTTACCCCTTGCTTAGTGTCTATGAATGTATCCTGCCTCTTTTTTTCTTTTTTATGTTTATTTTTTCCAGCTCATAGGTAAATGAGTTTATTGAGAGACAGACTGTTCTATCTCTGTCTCCCCTTACCTATTGCTAAGTGTCTATGAATGCACCCTGCCTGTTTCTTTCATCTGTCTTATATTTATTCTTTCCTATTCATAGGTAAATGAGTATATTGAGATGGGAGCAACCAGGTTGTTACTAGAAGACTGATCAAAGTCATTCAAGGTCCTTCCAATGACTGAAGTCCTAGAGCCAGAAGCAGAAGTAGCCATGTCTGTTGAAGAGCCACTGGGGCTCCACTCCCTGAAGAATGTACCTGCTTGACCCCAACTCAGCAGTGAATCAACCTGGTATCCAAGAACTGAGCAAAGGAGTGATTCATCCATTGGCTATACCAATTCAAAAGTAGACTTGACAGGGACTCAGAGAACGGAGAAAGTATTTACAGGACCAGGAAGTACCTCTACTATTCGAGGGAGATAATTTGTAACCACCACTCTAAGTTTGAGCCCACTTTCCCTAGTGTCTTCCAGTATGGGGGCATGCTTTCTAATCTCTATCCTTGTTATACCTTCTCAATAAATATACTTTTTAAAGTTAATTGATACGAATTGGTTAATTGGTTTTGGGGGGCTCATGAACAAGTGTTCTATAAAATACCCGACTCCTCAGGGAAACCTTTAGAATCATCAGGAGAAGTCATTGCCTTTTGGGTAGCCAACCCAGGATCCATGGGAAATTGAGTTAACATGTGACAATGTTAACTGAATTAAGCTAGAAGTCATTGGATCTAATAAGTTTTAGGAGTTATGTGGTAATGTTGCTGAAAAGATAATCAGCATGAATATTAAAATCCCGAAGGACGGATTCAGAAAAGGTTCCCTCAGAGTCTTACCTTAGGCCCTCTTCCTTTGGCTTTCTATACTTTATATCTGAGGATTCTTGATTCTTTCTACTCTCTCCCTTGAAACTCTACCCTCCTACCCTAGAAGGAAATCTAAAGTAGTAAATATACACTTATGGGGAAAGTGCTTTCTTCAGATGACTTGGGGCAAGTTCAACTTTCTGCTCTCTCCATCAAAGGTAAGTGGAAGAAAGATCTACTGTATTTCACCACATAATCACTGCAGATTTTATGCCAAATTTTTTGTTAAAAAGTGGGGTGTGACTATTATGTGAAGCTATTTTTAAAAATTGTGACAGTGTTACTTAAAAATCATTTCTTACTAAACTATATCACTGGCAAATGAACTATACAATTTAGCTAGTGTAGGAAGATGCAAGTCTTTACCATATCATATGACTTACTCATAGTAGTTTTCCCTGCCCACCCCCTCCCCTTGCTCCTACAATTCTTCACTGGGTTGAGTGACAATACTGTTAGCACTTCAGCGCTTTAAACAAATCACACAAGTCGACTTTTAGAAATATACTGACAATGCACGTGCACTGAGAATTCTAGACTCGAGGCTTGCTATGCACAAGAGACAAATGTGTATCCATATGCCAGTGGTGAATATATTGCTGCTCTGTTTACCTTTAAAGCAGTGTGATGAACAAAATTATACCATGTGACAATTAGGCCATGAAAAACTATAAACCTATATTTTTAGACTCAAAAAACAGGGTGCAATGATTATGCAGCAGCAATGATTAATCAGTGAAATATGGAATTACGGCCATTGAGGGAAAGCAGGAGTTAGATATCTTGGCAACAAATTTCTCAGAAGTAACACCATAGTATTAACTAGTCAACTGTCCTAGCTACCCCATTGTCATAGCTAGAAATCAGAAAACTGACTCTTCACCATTAAGAGGCAACTGGTAGCAGCTCACCTGGGGATGAGGCTTTGCACAGAAGTGCCAAAATACCAACATTTCTAATTCTATTTCAAACTCTGGGGTAGACTGATTCTGCTACTGCTCTATTTATTAAAGTCCATATATAAGCATCAAAGTACTACCTAGAGGTGACTAGGTGGTGCAATGGATAGAGTGCTGGGCATAGAGTCAAGAAGACCTAAGTTCAAATGCAGCTTCAGACACCTGTTGGTTGTGTGAACCTGGGGCAATTCTCTAAACCTCTATTTGCCTCAGTTTCCTCATCTGTAAAATGGGTGAAATAATAGCACCTACCTCTCAAGGTTGTTGTAAGGATTAAATGAGATAATATTTGTAAAGCACTTAATAAGCGCCTGGCACATAATAGATCTAGCACTTTATGTTTTATTAGCTGCTACTCTACAGATCCTTGCCCCTCCGGCTTTCTGCTCTTCCAGAGTAGAAAATCCTCATCCTTGGGTAAGCCCCAACATCTGATTTCTCTGTTTCTGTTTTAGGGACTACAGATCATTGACAGAGAAAATCTTGAAACTGAGCTGACTTTACATTACAAATATCTTGTTTCATAATCTCATCTGGGCCTTTGCTGTTATTCACCAGTCTTTCTACTTTGCTCTAATGGACTCCCTATCTCATTTTCACAAATTCCCATTCTCTTCTCTCCCCTTTCTTTTGTGAGCTCCTTTGAGAGCATGGAATGTCTTATTTTTTATTTGGATCATCAGCACTTACTTAGCTCAGTAATTATCTATTTAATAAGAGTTTAATAAAAACTTATTTCATTCATTCACTCTCCTCTTCCCTCTAAGCAAATACCTAGCTTCCTGCTTCACAGAGAGTAAGGTCATCCAGTGACCTTCTCTTCCCTATTTTGAATCTTCTGTCTTCTATCACCTTAGCTGCAGAAAAAAAGAAATATCACTACTCCTTATCAAGGTGAATCCTTCTACCTGAACCTTTGACCCTATTCCTAGCTGCCTCTTTTTGATCTTGCTTCAGCACTTATCCCCTATCTTTCATGTAACTTCCATCTCCCCCTTTCCATTTTCCTACAAATATTCTTATGTGTCTGTAATCTTAAAAAAAAAATCCTCCCTCCCTCCATCTAATCTCATTTCTCTCTTCTCCTTGACTGTTCAACTTCTTGAAAAAAAAGTGGCTGTACTTGGTACTTCCTTATTACTCACTATTTCCTTAGTTCTTTGCAATCCAGCTTCTACCCCCACAACACCTATGAAATTGTTTTTTTAAAGACACCAGTGATCTCATAATGACCAGGCCTAATGACCTTTTTTCAGATCTGAGCTTCAAGTTGAAAATTGCTATTTAATATCTGTTCAGTTTTTAACACTATTGACACCTACCTCCCACTCAACATCCTCCCCACCTTTATCTCCTTGTTTTTCTCTAACACCTCCACCCACTCCAGCAATCTTCTTTCTAGCCTTTCTCAACATATACAGCTGGTCTTCTCATTTCTCTGTATCCTTTTCCTCATCAGGCTCATTTCTCACAATATTTTATCTAACATCTTCATGAAAGTGACTTACATTTTTTCTTTAGGTCTAACTTTCTCTCCTGGGCTCCCGACAGGTATCTACAACTGTCTATGGTGTATCATGGTGTCCCTATGGTACTTCAAACTCAACTTGTCTGAAACCAAGTCTATTAGTTTTTCCCTAAACTTAATATTCTTTCTGTTTTTGTTTGGTTTTATTGATTTTTGGAGGGGGAAAGATAGAACAATTGGGATTAAGTGACTTGCCCAAGGTCATACTAGTAAGTGTTAAGTGTCTGAGGTCGGATTTGAACTCAGTTCCTCCTGACTCCAGAGCCAGTGCTCTATTCACTGTGCCACCTAGACACCCCCTTAATATTCCTTCTGACTGCAGTATTTCTTTCTACCACTCTTCATCCAATTTCCCATGTTTACAATCTGGGGTTATTCTTAATTCTTCCTTTTCTACCACAGTTCATAAGTCATACTAATTCCACTCCCATCACATCTTTCATATCTGTAACTTCTTTATTTCCACTACCATCAAACATTAACCAGGTCTTAATTACCATCTTTCTGGACTACTGTAATAGATTCCTAATAGCTTTCCTATTCTGCTCTCTTCTGTTTCCCTTCCACTCTTCATACTATCAACAGAATCATCTTCTTAAGTACAGATCTGGCCAAGTCACTCCCTTGCCTCAAAACCTTCAGAGCCTTAGTTTTGCTTCCAAAGTAAAGCTCAAACTGCTTTTCCTGGCATTCAAGGTTCTCCATAAGGTGGTGCCATCACAACTTTTCAGCCTTACCTCATATTACTACTCCATATACTTGGCTTTCAATACAGTCTTTTCCCCTCTATTTCTGTGGTCATACAATTCCCTATGCCTGGGAGGTCCACCTTCTATCATAATCTGGTGAATTCTCGCACATCATTTAAAGCCTAACTCAAATGTTAACTCCTTCAACAAAGTCATCCATGATGCCCCAAATCTGTACATCTCTTCCTCGTAGACCTCAGATATCATTCTCTTTTTGCAGCTCTCTGGTATATTTACAGAGGCAGTATGGTCTAGTGGATAGACAAAAGCCCTTGAAGCCAGAAGAAACTAGGTTCAAGACCTACTTCTGTCTCAAATGGCAAATAACATAACTTCTTAGTGCTCTAAGCAGCTCTCTAAGACTTTAAGCTGAAGAGATAGTGTAGAATTGCATTAGTCTAGAGGGTTTCATAGGACCTAGAGCTAGAAGGGATCTGAGTGACCATCTAATCCAATCATCTCATTTTACAGATGAGGAAACTGAGGCCCAGACCTGTCCAAGGTGACACAAGGAGTAAACATCAAACGTTTGAACCCATGTCATCTGACTTCAGAGCCAGTGTTCTTTCCAATATATCAGTTTTCTCCCTCAGGAGTTCCCTATAGTCCAAACTAGTGTGCTAAACATGGGATACCGTGTATTTTAGGTATCTATGTTTATATCTTTATCAGAATTTCAGATGATCTAAAGTACAATGGGGAGAAGCATTTGGGCATAGGCAGACCATGGTATATTTTCACTGATGACCTACAGCTAAAAAGTGGTATAACTGATATCATATAGGATATGTATGATCAGGAAATTAAAATCATAAGCATCACTGGCACCCATGAAATGTAAAAGGAAAGAAGGAAACAAGTATTATTTCTTTAGCAACTACTATGTGCCAGGCAGGCACTGTGCTAACTGGCTTACAAATATTATCTCATTTGATCTTCACAGAAACCCTAGGATGTAAGTGTTATTATTATCCCCATTTTACAGTTGAGGAGACTGAGGCAGACAGACGTTAAGTGACTTGCCCAGGGTCACACAGATAGTAAGTGTCTAAGGTTGGATTGGAACTCAGCTCTTCCTGACTCCAGGCCCAGTATGCTATCCACTGTATCACCTAGCTGCCTAAAGGAAGGTCTTTACCATATTGGAGAGATCTTTTATAGAGGATCTATGGGATAATATGAATAAGAGTCATGCAAAATGAAAAGACATACTCTGTTTGTGATCACTTTCAATGAGGCTAATGTTTCTACTTATGAGATCATCAGTCCCCTGAAAGACATGACAACGTTTGGGTCTTATCCCCATTTGGAGGTTACAAGAGGCTATCACATTGCATTAGAGGGCAAAGGTACAATTCCCAGCTTTTGTCAAGATGGCCAAGAAGATCAGTTATTTCCATGAGATACCTGGGTAGCACAATGCATAGATGCTGCACTTAGTCATGGAGACCTGCATTCTATCCTGCCTAAAGTCACTTCACTTCTCTGGGTTTCCACATCTATAGAATTGGGATAATAGCAGCACCTGCCTCACAGGGTTATAGTGGGGATTAAATGTGATCATGTGTATAAAGTACTTTGCAAACCCTAAAACACCATACAAATGCCAGCTATTATTATTTATGCTACACTGAAATCACTGTGTTAGCCTTGGCATAGAATGAACAATGTATATACTTTCATGTTCTTGGCACTGATTTTATTTTATTTATGTGTATCAAGGATACATACACATCCTCAACTGGCCAGTCCTGTTGAGGATGAGATGCAGCTAGATTTGTCTTCCTAATTACAGATATTTTAGCTCCCCAGCATCTAATTCTCCTGAGCTCATATACTGGCACCAATGCAAAACACCAATCATGCAGGGCAGAGCAGTGCCAAGACAGGCTTGGTCTCCAGGGGTGTTTATATCTGAAGTCCCCAGCTCTGTTCCTTCAGATGTTGTGAAGTATTATCTCTATTCCCCATGTACAAGATCTGTGCTTCAGGTTTGTTCTTTTTTTTTTTTTTATCAAAATTGGTTATAGGGTTAAAAGGAGGTTGGTTTGATCTATATATTGTGCAAGTTGTCCTTGCACAATATCACATACAGCACACACGTGGCCTTTGCTAAAGTTTCTCAGGGCTCTTTATCATACGCTCACATGTAAGGGTGGGTCAGTTACAGAATTCTAGATTACAGCAAGTGAGTAAAATATTACTTAATAGTGTACAAACATTTCTGTTTTTTTAAGTGTGGTCTCCCACGCACAGTTATGCTTAAAGTTGTATCCCATCAGTCAATAAAAATCATAAACAATTTTATTAATTGATTACTATGTCCCAGGCATTGGGAATATACATATAAAAAATGAAATAATCCATATTTACAGAGAAAATCCATTAAAATAGAGGAGTCAATATATGTATCTACATATACATAACAAATACAAAGTACTTAAATAATGAATAGACACAAAGTAGATAAATATTGGTCTTGAGGTTTTTTAAGTGATATAATTATTCTCCACGCTACCAATCCCTTCCCTCTCCACCCCTTCTTCCATACAATTCTCAGTGATATTTCTAAAGCACAGGTCTGATCATGTCATTCGCCTACTCAGTAAACTCTAGTAGCTCACTGCGTACTCTAGGATCAAATACAAAGCCCTGTTTGGCATTTTAAGCCCTTTACCACGCCATTCCAATCTACCTTTCCAGATAACAGCAAATTCCATCTCCCACCTCCACACTTTTGCACAGGATGCTCTTCCAGACCTGGAATACACTCCCTCCTCATCTCAATTTCTTGGAATCACTAGTTTTCTTCAATGTTCAACTTGGCATAGGCCCCACTTCCCTTTTAGGCCTCTCCTGGTCCTCCTGGCTTCTAGCCTCTCTTCTTCTGCCCCCTCCCAATTTACATAATGTATGTATATATATGTATATATGTATATATATATACATATATACATATATACATATACATACACACACACACACACACACACACACACACACATATATATTTCTATTATATACTATCCCAATAGAACATGTGCCCTTGGGGGGTGGGTCTGTTTTGGTTTTTGTCCCTATATCTCCAGTGCCTGGCGCAGTGTGTAACGGTTGTTTAATAAACACTTGTTCATCGATGGAGTGACTGTGCTGTAATGTCACTGGGTATTCAGCACATCTAGCTCCCTTTCGAGCATCCTCTGAAAGAAAGTCCTCGCGCTGTGTGGGTGTGAGCATTCTGTAAAGTCCACAAAACCTTTTCCATTTTCATTTTCAGATCATGAACTACATTTTCCAACAGTTTGTATTTTTCTTTTTGAGTCTCATTTCCTGTATATCATGGTCAAATTGAATTATTTTCGAAGATCCCATCAAGTTCTTCATAAAATCTCTTCCTTTCTTCATGCTCTATGACAGATGTTGCCTCAGAAGTTACTATTCTCTTCCTGGTGGCTTATTTCTTATGCTCATCATAAGCACTGCCAGGAAAGATGACGAAGTGATCCAGACTAGCTAAATTAGGTTCCTTTCCCCAGAAGGAGGAACAGAAAGAACTTGACCAATTTAAGAGCTTACAAGTACAGCCTCTGACCTCAAATGAATTCTATTCCATGCCTTGGGTTCATCCTTATCTAGCTAACTCATAATTGATGAATTTACCAGAACCTGGATTTGTATAAAGGGTCCCATCTCCCTTTGTCTACCTAGGTAGCAAACAGCACTAACCTCAACTGGCATGGACCACTCCAATGCAGTTTCCAATTGTGGGAAGAATTGGTTTCTTTTGGAACTTAGGTTATCTCATGTCTTAGAACCAAAACCCAATGAACCAAAACCTGGCAAGAAAGTCAAGGAACATAAATTCTCTTTCTATCAGATCTAGCAACTGGAGGAGAGGGCAGAACAGATATCTGGAAAGGACTCATGTAGAAAGTAGCACTTGACCTGAACTTTGAAGAAAACCTGAGAAGTATATGACTATGGGAGTGGGGCACAGTGTATACAAATACACAGAGGTAAATGACATGGCATGCATGAAGAAGAGAAGAAAGTTCATTCTGACTGATCTGAAAAGGCCTTGAGTAAGAGTATTACCTAATAAAGGCTGGAAAGATGGGTTAGAAGTCATCAATCAACCAACAAACATTTGTTAAGCACCTTCTGTGTGCCAAGCCCTGTGCTAAGTGCTAGGGATACAAAAAGAGACAAAAGGCAGTCCCTGTCCTCAAGGAGCTCACAGTCTCACAGACTCTAAATGCCAGCAGAGGATTTTGTATTTCATACTAGATCCAATAGACTTTATTAAGCAAAGGAGTGACACGGTCAGACTTACACTTTAAGAATATCACTTGGGGGGCGGAGCCAAGATGGC
>CM053583.1:279025578-279048803 GCA_028627135.1 Pseudochirops cupreus | reverse complement strand
ATTCTAAAAGGTGAAATCCTGAGGTGAGAGAAGATTAGATTGAGAGGAGACAGGGAGAGACAGAATGGGGTTAATCATCCCATAGAAGAGGCAAAGGACAATTGTCACAATGGAGGGGGAGAACAGAAAGGCAAAAGGGAAAGAGTCAACCTTACTCTCACTGAACTTGGCTTAGGGAAGGAATGACATAAACTCCAAACTGGGTATCTTGCCACACAGGAGAGTAGGGGGGATGGGGATGAGAGGTGGGATGATGGAGGGGAGAGCAAGGTGGGAGGGAGGGTTGCTGGAAGTACACACTTCTGTAAAGGGACAGGGACAGGGACAGGGTAGAGAACAGAACAAGGCAGGGAGCGAGATAGGAAGGAGGGACATATAATCAGTCTCTCACAATATGCCCACTATGGAGAGGTTCTGCGTAATTACACATGTAATTGAATTTCTTGTCCTTCCAGTGGGGGTGGGTGACAAGGGAGGAAAGGAAAGAATCTAGAATTTAAAGTTCTATGATCAAATGTTAAAAATATATACATATATATATAATGTATACAATTATTATTATTATTAACTACATCCAACTGGGACTTAAGATACACAGGCATTGTGGTAGGGAGATCCATCCTGCCCTACCAGAAAGTCAGAGGGGTGATGGGGGAGGACATAGGAAAGAATAGATTGGGGGAGGGGTTATACAATGGGATGGCTGTTTTGGGGTGGTGGGTAGGGGAAAGATGGGGAGAAAATTTGTAATTCAAAATCTTGTGGAAATGGATGATGTAAACTAAAATTAATTTAAAAAAATAATAATAATAAAAAGAAAGAAGTAGGGAATGGAACAAACTCCAATATCAGAGGAGCTGGGGAAGATTAGAAGGGCTGAGGCAGTGTTATGTATTAGAAAGAACACTGAAAAGAAGTCTGGAGTTTTAGTCAAGTCAGTAAGTATTTAAATGCCTACCATGAGGCCCTTGGGCCAGCTAGGTGGTGCAGAAGATAGAGTATCAGACCTGGAGTCAAGAAGACTCATCTTCTGGAGTTCAAATCTAGCCTCAGACACTTAATAACTGTGTGACCCTAGGCAAGTCACTTAACCTTATTTTGCCTTTGTTTTCTCATCTGTAAAAGGAGCTGGAGAAGGAGACGGTAAATCACTCCAGTATCTTTGCCAAGAAACCCCAAATGCTGTCACGAAGAGTTGAACATGACTGAAAAATGACTTAACAACAATAACATGTGCTAAACACTATGCCAAGCATGAGAGAGAAAAGAAAGAGGAAAACAGTCCCTGCTCTCAAGGAGTTCACAGCCTCACTAAGGAGACACTATGAAAACGATTATCTACAAACAAGGTAGGTGCAGGGTATTATTTAATGGAGTTAATTTTAGAAGGGAAGGCATTGGGGAAGGCTTCTTGTATAAGGTGGGATTTTAGCTGGGACCTGAAGCCAGAGAATTCAGGAGGCAAAGATGAAAAGGAAGAGAATTCCAGGCATGGAGGGCAGTCTGCAAAAATGGATGGAGTTAAGAGATGGAGTATCTTGTATGAGGAACAAGAAAGAGACCAGTGTCACTGGATTGAAGAGTATGTGGAGGGGAGCAAATTGTAAGAAGACTGGGAAGAAGAGAGGCCAGGTTATGGTCTAGTCTTCATCATGAGACTTTGGGCACACCCCTTCCTGTTATTGGACCTAAGTTTACATATTTGTAAAATGAAGTCATTGGACAAAACGATCTCGTAGGTTGTTTCTAACCTTAAAAACATATGATTCCGTTATAGTGGGACTAAAGCCCAGATAAGTCAGCAGGGCAGGTGAGAAGAAATGAGAATCCCTACAACCACATGACTTTGGTAGTTGTGGTAGTACTATATGTATGTGGGGGTGATGTATGCATGCAAGTACATGAGCATGTGTGAAACATCCATGCTTGGGCCTTAGGACATGTTGATTCTCCAGCTAGAGCAATCATTCACATATTAGGAACATTTGAAAGTTAGGTATTTTTCTATCAGGAACTTCCTGTACTATTGTACCAACTAAGATTACAATCTGAAGTTGTATCTAAAAAAGGAAATTGTTGAGTCCCGTATCGGCTACAACAATGGGTCTGGCTTGTTTCTTATGAGCAGTGCTTTTAGGCAGACAGATTGCTGTGTGTATATGGACCTGGATAACACAAGTCCTTGGTCTTTAAACAGTAAGTCAGCTAAATTGTTATATCCCACCAGGACACCAAAGGGTTCATTCAGAATTTGACACCTCAAAGTACTTGGTTTCTAAAACTAAGTTTACTGAGATATTACTACTCATCTCACAGAAGCTTTATTCATCGGAAAAGCCAGACAAATTACAATCTCTGAAGAAGACTTAAGTGAGTTTTAGTGCACTCTATTTACTGGAATGACCTAGCACTATAGGATTGATTCAACTAAATTGGCTGGTACAGTCTAATTCTAAGAGTTAAAGCTGGAAAGAATCTCAGAGGTTATTCAGTCCAATCTTTATTTTACAGATGAGGAAACTGAGGCCTAGAGAACTAAAGGAAGGAAACACTCATTTAATAAGCACCTACCCTGTGCCAAGCATTGTGCTCAGTGCTTTCAAATTTTAGCTCATTTGAAAGATTCACAACTGCCTTGAGAAATTGGTGCTATTTCTCTCCCCTCCTCCAATTTTATAAAAGTTAAAATAGAGTTTAGCAAGTCAGACAGAAGTTAAGTGACTTGCCTAGGTCACACAGCTAGTAAATGTATGGGGCCAGGTATCAACTAAGGTCTTCCTGACTTTAATCCAGCATTCTATCCAAAGCATCAACTAGTAGGTAGCAGGCAAAGCTGGGGATTTGAATCCAGGTCAAGTGCAATCACAAATCCAGAGCTCTTATTGTGACAACATTTTCCCAAGAATCAACTTGGCAGAGATACAGAAAGACTGCTCCATTATGCTGAATCTTGGCATCATTTTATATCAAATTTGGTGAGCCCAGAACATTAGTTTCCGCAACCTTATATAGGTTTTGGTTAATAGGCAGGATGAATACAAGGAAATTTTACAGAAAGCACAAAGGGAAGGGAGTGATTTACACATTAAAGAACAGATGGCAGGGCTGGAGCCAAGATGGTGGCATAGAAACAGGAAAATTCCCCCACAACCACCTCAAATACCTATAAAATATGACTGTAAACAAATTTTAGAGCTACAGAACCCACAAAGTGACAGAGAGAAACAAATCTCCCACTGAAGACAGCCTGGTAGGCGGACAAGAAGGGTCCATTGCAGCATGCTGGGAGCCAAGCCCAGCCTCCACATGAGCCATGATTTTAGCCTCAGAGTGGCCCCAACCAGCAGCAGCCAGAGCAGTCTTCAGAAGAGTGAAGCACCAGCAGCTGTGGTGGTTTCCAGACTTCTCAACCCATAAACGCCAAACAGCAAGTAAAAGGTCTGTGTGGAATTCTTTTGGAACTGAGGGGGTAGAGACAGAGGAGCTAGGTCCGGCCCCTGCCCTCAGGGTTAGAAGCTATGGAGGTATGGTGGCTGCTTCCAGAGCTTCTGGCCTGCACATCATAGGGGGACTAAGCAACCATTCAGAGGGTAATCACTCTTGCTTTAACCTGCTTTGGATCTGGATTGCTATCTTGAGTGGAGGTCCTGGGGTGTGTGGCCAGAGCTTGTGGGGGCTTCAGGGAGGGCACCCAACTAATAGCTCTGGCAGCTGTGAAAACCCCAGTGATTTGGGACAAAGCTCTTCTCTCTGTAAGCAGAGTTCTACCATGGCAAAGAGCTCAAAAGTCAAGTAATTGGATGACAGGATGAACAAGCAGAGGAAGCAAAGCAAACACAGCAATCAAACCTTAGATTCTTCTTTTGGAGACAAAAAGGATCAAAGCAGGGAATGGGAGGAAGACAACAAAATCAGAACTCCTGCATCAAAACCTTCCAAGAAAAATATGAATTGGTTACAGGCCATGGAGGAGCTCAAGAAGAATTTTGAAAATCAAGTAAGAGAAGTGGAGGAAAAATTGGGAAGAGAAATGAGAATGATGCAAGAAAATCATGAAAAACAAGTCAACAACCTGACTGAAGGAAATAAGACCTTAAAAAATAGACTAACTCAAATGGCAAAAGAGGCCTAAAATCCAATGAGGAGAAGAATGCCTTTAAAAGTCAAATTTGCCAGATGGAAAAGGAATTTCAAAAAATCACTGAAGAGAATAATTCCTTCAGAATTAGATCGGAACAAATAGAAGCTAAGGACTTTATGAGAAATCAAGATACTATAAAACAGATCCAAACAAATGAAAAAAATAGAAGGCAATGTGAACTATCTTATTGGAACAACCACTGACCTGGAAAATAGATCCAGGAGAGATGATTTTAAAATTACTGGACTACCTTTAAGCCATGATCAAAAAAAGAACCTAGAAATTATCCTTCAAGAAATTCTCAAGGAAAATTGCCCTGATATTTTAGAACCAGAGGGCAAAATAGAAATGGAAAGAATTCACCAATCACCTCTTGAAAAAGATCCCAAAAAGAAAACTCCTAGGAATATTATAGCCAAATTCTAGAATTCCCAGGTCAAGGAGAAAATATTGCAAGCAGCCAAGAAGAAACAGTTTGAATATTGTGGAAACACAATCAGGATAACACAATATCTCACAGCTTCTACATTAAGGGATCAAAAGGCTTAGAATATGATATTCTGTAAGTCAAAGGAGCTAGGATTAAAACCAAGAATCACCTACTCAGCAAAACTGAGTATAATGTTTCAGGAGAAAATATGATCATTCAATGAAATAGAGTACTTCCAAGCATTCTTGATGAAAAATCCAGAGTTGAATAGAAAATTTGACTTTTAAATACAAGAAGGAAGAGAAGCATGAGAAGGTAAACGGGGAAAAGAAATCATAAGGAACTTACTGAAATTGAACTATTTACATTCCTACATGGAAAAATGATAATTGTAACTTATGAAACTTTTCTCAGTATGAGGATAGTAGAAGGGAATATAAATGCACATATATATATATATATATGTATGCATACATATATGTGTTTATAAAGGAGGGTATATGTGCATATAAATACATATGTGAATGTGTGTATATATGTGTACGTGTACACATAGACAGAGGGCACAGGATTGGTTGAATAGATTACCTCATATAAAAGAGGCAAGAGAAAACTGTTACAATGGAGGGGAAGAACAGGAAGGCAAAAGGGAATGGATAAACCTTACTGTCATTGAATTTGGCTTAGGGAGGGAACAACATACACACTAAATTGGATATCTTACCCTACAGGAAAGTAGGGGGAAAGGGGATAAGATTGGGGATGATAGCTGGTAGGGCAGATTGGGGGGGGAGGGTAGTTGGAAGCATACACTTTTGAAAAGGGACAGGGTCAAAGTAGAAAATAGAACGAGTGGGGGGGCAGGATAGGATGGAGGGAAATATAGTCAGTCTTTCACAATATATCTACTATGGAAATGTTTTGTGTAATTACACATGTACAGCCTATACTGAATTGCTTACCTTCCCAGTAAGGGTGGGTGATAAGGGAATAAGGAATTCAAAGTTTTAAAATCAAATGTTTTTTTAAAAATTGTTATTATTATTTTTCTTTACATGCAACTGGGAAATAAGATATACAGACACTGGGGTATGGAGATCCATCTTGCCCTACTAGAAAGTCAGAAGGGGGTATGGGGAAGGATAAAAGGAGAGAGCAGATTGGGGGAGGGGGTATTTAGTGGGATGGCTGTTTTGGGGTAGTGTCTAGGGGTAAGATGGGGAAAAATTTTAACTCAAAATTTTGTGGAAATGAATGTTGTAAACTAAAAATAAGCAACAAAAAAAAGAAAGAAAGAAAGAAAGAAAAAGAAAAAGAAAAAGAACAGATGGCAGGAAGGGAAACAAGATACTAGTCAGTAAGTACCAGAGCTATTGCTGATTATCTCCAGTCAGAATTTGCAAACAGACAGAGCAGGAACTAACCAGATGCTGGGTCTGTAGTTGATATCGAAGCTTGATTTTGTAGACTAGTGAGTTATTTGACCTGTTCATCTTAAATAAATGACTGTTATGGGAATCTGAAGATCTTCCCTGCCCCTAGGCCCTTTGCTAAAGTGGCTACTTCACAGATTTGAAAGTATACTCTGTTCCCTAATAGGCTGAATGTAGTCACATGGAGCCTGTGGCACCAGGCTTGTCTTTCGGGAATGCCCACGTTTTTGTAGCTTTGTGATTGGGCAGTGGGTCAAGAGGGCTGTGACATTCTCCGAGCCAGGAGAAGGCTATATATAGGTCCTGATGTGAGGTTTTGGTTTGGGGCTCACTTTGAGAAGAGTTGTGTGATTTGGCCAGATGAGACTCTGGGAAGCCGTTGAGCCCCCCGGCTATGAAAAACCCAGATGTTGGTGCTTCCCTCTCTGGTAACTGAATAGGTAACTGATGTAATGGTCAGACCCTGGAAGCTGTCTGCTGATCTGTTTTTCTGCTTGTTTGTAAGTTGTGTTTGCATTCTCTGACGTTCAGAGTGCTGACTTTTCCCCCTGAACTAGGTAATGATATGTGTTTGATTAAAGTGAAACTGTTAACCCATTTTGAGTGGCTTTCCTTTAGAAAAGCAGATCTAAGAACCTGTGCTAGCAGCCATCCTGGGTATGCTAGGGTGCTTGCTGATACAATGACACTAAAAAAATTAAGACAGAAATTCACTTGACACTCTATTTTAGGATTCCATATCATAGGATCATAAGTTTATACATTTACAACTAGAAGAGAACTTAGAAGTTTAGTCCAACCCACTTTTTTTTCTTTTACAGATGAAAAAACTGAGATCTAGGGAGGCAAAAGGGCTTGCCTGAAGACAAAGGACAAGTGGCAGAGGTAGGATTCAAACTCAGGTACTCTGACTCCATACCATGGATCTCTAACATACCGTGAATTAATAGCTAGCATTTATATAGCACATAAAGGTTTGCAAACACTTTACAGGTATTTTATCCTTGCAACAGCTTTGGGAGGTAGCTTGTCCTCATTTTTCATATGAGGAAACTGAATCTCACTTAGCACTTTATTTTACATCTCTCTAAAAAAAAGCTTTCCTTGTAATATTGTGTTCTAAAACTTTCTGTGTTGGTATCTCAGCCTTCTACAAGACCAGCACTTCTATAAGGGTAGAGACTAGGTCTTACCTAAACTTTTTATCTGTGGGTGCTTATTAAGTGTTGGAAGAAATGAGTAATGGTACTACTACCCACTGAACTTCTCTTGTAATCAGTGAAATCACAGCCATCTACCAAACAAAACCATCAGTCATTTGTCAAAGGATAACTTAGATAATAGCTATACTTGTTCAGAATCTTCTGCCTGTAGACTTCTAAAGTAGATGTTTAAAGCTCCAGAAAATGCTGCCTTTGAAAAAGAATACTATTTCCCCTGCTAAGGCTGTAAACTTGTACAAGATGATTTTGTGGACATTAGCCAATCATAGCTAATTAAAATATTCAACACCATACCTAAATAATAAACAAATGGGAAACCATAATTCTAAAGTGAGTGATTTTTAAAATATAAATCAATCAAAAAGCATTTATTAAATACCTATGTGTCAGGTACTGTCCTAGGTGCTAGACATACAAAGACAAAAAAATGAAGCAGTCCCTTCTCTCAAGGACCTTACATTTTACAAAGAAGATATGTACATGGAGTGGCTAGGTGGTGCAGTGAATAGAGCACTGGCCCTGGAATCAGGAGGACCTGAGTTCAAATTTGACCTTAGACTCTTAACACACAAAAAAAACTAGCCGTGGGACCTTGGGCAAGTCACTTAATCCCAATTGCCCTACCTTTCCCACTCCAAAAGGAATAAGAAAAGAGAAATGATCATTTCTAGAAAGAACACAGTTTAGATGGAGACTGAAACAATCTACATGCTACCCTTCTTTTCAATGTTTGGTTTTGTTTCTTCTTTCCCATTGTTCACTCCACTGGTTACAACCCTTCTATACAACCAGACTAATGTCCAATGTGAAAGTATTTGCAGATCCTATACTTGATTGCACACCGCCATGGGTGGGGGAAAGGGAGGGGAGAAAATTTAAACTCAAGGGATTGTGGAACTGAATCTTGTAAACTAAAAGTAAATAAACAAATCAGTTTTTTAAAAAGAAGATATGTACACACATAAATATGTAGAACATAATTATACATAAAATAGGTAACAATATACATTTTGGGAGTATTGGATCAGAGACATTAGCAGTTGAGGGAATTGGGAAGGCCTCATGTAGGAAGTACGGTAGCACTCTAGAGCTGAGCTTTCAGGGAAACTTGAGGCTTCTAAAAGTGTGGGAAGGGAATATGTTCCAGGTATGAGGGTCAACCTATGCAAAGGTGCTGAGATAGAAGATGGAATATGACATGTGAGAAACAGCAAGAAAAGAACTTCAATTGGCCTATATACAGTGTTAAGGGAAGTAGTGCATAATAATACTAGAAAGGTGGGTTGGAGCCATGGGGTAAAGGAACTTTAAATGCCAGACAGAGAACTTCGTATCTAATTCCACAGAATAATATGGGGTCACTTGGGTTTATAGAGCAAGGAATGAAATGATCTCACCTATACTTTAAGAATGTCATTTTGGTAATGCTGTGGAGGGTGGATTGGAGAAGAAAGAGTAATTAGGAAGCATTGCAAAAATCTAGTTGAGAAATGATGGGGACTTGAATTAGAGTTGTGGCCATTTAATAGAGAGAAAGGGATGGATGCAAGAGATGCTGTTAGGCAACTGACTGAATATGGCAGATAAGGGAGAGGGAAGAATTAAGAATGACTCCAAAGTTGACAATGTACATACCTAGAAAAATGGTGGTTCCTTTATCCCATCTTGTTAGGGAAGCTGGAAAGAAGGGCTGGTTTTGGGGAAAAGTTAATGAGTTCCATTTTTAACATGTTGAGTCCAGTTGCTTAGGGGACATTCCATTCTAAATGTTCGATACATAGTTGGTCATATAGGATTAGAATTTGAGAAAGAGAGTAGGGATGGATTTCTAGATGTGGGAATCGTTTGTATATAGATGATAAATGAACCCATGGGAACTAATGAGATGACCATGAAAGTAAGAATATAGAGAAAATAAGAGTGTAGGACATAGCCTTGGGGAATACCTAGCGTTAAAGGGTATGATACCCAGTAAATGATACTAGGTCTGTATCCCAAAGAGATCAAGGAAAAAAGGAAAAGACTTGTATGTACAAAAAATATTTATAGCAGGTCTTTTTGTGTTGTCAAAATTTGGAAATTGAGGGCATGCCCATCTATTGGGGAATGGCTGAAAAATCATGATACATGACTATGATGGAATACTTTTGTGCTGTAAGAAATAATGAGCAAGATGGTTTCAGGAAAGCCTAGGAAGACTTTCATAAACTGATGTAAAGTGAAATGAGCAGAATCAAGAGAACATTGTACACAGTAACAGCAAAATAGTATGATGTTCAACTATGAATGACTTAGCTATTCTTGGCAATACAATGATCTAAGACAATTCTGAAGAACTTATAATGAAAAATGCTCTCTTGCTCCAGAGAAAGAGCTGATGGAGTCTGAATGCAGATTGAAGCAATACTTTTTTTACTTTCTTAGTCTTGGGTTTTTTTGGTCTGTGTTTTCTCTTGCAACATGGACAATATGGAAATGTTTTGCATGACTGCACATGTATAGTCTATATCAAATTTCTTGCTTTCTCAAGGAGAGGGAAAGAAGGAGGGAGAATTTGGAACTCATAACTTTAAAAGAACAAAAGTTAAAAATTATTGTTTATATGTGATTGAGAAAAATAAAATAAACTTCAAATGTAAAAACAACAAAAAGATATCCAATGAATGAGACTGAGACCTTTTATACATAATATACATAATACATGTATATAAATATACACATTTGGATTTTCTCACTTTGATGGTGTTTTCATCAATTAGTCTGAAAAGCCAAATCCACTATACTAGTAGAGATCTTACTACTTCTCTTCTGTTAATACCTTTCTGTGGCTAAATCAGAGGATTGTTAACACATGTTTTCTGAGATGCCAAAGCAATGAGGAGAATCTACATCAAGGTCATTAGTTCAATTTTTCCATCTCCTTCATTACAGTCTTCTAAGGGAGAGTACCAGTTTCCTTTAAGAAACTAAGGCACACAGAAAAATGTGCAATTAGTTGTTTTCCAATGTTTGAAATCATTAGTCCAAGGTCTTAGTAATGAAGTTCAGTAAATTCCCACAGAAGGTTATGTCAGCTACTGTCTAATTAGAATATGTAAAAAAAAATATAATAACACTTGAAGCAGAAGTGAAATATGCTAAATGAATGATTTTTCAGAAATAAGACAACTGGGAGGGGAGGGGAGTGGTTTGTGTGAATATCTTTGAGGCAAAAAAAAATGTGAAATTGCATAATAGTACCACTTGTTTGAAAAATGGGTTCTTATACTACAAACATACAGAAGCCATGCAAGACAAGTATCTAGACTGATTTGATATTGTAGATAGAAATGTTGAATCCTTAAGCAAAAATCTGAGTAAAAATAATCTTGATATTTGTTAAGACAAAGACAATCCTTGCTCTCAAGGAGCTTACAGTCTAATGGAGCAAACAACATGCAAATTGGCTTTGAGGGGGATTAGGATGGACTGCTTATAAAAGGTGAAGTTTTATTTGGGACATGAAGTCTTTCAAGTATTTAAAGACAGCTATCATGTATCCTTAGTGTTTTGTTTTCCAGGCTAAAAATCACTTGCTCCTTAAATCATATGACATGAATATATTTTTAAATTCTCTTGCCAAATTGCTCACCTCCTCACAGGATGCCTGCTGTGGCCCCCTCCTAACCTTTTCCCAGTTTAATAGTGGTTTTTACAACTTTCCTTTTAAAAGTGGTACCTGGAATTAAACTCAATACTCCAAGTGATTTATCTGAGCAGTGCAAAGCATAGTAGGACTATTATTTCATGTGATTTTGATTCTATATATGATTAGGAAAGATAACAAGGATAATTCTTCTTAGGGCCTCAATTCAATATTTTGTGGTAACCATTTATACTTAATTCTGTATTCTTCCACTAGCTCTCTTCATAGCCACATCAAACTATTGGCTCATCTCAGCCTCATATAAGGTCAGTGAAAACCCTATATAAAACAAACAAACAAACAAAAGCACAAAACACAAAACCAACTCTCATACTAATCCAGGGCTCTCCAATTCTGTACTTCTGACATGGATATTTTTGAACTTAGATACCAAACATTACATTTATCCTTATTCAATTTTATTTTGGTCATTTCAGGCCAGCATTAATAATTTCAAATATTTGCTCTTATGAATTTTATTAGTTATCTCATTCAGCTTTGTGTCATTTGCAGATGTAAATAACACTCCTTCCGCGATACAAGGTTAAACTAAGTTTTTGTTCAATATGCAACAAATTACCACTTAAAATTTACATTTACATTGTGCTTTAAGTTTTGCAAAGTTTAAATAACCTCATAATAACCCTGCAAAGTAGGTAGAATAATCACTATTATTCCAGATTTACAGATAAGGACACTGAAGCTAAGAGAGGTCCAGTGACACATATGAATTCAGGCAATTCCCAAGAGTCAGAATAATCCACTCCATATTTGAATGCCTTTTCTCCACTGCTCAGTTAATTTATCAAAATACAGAAGAGTGTTTCATCAACAGCCAGCCTACACTAAGCCTTTTGTGGACTGTTATTAAAGAAACACTGCTGGCTTGCTTGTTATTCTGCCAGGATCAGAATATAACCACTACCAATTATTATTGGAATGTAAAATACCTTTTGGGATTCTTTATACAGCTGAAATGTGGGCATGGATTTGACTTGACAAGAACAGGCCACCTCCTAGGAAAGGGGAACAAAAATGGTAGATGTCAATCACTAATGTATATCACCTCTATCTATAACAGGGCATCCTATCTTTCAGATTACTCTTTACCATATCATACTGAATGCCCTGAAGTAACCATGAATTACTGCCCAAAGGGATAAAAGACACTGTGTCCCATTGGAGGGTTTGGACATATCTCTTCTGACAGGAAGTAGGACACTGTGACAGACTTTTCTGCCCTCCAGGAATTCCTTGCAGCTTGACAACCAAGAAACTGTGCCACTCATGTATTAATGCTTCAGGCATCCAGCAAGCTGTCTTTCCACATGACAGGGTTAGTACTCTGAGAAGCAACTGGGAGGGGAGACAGAGAGTTCCATTCTAACCAACCTTGAAAGAGTTTTCCCCTCCATAGAGCAGAAAGTGGTAAAAATAGTTTTGTTTCTGTTGGCATGCCTTAGGATTTAAAGCACAGAAGCATAATATATAGTAAAATATGAGGCAGTGTGGCCCTAGAGGATAGAGAGCCAGCCTCAGAACCAGGAAGATCTGGGTTAAAGTCCTGTCTCTGACACATAAAGCCAACTGTGTAACTCTGGGCAAGTAACTTAACCTCCTGGTGCTCTAGACCTTCCTTGGTAGAGGGGGTTGCCCTCACCCATGAGGAAGACCCCTATCTTTATGTAGTACGGCGTATATCCAAGTACTACAAGAAGTTTTCATTATAGTTTGATAAAGAATGAACTAATACATTTTTATTGCAATTAAAACTAATTACTAACTGAACTCACTTCCCGCAGGGAAATGTGTTTAATCTAGTTAGATTAGTAACTAGTAATTGGAATGTTTAGGAGGAGAAATGAATGGGGGGTGGATGGGAAAGTAAGATCTCTCTTCAAGGATCTGAAGGGCTTTCAAGAGGAAGAGGAATTTGACTTCTCTGCTTGATCACACTGGGCAGGGCTGTGAGCAAAAGGTACAAGTTGTAGAGAGGCAATTCAGGCTTACCTAAGTGGGGGAATCATTTCCCAACAAAACTTCTAAAATATCCCAAAGTGTAACAGGTTGCTTTGGAAGAGTAGTAGGTTACCCTTCCCTCCCCCAATGAAGGTTTTCAAGCAAAGCATGGATGACTGCTGGGTGGTTATGTGTAGAAAGGATGCTTTTTTAGCTTTGTGTTGGACCACGCTGTAGTCCTTCCAGCTCTGAGATTCCGTGGATTTATAATATGTAAGGCAAGGTATTCAGTTGGGACATTATTCTGGGAGAGGGGTGGGGCTAAATGTCTTACCGCTGCAGCATCCACATCCACATTGGCAAATACTACATTTTCATATCGCATAGCCATTTCCTTAAAAATAAAATGGAAGAATCCATAATTAGTATACTGTAAGTTTACATTAACTAGTGTCAGAGGTATTGACAGGGATTTAAAAAAAATTTTTTTTCTTTTGGAGGGAGGAAGGTAAGGCAATTGGGGTTAAGTGACTTGCCCAAGGTTGCACAGCTAGTAAATGTGTCAAGTGTCTGAGACCAGATTTGAACTCAGGTTGTCCTGACTCCAGGTCTGGTGCTCTATTCACTTTGACAGGAGCTTTTTAGCATAAATCAATCAAATGACCTTAAAGAGTCAATCAGTAGTCAATACCCTTTTGTTAAGCATCTACATGTGCCATGTACTATGATAATCTCTAGGGATACACAGAAAGGCAAAAGACAATTCCTGCCCTTGAGGAACTTACAATTTGCTATACATAACTCTGATACTGTAGTGCTATCTAGTCCAGACAAACTTCCCAGGAAATGACATAGCTCTCTTAAGGCATTGTTAAGACTAGACACACTGAACTTTTAAACCAAAGGGTCATTCAGTGGGTGTTCAAGGTCTAAAGTGGGTGCCAAAGGATCTGGGTTCAAATTCTGAAACCACTACTAGTTAGCTGACTTGAGTCTACATGGATCTCTCTTTATGATGAAGTTCTTTGACACTGTTGTCCCTACTATTCATTTTGATGATTTGCCACATAAAACCATTTGCCATAAACCTTGCATCATGCTATAGCTGTATCACATGAGGATGTCTTGCTTCTCTAATAAGATTATCAAGTCTCACATCTAATACTATGTGTGAGATGGGTTTTGTACACCTGGTAACATCTAACTCAGCATTAGGTGTCCAATCCCACAGCTGCTCTGGTGCCGCCTGGCAGGAAGGGACTCCCACCTTTACTGCTGGGAAGAAAAGGACAGATCTTTGAGGGAGGCAGACTCAATCAGGTAAGCAGTAAGCTGATCCACACATTTCCTGATCTAGTATTAACTTTTCCAGCTTGAAATTGCTGTTTCTGCATCCAGTTTCATATCTCCCGTTTAGTCCCTTGGATTTTGGTGAATTGGAGAAGCTTTGGTTCCCACACAGTTTGACCATTGATCTATGCTTGGGAAGACTTTGTTCAGACCTTGTCCCTCTTTTTCTAATAGAGGATTTCCAACAACTGCCCTAATCACTAGGGTAATAGCTCTTATCTGTTGTCCTCTTCATCCCCACTATCCTCAATAGCCACACACACAAATTAGATGCGATAGGTAATAAATCAATGTGTTGAATTGAACGATGGGATCTTGTTTCCTTGATAAATTGGGATAATATTGGCATCAGTTTTCTTTCTGTGTTTTAATATCACTTCCCCCCCTTATTATCACTTCCCAGTATTCTCTTCTACCTGTCCAGACACACAGACCCAGAGCCTTGTAACCAAGTTAAACAAAACAGACCATGGGCATGTTCACCGTGTTCTGATTCTATAGTCTTCCACCTCTGTTGAGGGGAGAGGAATATATTTCATCATTAGTCCTCCAGAATAATGAATGATGAATCTGGATTTGATGTCATTGAGTGTTTTCCTTTACTTTATTATGTGTTCCATATACTGTGTATGTCATTCTCTTAGTTCTGTTTATTTCACTCTGCATTAGTTTATATGAATGTTTCCAAATTGATTTGAACTCCTCATATTCATTATTTATTAGGGCACAACAATATTCTATTACATTCATATAACACAATTTATTTCAGTCAGTCCCCAGTCAATGGGCATCTGATTTGCTTCCAGTTTTTTTGCTATCACAGAAACATCTCACATTGTTCAAAGATTTTCAGGGTCTGAAGGATTATAGGTTTTTTGGTTTATGATAGGTCTTAGCATATAAATTGACCATGTAATGTTAAAAAAACAAAAACAAAACAAATCCTCTCCCAACTTAATGTGAACTTATGTGCTTGCAGCTGAGCCCTGCCCATCTGAAGTGGCTCCTTAAAACTGATGTTTAAGTGGCTGCTGATGGGTAGAGATTGCTACCAGGTGAGGCAGGAGCAGGAAGGGAGAGCCTGAGATAATCTTCTAGGACAAGGGTTAAGCTACTATGTGATCAATACAGGTTAAAACCCCAATTTAATGAAGTGTTGCCTTTCCCAAGTATTAGCTTTCTCTCCCTGGTTAGGCACCATGTTAATTACACTATAAATGGTATTATCCTTAAAAATACCTTTAAATGATGCCATTGTGGACAAATTACTACCGAGAAAGCAAGTACCGTATCAAAGTTGGCATCATTTGTTCAATAACTTACAGGAAAGCAGGGAAATTACACCATCCAATCTCTCATGCCTAGAGACCTTGAATAATAGGATTGCAACATATTTAGGGGAATAGGTTTCACTTCATGGTCAATAGGATGGATGGGAAAAGCTTTTTAAAAAATTAAACAGACAGAGGCTGGCTTTTTGACAAGGCACATTCGGCTCCTACTAAGTTCAATTAAAAAAGTCAAATTGAATCAGTAAGCACTTAAGGGCCTTGGACCTAGCCAATACAGTTTTTTCCCCTTGAGAAATCATCTAGGAAGATTCATGTATCATAAAGAAAATATTGTCCATTAAAATTTTCTTCTTTTGACCAACATCCATTCGCAGAAGACACAAAAATGTACAAGAGAGTGAAGGTTAGTCAGGACTGTTCTGTCAAAAATTGCTCCTTCTCAGTCTCTTAGTAGCTGTAACAAGAGCCTCAGAGGAGTGTTTCTTCTATTTAAAATGGGTGGTTGCCCAGCAACCTCACAAGGACAGCTGTGGCACCTGTCTACAGGGCCCTAAGTAGACTGAAGGTTTGTGTTTGTTTGTTTTTTAAAATCCTTATTGCTGCACAATGTCCTGCTTTATACATTGATATAAATCATCATATCTCTCTTCTATTCTCTCACCACAACCAACCTTTTTTTATTGATATTTTCTGTTTTTTACATCACCACAGTTATCCCAACTATCCCTCCCCCCTCAGAGAGCAAAATCATATAATAAATAATGTTTTTTAGAGGAAAAAAAGTCAGCCCAATTGATTGATACATTGAAAAAATGGTGGTGGGGAGTGGAGCCAAGATGGTAGAGCAGAAGCAGGAAATTCCTTGAGCTTCCCCCAAAACCACCCCCAATACCTGTAAAATATGACTCTAAACAAACTTCAGAGCTACAGAACCCACAAAGTGACAGAGAGAAACAAATCTCCCCCTAAAGGCAGCCCAGCAGGCCAACAGAAAGGGTCTATCACCCCAAGCTGGGAGCCAAGCTCAGTCCCCCCAGGAGCCACATGGTTCTGGCCCTGAGGTGGCCCCAGTCAGCAGCAGCCAGAGCAGACTTCAGGAGAGTAAATCACCAGCACCTGTAGTGGTTTCCAGACTTCTCAATCCATAAACACCAAAGAGAAAGTAAAAGGTCAGTAGGGAGGGATAGAATAGGGTAAATTATCTCATATAAAAGAGCCAAGAAAAAACTGTTACAATGGAGGAGAAGAAAAGGAAGGCAAAAGGGAATGGGTCAACCTTATTCTTATTGAATTTGGCTTAAGGAGGGAATAACATACACACTAAATTGGGTATCTTACCCTATAGGAAAGTAGGGGGGAAGGGAGTAAGAAGAGGGATGGTAGAAGGGAGGGCAGAGTGGGAAGGGGAGGGTAGTTAGAAGCACACACTTTTGAAAAGGTCCAGGGTCAAAGTAGAAAATAGAATAAGTGGAGGGTGGGATAGGATGGAGGGAAATATAATTAGTCTCACAAAATATCTACTACGGAAACATTTTGCGCGACTACATATGTACAACCTATATTGAATCACTTATCTTCCCAGTAGGGGTGGGTGATGAGAAAATAAGGGAAAGAAATAAAAGTTTTAAAAACAAATGTTTAAAAAAATGTTTTTTACATGCAACTGAGTAATAAGATATATAGGCACTGGGGTATAGAAATCCATCTTGCCCTACTAGAAAGTCAAAGGGGAAATGGGGGAGGATATAAAAGAGAGCAGATTAGGGGAAGCAGTATTCAGTAGGATCGCTATTTTGGGGTGGGGGGTAGGGACAAGATGGGGAGAAAATTTGTAACTCAAAATCTTGTGAAAATAAATGTTGAAAACTAAAAATAAACAAATCAAAAGAAAAAAAGAAAAAATCTGAAAACATGTACAACATGTAACACTGGTATACCTTCCATTTCAATGAAGGGGTAGGTTGGGAACAATATTCTTTTAATCAGTCTTCCCATGCCCATCCTCTCTCTGGTCAAATCTTCCACACAGCTGCCAAATCATATTCCTAAAGCAAAATTCTGACAAGGTCACTCTTTTGCTCAAGAAGCTTCAGTGGTTCCTTATTAATTGTTTCTTTTTGGCAGTTAAAGCCCTTTATAGTCAGTCTCCAGCCTGTCATTCCAGGCAGAAAAACACATTCCTCTTCATGAGCCCTACATTCTAGTCAAATTAGCCTAAGAGTAAGCCAGTTCATGCCATTTCATCTCCTACCATCTTGCCCTTACATAGGGTGGGCACTCCTTGCCTGGAATGTTCTCACTCTTCACATCTGCATCTTGGTTTAATTTTTAATTTTTTTTTTTTTGCCTTTTTGGAGGGGGGAAATAGAGGGCAATTGGGGTTAAGTGACTTGCCCAAGGTTACATGGCTAATAAGTGTCTGAGACTGGATTTGAACTCAGGTCTTCCTGACTCCAGGACTGGTGCTCTATTCACTGTGCTACCTAGCCACCCCCACCATCTGCATTTTGGAATCTCTGTCTCCCTTAGAGTTTCAATTCAGGGGCCATCTTGTATAAGAAGCCTTTCCTAATTCTACCTGGTATTACTACCTCCCTTCTGAATTACTATTTTGCATATAGTTTGAATCTGAATATATGTCTATATAGTCTCCATGCTCTCAGTAGATTGTAAGCCTGGCTAGGGAAAGGCATCATGGAGACTTAGCCAGAATCTCTAGACCAGAGATTGGTCTAGAATTCAGCATTTCTTAAACTATGGGTTGCAAACCCATATGGGATCTTGCAAAATTTGGCAACAGTAAAAGGTTTCTAAACATGCAACAACCAAAAATTAATAAGAAATCAAATGTGTAATGAATCCAAGGTGTTTCTAGTAGTGCCTGCCTGAGTTACATCTAACAATTTCACTGAAGCCTTGGTTCTGAACACAAAGCAGGCACAATTTGCACTGTGCATGCCCTCAGGCCATGCGACAGCAGTGAATGCTGCTGAAACATGAAAAAGGGGTTTCAAGGGCAAAAAGTTTAAGAAGCCCTGGTCTAGATGACAGTGTAATGCACTGGGTGGGAGACGAAATTTTGCCACAAAGGGCAGAACTAGCCAATACACATTTGCCAGGGGGGTTTGTTCCGTTCTGAACAACTAGAAATAGTTTTTCTATTCTATTCTAAACTATAGATTAAGTATGAGAAAAGATGGCTTCAAGGGCCAAAGTTACAGGAAAAGACAAAGGAGAAAAAAAGCTATGAGTCCATGAATGATTGAATAAATGAAAAATTGATTAAATGACCTCTGTGTGCAAAGCACTGTGCTAAGTACTGGGGGTACAGATAGAAAAGTAAGACAGTTTCTCTTCTCAAAGAGAATTGTAATAGGGGAAATAACACATGTATAAGCTTTCAAGGAACCATGATCCTTAGGGTTTATCAGCAAAGCAGATGTTAATGCCTATTCTTTAGTATCATTTCCACTGAAAAGATGATATCAGTCTCTGATGTTAAACCATTTGACAGTGCTTAGGACTTCTTCCATTCCCACAGTAACTTTGATGCATCAGGAGATGGTTTAGGAAGCTGAACAGCAAAGTCTTTCTCATCCAAACAGCCATGGGACGTGGATATTACTTCTCTAGTTTTTTTGGCCAGAAAGTCTGCCATAAGTAGACACTGCCAATTCAAGTTATGTCAACCAGCATTTATTAAGTAGACCCTATGCTAAGACCTGGGTTAGGGTAGAAAGTTTGAAACCCAAGATAAAAGACTGGGCATGTGTGTGTGTGTGTGTGTGTGTGTGTGTGTGTGTAGCAGGGAGGGCCTGTTATTGGAAAGCCTGATCTCCCCCAAAAGATTGAAGGTAGGAGATTACAGAAGTCTGAGATAATGAGTAGTTGTGCCCCCTAAATCTGCTAGTTAGAGAACTAAAGTTGAACTAATATCAATGAAAAGTCCTTATAGAAGGTGATAAATCATGAAAGAATAGAGGAGAAAACTAAGAAAAGGTCAGGCCTAGTTCATGCTAATGGCATATAGAATCAGGGGTAACTAACAAGACCTCTGTACCTTGCTAACTTTTCCCTTTATTTATTATTATCAACCCTATGCATATACTGCATTGAGCTGAATTGAGGTTGCCCCTGAATGTATGTTGTGTTTGCAAAATGGAGAATTTAGATATTTGGGGTGACAGTAAGGAGTCAAGGATGATGCTGAGTTGCAAACATGGGTCATTGGAAAAATTGTGGCATCCTTAATAGTATTAGGGAAGTTCAGAAGAGGGCTAGGTGTTGGGGAAAAGATAATTGATTTTAGTTTTGGATGTTCTGGATTTGAAGTTAATTTGAGGTACATTCCTCTTTTAAACCATTCAAGAACACCCTACTTTGGTTCCATGCTCTCTTGGGAATCCACAGGTTTCTCTTCCTCATATTGTATTGATTCATTTTCCTTTGTCTTGCAATATTTATTCAGAGATGCCTGGACTCTTTTTGATGAGCTGGAGGACACACTCCCTTGTATTAATAGTATCTTCTCTGTTAGTTTATCTGCTTATACTCCAGACTTCAAACAGAACTTTCTTCTTCCTGACATTTTTGGTAATTTCAGTCTTTTTAAACTTATTTCTCCTATTGCTCACTTTCTAACTCCTTCCCCTTTGATGAAGGTTTCCCTGGGGGCTAGACCTCAAAACCATTGTATTTTCTTCTTATGTTGGGAAATTCACATTTCACCAGCCTCAGTCTGCCCCAAGTAACTTCTGGGGTGATAGAATTGTCCCCAGATGGATGCTAAGCTTTCCCTCTTAGGATTAGTGGAATGTCACATAGCCATAAGCATTTCCTGCACAAGTTCCCTCTGTTTTTCAGTTCTCTGGCTGAGCTATATTGAGTTTAGAGTGATGACATGCTGCTATCTCATCCAGAGCAAGCTTTTGCCTTTTGATTTTCCCTGGCATTAGGAGGAGGAAGGAAGAGTAGAGAACTTGTTATAAACTCTTGAGGTGGCTTCTGCAGCCCTGCATTTGTATTAGGCAATGAGGGAGATGCAACTATGTGAACATGTTAGAAGTAAGTCTTTTCTGCTGTTAGTTTATTGGATTTTTATTACATTATGGTTTTTTGAATGCTAGACTGTGGAGACAGCTGAGATTGACTTGCCTCTTATGCTTTATTCCTATTTTTGGAAAGGTTTGAAAGGTCATGAAGACAGGATAAAATTTCTAGTCCTCTATCTTTTTAGTCACATGGCACAGAACTACCTATGACACAATCAATGTGAAATATTCAGTAGGCAATTGGATATGTAGGACTAGAGCTTGAAAAAAAGACTAGATAAGGCTATGCTTACAGTTAATGGGTATGATATGGATGATGATGCAGCACTGGAGACTGAGAAGTTGTAGTCAGGTAGGTAAAAGGAAAACCAGAAGAGAATAAGTGTCAAATTTTGCAGCTAAGTCAATAAGTATGAGGATTTCAATGACATCATTCAGTTGGGCAATTAAGAGATCATTGGAAAACAACAAATGTTGGAGGGGATGTGGAGAAATTGGGACACTAATGCACTCTTGGTGGAGTGATCCAACCATTCTGGAGAGCAATTGGAAACTGTGCCCAAACAGCTGACTGATAGTAAAGCAGTAAGGTACAGTGGTATCTTGACATACGAGTGTACCAACTTACGAGATTTCCAAGATATGAGTTGTCACTTGGTCGATTTTTTGCTTTGAATTGCGAGACAAAATTTGAGGTACAAGCTGCTGCTAGTTGGTGCAGCAAACACCACAACCCAATGCCACCCAGTATCCTGGGCCTCACTGGTTCAGTCCACGTGTTTACTTTGCCAGTAAAGAAAATTAAATTAAGTGAAAGTAAAAAAGATATTGTAACAATTAAGTTCAGGGATAAAGTGTAGCATTGAGAGTGTAGCGAGTAAGTGAACAAAAGTGACTGAAAGAGCATGAAACAAAACTCCTCTAACCTCCTCCATCTATCTCCTCCACCCTCCACTTCTGCGAGTATCTTCTGTTAGCTCAAGTCGTCTGATATCCAAAGGAAATATATACTTTATAAAACTAGTTTATTTCTTTACATTCTCTTTTATTGTGTTTTTATACAATATTTGTTATTTATAAATACTTTTTCTTATTTAAAAACATGTAACAAAAAATACTGGGGTGGCATTTTGGGGGTTGGAACGTATTAAATGGCATTTCAATTAATTTCAATGGGGAAAATTGATTTGATGTACAAGCAAATTGAGTTATGAGCTCAGTAATGGAACAAATTAAACTCATAAGTCAAGGTACCACTGTATAGCCAATAGAATGCAACTCTTAAAGTGGAAAACAAACAAACAAACATGGGTTCATAAATGTTATCTCTAATACTTACCTTGGCAATTTACTAAACCTCTCTGAGGCTCAGGTTTCTCATCTATAAAATGATGGGTCTAGACTATGTGACTCAAGGTCCCTTCCACCTCTAAATCTGTGATCCTACAAAAATAATGTACATTTACATAGCAATTTCAGTTTTGCAAATCACTTTCTATATGCTATCTCTTTTGACTCTCACAATAATTTTGTGAAGTGGATACTATAATTATCTTCATTTTACAGATGAAGAAACTGAGGTCAGGAAACATTAAAAGACTTGGGCAGGGTTCTTCCATCCACCGTGCCACCTAGCACATATTAACTTATAAATCTTTTTTTCTGCAAAAGAACAAACAGGCTATTGTGTCAAGCCTAAGTTTTTATACTCTTCTCTCCAAATCAGCAAGCAGCTTTTAATCTTTTAAAAAATATATTTTGATAACTGTATTTCAATATAATCAGTTCCCTTTGTAATCCTCTGTATTCTATTTTTATATTTAAGAACATTTTTCTGAGGAGTCCACAGGCTTCATCAGACTGCCAAAAGGGCCCTACATGACACACAAAAAAGGTTAAGAACTCTCCCTCTGAAGCTTTCTCCTGGGACTATTGGGAAGGATACTGTTGATACTGGCTAAGCTTCTCAGGTTGCATTCCACATCAACTACTACTTTCTTTGTCCTCCGCACCCCAGCTTCTTTTTCATTACCCTATTTAGGAAGATCTAGGGTGGTCTTTTTAATGAGGAAGTGCAGAGAAGTGTGGGCCATGCAGACCATTCCTCTAAAGAGGGCATCTGGTCCAAAAAGGGGCTGTGAAATATAGCTTTCCCCAGAGGCAGGGGCTGGTCTCTCTGTCTTAGTTCTCCCTGTTAACATACCACAAAGCGCACTGGTTCATAGTGGGAAGGAGGGTTCTTTTAGCAATCTAAATTCACTGTAGGGAAATAGTCAAGGGTTTGACTCTTTCACACACTTTGTCACAAAAACTCGTGGAATATGAAGCTTCAGTGAACCTGACCCTTTGGAGACACTGTATTTGTGTTCTAGTAATAATTTTCTAGGAAATTTTCTAGTGTTCTAGTAAAATTTTCAAATATTGTTATATATAATATTTTGCTCTCGCTAAAATATATATATTTAATAAGAGCTGTGTGATTGAATATGCTTCATCATTTTAAAGAAAAATCATGGGGGGGCGGAGCCAATATGGCGGCATAGCAGCAGCAACATATCGCAGCTCTCACATAGCCACCCCAAAATACCCATAAAATAGGACTCTAAACCAATCCTGGAACTCCAAAACGCACACAAAGATACTTCCCACTAAAGTCAGCTC
>CM053583.1:278999803-279025078 GCA_028627135.1 Pseudochirops cupreus | reverse complement strand
TCATACAAAGATTTTTGTTGAAATTCAACTAGTAAATTTACATCTTCATGTATGTGAGTATGTGTATTTGTATATGTGTATGGGGAAGAGGTATAGAAAGATTGAGGCCTAATGTTCAGAAGTCAGATGTAAGGTCTAGAGGGTAGCTTTTTCAGGTGGTGAGAAGGGAGGAGCCCCAAGGGAGATGGCAAGATGCCCTAGTTACCTGATGATGGATGGATTCTTATTCTCTCCAAACTGTCTGATGGCTTTGTTTGGATATTGGGAGCAGAGTCGTGTGTTTGAGAGGATTCTGTGGTTGGTTACATGAGCCCCAAGTTCTCTGGCGACAATGGCCATGGTAGCAACAGTAGTAACAGCAGCAGCAGCAGCAGCAGCTGCCACACTCCTCCCTCTCAACTCTTTCTAAATGCTGCTGCTCTCCTGACTCGTTACTGCTGTTAGCTGCTTTGCTCAAAGTCTCCTTGCTGCAGGGCTTGGTCAGCTGCTAAGAGCTTCCCTTATTCTATGGGGAAAGGAGGGGCAGCAAGGAATTTATATCCTGAGGAAGCATGTCTACCTCTGTGGCCACCCTGACTTTGGGGCCCATGGAGGATTCAATGGTTGGGCCCATTTTATACTATGCTGTGAAGCATATCTATCCCTAAGGATATGAGGATGGATATCCATCATATCATTCCTGAGGGTGAGGAATAGGAAAGGAAATAATACAACTTTTTTTTAAGAGGTAAAAAAAAAGGGAAAATAATCTTAATTCCTGGGTGCCCCAGGTTAATGACTCTCAGGGAAGCAGGGTTTCCCAATTTCCATTACTCACAAGGCCCTACCAGGAGTTCTAGCAGTTTGCTTTTTAGGTTTCCTGAGGGTGGAGTGTAGTATATGTGGGAAACACACTTTGTCCCATCCCCTCCTGAGGGTGAGGCCCTAGAAGGGTCTCAGCTCCAGAAGAGGCAGGGTCTCTGTCCCTATTACACTTCACAGTTCTTGGGGTGAGGGTAGTATGCAGAGTCTTGACCATGGAACATACAAGGTGTGTGTTGTTGATGCAATGGAGGCAGGGAAGGGAGGACGTGGATGATGGGGACTTTCCCAAGTGCTTTCCTGCCTTCCTCTTGGCTTGGGGAGAAGTGGCCGTGACTGGCTGGCCTTCTTTTAGATAGTCAGGTTAAGGAGAACAGCAGTCAGGCAACAGCTGCAAGGTCACTGCTGCTCTCCTCAGTTCTAACATTTTCTTCATGCACATCCACTTATTACTCCCTGGTATCTGTGCATCCCACTTTGGAGTCAGTACTTGGGTCATAAGAAGAGATATGAGGACTCACCTTCCTCTTTTCTTTGCTAGGTCAGAGTTTAGGGATGGTTGGACTTTGGATATCATGGGTGTGAGATATGCTGTCTGGCTTGGTTAAGATGTTGGTTAATTTTACTCAATTACTTTTTCCATTTTTGTAACCTTTTTTATAAGGGATGACTTTCTGAGTGGTGGTGGTGGTGGGGAGGGAAATATTTGGAGATGAAAGTGATGAAAAAAAATTTAAAGGTTTCAATAATTTTTTTAAAGGTCATCTGACCTATCCCTCTATCTTCAGGAAGATCACTCAAGAGAAGGATATGAAGCCTAACTTCAACTATCTCCAAGGAAGGAAATTCTACTCGTCCACCTCTTTATGAGTTTTGTGTTTAGCCCAGTCTAGTAGTTTATAGCATTTCTTTTGAGACTCTACTAGGAGCTCATTGTTTCAATTTGAAGGAAAGGGAGGATAAATTCATCGGTTCATGTAGTATCCTTACATCTTAGATATTTTTTGCTGAAGTTATCATTAAAAAGCAGCATTAAACTTGGACTTATCTGCCCCAACCCCCATCTAAGTGGCTAAAATACCACAAAGTGGCATGGCCTTTGACCCAGCTATCTAATTTTCTAGGAATTCATTGCTAAGGAGCTCAAAGAAAAAAAAAGTCCCACACCTCAAAGTATTTCTAGCAGTTCTTTTTGTGATGGTAAAGACCTGGAAACAAAGCAGATACCTATCTATTGGAGAATGGCTAAACAAATTGACACATTAATATAATGGAATATGACTATGCCATAATGGACATCAAAAGTGAATTCAGAGACGTATGGAAAGAATATGAATTATATGAATTGATGCAGAGTAAAGTAAATAGGCAATGAAAACAACATACATAAAACTTCAACAAAGTAATAGGAAAGAACAACAAAAAAGAAATTAAATGTTGTATAATTATGATCAAATTTCACCCCATAGCAGAATTTAGAAAAGACACTGCTCTTCCTTCTTTGCAGAAATGGGCAACTATGAGTTGCTTTGGCAAGTTTTGCTGAACTTTTTTCTCCTCCTTTTTTATTCTTTTTTTTTAAAATAAGAGGTGACTTGTTGAATAAGAGAGGTATATTTGGAAATGAATGTGAAGTAAAAACAAAAAACATCAATAAAGATAATACAATTAAAAAAGGAAATGCATCTTTAACCACTGGGTATCCAAATTATTGACCTCTTATCTTAACTCGGAACATAATGTACTTTACTCAGTTCTGATGTTTATCAAGCATTGTTCTAGATGTCAGGCACCATACTGGGTACTGAGGATACAAAAATAAAAATGAAAGTCCCTGCCCTCAAAGAGCTTATATTCCAGCAGCAGAGATGTTGTAGAAAATAGCAGTACAACCTTTTCAAATGTCCAGCAAGGACATTGCCACCAAGACTGGCAAGGAAGAAGATATGTTTATATCAAAGGTCTTTAAATCCTCTTTAAGAATTTAGGAGAGACAGCAATACAATGATCCAAGACAAGTCTGAAGGACTTATGATGAAAAATGCTATCTATCCCTAGAGAAAGAACTGATGGTGTCTGAATATAGATTGAAGCATTTTTTTACTTTCTTTTTTTTTCTTGAAGGTTTTTTTCTTTTGTCTATGTTTTCTTTCACAACATGATTATTATGGAAGTGTTTTACATGACTACACATATATAACTTATATCAAATTGTTTGCCTTCTCATTGAGGGGGTTGGAGAAGGAGGAAGGGAATTTGGAACTCAGAGTTATGAAAATGAATGTTAAAAATTGTTTTTAAATGTAACTGGGGAAAATAAAATACTGAATTTTAAAACAAGAGTTTAGGAGAGAGGTTAGTGATACTTACATGAACAACAGGGCCAATTCTTTTGCATGGACCACACCATTTTGCTGAGAAGTCAACGACAACAAGTTTGGAGCCAGCATTCTTCAGAAAGTTCTCAAATTCGCTCTGAAACAATGGAAAAATATGTTTAGTAACTACATACAAGTCACAGAATCAAGGAACTAGAGGAAGGGACCTTTGTTGTTGTTCAGTCATTTCACTCATGTCTGACTCTTCATCCCCATTTGGAATTCTCTTGGCAAAGACACTGGATTGGTTTGCCATATCCTTTTCCAGCTCATTTTAAAGATGAGGAAACTGAGGCAAACAGTGTTAAGTGACTTACAAAGGGTCACAGAGCTAGTAAGTGTCTGAGGCCAGATTTGAAGTCAGGAAGATGAATCTTCCGGACTCCAGGCCTAGTGCTCTATCCACTGCACCACCCAGCTGCCACTAGGGAAAGAAACTTAGAGATCATTATTTTACAAATTAGGAAACTGAGGGCCACAAGATAATATGACTTGCCCAACACCATATAAATAATAAACTCATAATTTTTTTACCTGTTGTCTATTTCAATAGGATGTAAAAAGCTTTATATAAATGTCTGGCACATAATAGATACTTAATAATTGCTTATTAGTAGCAGAAGGGTGACTAAAAGCTGTTTCCTTATTCCTACTGGAATACACTATCAACTGTGTAACAGCACCACAATTTTGCAGACAGGATTAATAACAAACTTTTTTCCCCATCTAAAATTTTCACTGGTTTCCCTCATGCTTGTCAAATGGACCAGCTGCCAGTATATGAGAGAGGTCTAAAAAAGAACAGAGCTAATGCTTTGGGTCATTTATGTATTTATTTTTTTGTACTATCATGCAAATGGAAGTTAATAAAAGCCATAAATTTGAGTATTTTCTCAGGACTCATATGTGTTTGAAATGAATATATGAACTTGGAGAAGAGGCATTTTAAAAATATCTACTAAAGCCTGATGTACTCCTTTTGATTGACATTCCTAATTAATAAACATGCTTTGCTATAGTATAAGCTAAGCCAGGTTTCCTTAACTTTGATGAGTTTTACATAGATCCAGGGAACAAAAGGCCCTAACCCTTCCTAACAATGGTGCCTAGACTGATAATCAGTTAAATCATCTATGTATTTTCCCAAAGAAATCAGGAAAATATGAAACTGAAGAAACAGGTAAAAATCAAAAGCAATAACTCTCTATTTCCAACTTCCCAGGGCAGAGAGTACTCATATATAGCCTATATAAAATTGTTTGCCTTCTCATTGAGGGGGGTTGGGGAAGGAGGAAGGGAGAGAATTTGGAACTCAAAGTTTTAAAATGAACGTTAAAAATTGTTTTTACACGTAACTGGGGCCAGAATATGGTAGTTACTGTCAAATTAGGTGGCCCAACGGAAAGATAAATAGAATGCCAGGCCTGGAGTCAGTAAGACATCTCTCTGACTTCAAATCTGACCTCAGATATTTGCTAGCTTTGTGACCTGGGGCAAGTCACTTAACTCTGTTTGTCTCAGTTTCTTCATCTGTAGAATGAACTAGAGAAAGAAATGGCAAATCATTTCAGCATCTTTGCCAAGAAAACTCCAGATGGGGTCACGAAGAGTCAGATATGACTAAAATGACTGAACAACAACAGCAACAAACATCCCTTGAAGTGGAAGAAGGCTTGGTAGAGGTCATTGGCAGAGTAACTGTAATCAACATTACCATGAGGAGATGGTTTTTGGAGTCTTGGAATACTAGCAGTAAAGAGAATCAATGGTAGGGACTCGGATTTTGAAAATAGATCTTTAGTATTTGCACCAAAAGTTGTTGAGCTCTGTCAATTAAATTTGAAAAATAATTATTATGGGTGATTAGAAGAGGCAGTGTGCTATATTGGATAAGGGACCAACCTTGGCATTGTGAGGACCTATGTTTAAGTCCTTACTGTCTAATTATATAAGCACTTTATATGCATCATCTCATTTGATCCTCACAGCAGCCCTCCCAAGGTATCGTATTATTATTGCCATTTGAAACTGAGACTAAGAAAAGTGGTGTGGCTTTCCAAGGGTCACATAGCTAAAAGTAAGTACCTAGTCCATCTTTGAACTTAGGTCTTTCTGACTCCACATCTAACACTACATCGACAATGCCACAATAAGTACTAGCTGGATAGGTAAAGGTTACCTCTTAGTGGTTCAGACAACTCTCTAAAATCATAATTTACTGATGAATGGCTAATCTGCACAGATGAAAAGATTTTCCAAACTGGGAGTTCTCATATACCAGTGAAATCCCAGATCCAGGTCCTTCCCCCACCCCATTTTTTTTTTTAATTTGAAAGGTACTATGCTAGGCACTGGAGTTACAAAAAGTAGATTTGAAACATACACCCTCCCAAAGAGCTTACAAGTTAATTAGAGATGGAAATGGGGGAGTTTGAAGGTGGCAGTGGTGGTGGTTGTGCTGGTAACAGGGGAAAGATGTATTCCAATAACCATAAGATGAAAGAAAGATCTAGGAAAAGTACTTTGAGAAATTTTAAGATGAAAGGATCACTTTTAGCTAGGGGGCAAAAAAGCAAGACTTAACTGTCTCAATTTTGCCTTAACCCTTGAGTTGATGGTCAGTGGGTTATGTATTTGACACAGTAGGAACTTGGGTAAAAAATTAAAAGAAGAAAACAAAATTATCACTGGGTAATTAGCTGCTTAGATACTTTTATGGGAACATTTCTTCTGGACAATCTATCAAAAATAAATGTGCAGTGGAAAAAATACTGGGTCTGGAGTCAGAGGACCACATCTAAATGCTGCCTTTGATACATATTACCTTTGCGACCTTGGGGAAGTCACTTAAACACCCCATATCTCAGTTTCCTTATTGGTTAAAGGAGACAGCTGGACTAGATAGTTTCTGAGATTCCTGCCAGCTAGCTTCTCTGATTCTAGGAGTCTATGATCTCTGCCACATAACTAATAGCTCTGAAAGGGCATTCAATTCAATTTCAAAGATATTTGAGGGCCTACTATCTGAAAAAGTCCTGTGTCATGGATCTCCATGAGAATCACTGACTACTGCCTTAGGAAACCATCCTATCAAACATCCATCAAACATCTTTCTCTTTCCTCTTCTTTAGGGGACCCAAAGTAAAGGTCTTTAAGAAACAGCTGCTCAAACCAAACACTTACCATGTTTTTAATGCTCTGCATGATTGCTGAGGGAAACACACAGTAGGCTAAGTTTGCTCACTGCTTCCAACACTGGCAATTGTGTGCTCCTTGTTAAATAGTCAGGCTCAAGGTTTCTGTGACATCATCACATACGTCATCGTAGAACCTAGAACTTCAGTGGGCTTTGGATCCGTTTTGCTGTTTTGCTGTGACTTGGCTAAGTGGAGCTCAAAGAAGGTCTTTCCATTTCAGGCTTTCTGAAGGCCTCAGGTGTAGCCTCGCTAATCTGCCTGACCAACTTTCCTAAAATCTTCCTGTGTCCCAGGGTAGTGAATGAATAAAAATGAGAAAATGGTTCATGTATCATAGGATTCTTTTTGCAGTTGAGAAATACACCTTAAAATCATAATTACAGTATATAATAAGATTTCCATAGTATTATGACTCAAACATAGACCTTCTGTAGAAGGAATCTTATTATTTTACTCAAAGTTGTTTAACCAAAAAGAGAACTGCTTTGACAGTGCCTTTAATTTCTCAGAACTCATTGAATGTTAGAGAAACATGAAAGGAAGCTAACTCTTTTCTGATTATGATAAGATTTTCCACAAATAGTAGACAATATGGTTAGAATGTATTTGGCTCAGAATTATGAAATTCTCAACCTTCTTCTGAACTTTCAAGCTTTTGGAGGCACAGTTCAGAGTTATGAACTCCAAATTATGGCTCCAAAAAGCTTAAAGGTATTTTTAAAAGATGGGAATACCCAGATAAGCCCCCTTCACCCTTAATAACAACTCTAGTAATGTCTTTTGAATACTTTGTTCATAACCTTGAGAGGCTATCCTTTCCTATTCAGAACAAAAACTCTTTATTTTCATCTCCAAGATTGGAGATTTTCTCTACACTGACCTGCTTTTGACCTAAGATGCAGCCATAAGAACAAAATCACCCTTTACTACTAACCCTGGCCTCCTCTGACACCGTTATCTGTTTGGGAGATTCTGAGAAGTGAATCTCAGTGTTCCCAAATCATTTAAGGACTGGTTAAGATTCATTCTCAGATGAAGCAGATTTTTTTTTCTTTCTTTTTTAAAAATGGTATTTTTTTCTTCCCAATTCCATGTAAAGATAATTTTTAGCATTCATTTTTTTATAAGATTTTGAGTTCTAAATTTTTTCTCTCTTCTTCTCCTCCCTCCTCAAGATGGCAAACAATCTGATATAGGTTATACATGTGCAATAATGTAAAACACATATGAAGCAGATTTCTACAGCAAAGGTGTCAAACACATGGCCCAGAGCACTCCCAAGTGTGTTAGAACCAGATTACAATGTATTTGGGAAATATTTGACAAAATAAACAAAAAAAACAAGACATAGGTAATGTTAATATGTGGTTTTGTAAGTCAATATGTGGTCCTCAGGGTCCTTATGTGTAATTTAGTGGTCTCCATTTCTATATGGGTTGTCAACTGGATCAGAACTGGCTTCTAACCTGTGGATGGCTGGATCCAAACAGAGCAGGCTAAAGACTGGAGAGTCAGGACACAAACAGAAGTTTAATTAATTTCAGAGTGAGCAAAATGATGTATACATGCAGAAGAGCCCTCCCCTGCCCCAAGAAGGAGGGCTTCAGGCTTCTGATGCTGGGGCCACTTATATATATATATGTAAGGGGTGGGCCCACAACACAATTATGCTTAGATCTTGAGAGAGTTCTTGTGGTTGGCATTTCTAGGGACAATACAGTCATTCTTGGGTTCTGTTGTAATAGTCATTTATCTTGCGTTTTAGGGGTTGTGGCCACCCTTCCGGGTACAGAACCAGAGCTCTGTGGCAGGAACAGGAGTACCTGTCAGTAACAAGGACAGGGATTGTGAACATGTGATGGATGGCCCTGGGAAATAGAAGGAGCTAAATCCTTCAGTGAATACCTGGTGTTGGTCCAAGCAATACACTTTGCCAAAGGGTGATGTCATGCTGAGTGCAAAGGATTACTGTTATGCCATGCTCAGGGCACAACCTGCTTGTTGGGCCTTAGCTCTGGAAAACAGGGTATCTCCAAAATATTTTGACAGGGTTTGACACTATAAGACCTAGTAAGCCACATGTGTATGATCTTCAACACATAAACACATGTTGACCTTGTGACAAAATGACCAACCAATGAAAAAATATTATAAGCAACTTTACCAGTGATTTTGAAGAAAACTTAGGCATCTGGTCTATAAGACAGGAACCTTCTTCCCACTTTTAGGACGGTGCCTGTTAACTAAATCACTCCAAAGTTATGTCCCCTCCCTCCATTAGTGCACATCAGGTATTATTTTGGAAACCAAGTAGAATTCCCACACTCCCTAGCCAAGTTGTAAAGGTCTTTAAATGCCAAATAGAGGAGTTTGCAGATGCTGGATTTAATAAGGAAACACTGAGCAACACTGTGCTTTGATTATATCTTTGTCAGCTATGTGGAGGACATATTAGAGAGGTGAGAAATTTGAGGTGGGAGACCAATTAAGAGGCTGTTGCAATAGTCCCAATGAGAGGTGGTGATGGGTTGAACTAAGGTGCTGCCCCTGTAAATGGAAAGGAGAGGGAGGAATGTGGGAGAAGTTATTCAGGTAGAAATGACAAAACTTGGCAACTAATTTGATATGTGGATGAGGGAAAGTGAGATGTTGTGGATGATTCTGGTAACGGTAGAGGAGTTCAGGACCCAGAATTTCTTATTCCATTATTGCTCATAATGATTCATGGTGCATTTTGGGCTTTATCACAGTTACATTTCATTGCAACTTGTCTTTTGAGCATTCAGATTCATTTGACCACAGGATATTTAACTCTCATGTGATCCTATGTGACATTTCCTTCTCTTGGCTGACAAACTTACCCATCCTGTACCCTTTTCAATGACTATTTTCTAACTTTACTGCTTGAGGTGGGCCAGGGTAGGTACTAGCCAGGTCTTAGTCAAGCTCCGGTCAGGCCAGACCCACTTGTTAGCAATGAGCCTGAGACAAGGATAGGCCTTATGTGAAGCTGGTGATTGATTAATCTCAGGGTTTGCTCAGGCTTGGAGCAAATCAGGGAGGGTGGAGACAGAGAACATTTGATCTCGAAGGGAGATTAGGTAGTCTTGGCAGGCTTAGGAACATTGCAAAATACTTCCAGGATCAAAGTGATGTAGGTTCCAAGGCTCTCAGATCAAGTTGAGGTCCTCAGCCGGGCATTCAGAGTCAAAGGGCCAGCAGGGAGGAGGGCAGGCAGACCCAAAGGTGAGGTTACCTTGAGAAGAGAGATATACAACCTGGGTAACTAATCGAGGAATTAGAAACAAATGGGTAGAAATAGAAATGAGGCAGCTTTAAATTCAGAGTAAGGAAAACCCTTCTTGTCATTAGAGCTGCCTAAGTCACTTAACCCTGTTTGCCTCAGTTCCTCAGCTGTAAAATGAGCTGGAGAAAGAAATGGCAAACCACTCCAGTATCTTTGCCAAGAAAACCCTAAATGGGGTCACGAAGAATTGGACATGACTGAAATGACTGAACAACAACAATAACAACAAGAGTAGAACAGGATGCTGTAACCCACACTGCTGCTGGGGTATAACCAATTATACATATGCTGACAGAAACGCAATAGAATTGTGCTTCTCAATGCATGCAAACAATACCCTCTAAGAACAAACCACTAACCTGGCCTCTTAGAGGTCCCTTTAAGTACACTTCGTATGGAACAGGACAAGTTTCCCCAGCGGGATGTCAGAGGCTGAATGCGTTCCTCTGGGATGGTCCCCTGGCAAATCTCAGTCAACCAATCATCGATGCCCTTGAGGGCACACCAGCTTGCTCGAGTCTCAGATGTGGGGAACACAGGAGCCAGCTTTCTTTATGCCCTAGGAACAGGCTGATGACTGGGCTCTCAGGTAGGTTTTTTCTACTTTTAGCTGTGGGGCTTACTAAGTTTTCTTCAAAATCACTGATAAAATTGCTAATAATATTTTTTCATTGGTTGTTTGTTTTGTCACAAGGTCCACATGTGCATATCAGTTGTTTAAGAATGTACACATGTGGCTTAATAGGTCATACTGTAAAGGTGCTTATTTTGTTATTTAAAAACAACTTATTCAAAACAGCTCAATGCTGAAACAGAGACTTAAAAATGGAATCTGTTATGGTAGGTTAATGAACTATCTTATTAAGGTAATAGAACTTATTCTCACTACATTATCAGTTATGCTAGGTTGATGAATGCATTCCTACTATCTTATCAAGCTAATTTTCACTATTGCTCTTTCAGGAGGTTAGTGGGTTCCTCCTTATTAAACATCGTTAAGTAGATGCCAGATAGCCATCCTCCCCAGATTTCTGTACAAGTATGAGTTGGACTAAGTGACTTGTAGAATGAAAAAATAAATTGGTTGAAGAACTAGGGCACTTGGTTTCAAGTCTTGCCTCTGATAGGGTGACAGTGACTTAAACTTAGCCTTGCTGGGCCTTAACTTCCTCATTTTTAAAATGGGGGAGCTGAATTAGGTGACATCTTCTTAGTTTAGATCTATGATTTCCTAAGCCTCTTCTAATTCAGAGATTCTGTGATTTTGTGCATCAGGGATGGGTCTTATCAAAATTCTGCACTACATTGTAACCCTTTAAAAGGGTTCCTGAAGCTACTAATGTTCTCCAATTGCAGATTTTAAAATTCTTTGGTGGGTTACTGATGTTCAGAAAAATTGGTTTTTAGGGCAGATGGGCTGCTAAAGTAATTGTCATTAATTTTTTTTCCCATTAGACATCTTTTTTTTTTCTTTTCGGTTTTACACTTTCAGTTTTATTGATGTTTTGTTTTTATGCTACAAACTTTTACAGATTGCTCCCACTTTGTGAGAGGTCCCTTGTAACAACATAGAAGTAGTTAGGTAAAATTAAAACTAAATAGAAATAGTTAGGTAAAACAGTGTCTTCATCTGAAAATGCAGGCATCATTTCACATCTAACACCACCATCCCACCCCGATTTAAAAAAAATGAACAGATCTATTTTTTTTCTCCCTTCCTCCTTTTACCACTGGGGTAAAAAAGAAGGAAATAAAAAATTCTTTTAACAAATATACTGAGTCAAGCAAAACAAACTCCCTCAATGGTACACAAAAGTATATATGATTCACTGTGCACATTAAATCCATTATCTACTTGTATTGGATACCACATTTCATTATCCATTTTCTGGAATCAAAAATAGTCATAGGATTGTATCCATCACTGTTATTATAGCTTTCATCAAATGTTTTAATAGCATTGTTGTCATACAAATTGTTCTAGCTCTGCTCATTAGTCTTCATAAGTTTATAGAAGTCCTTGAAATTGATCATTCTTATAATATTGATGTCAGAATATAAATTATTTCTTTCCACTCGTATTGCTCTGCATCAGTTCACGTGTCTTTCCATATCTTTCTGAAATCATCAGTTTCCTCTTTTCTCACAGCACAATAGTACTCCATCACGTTTGTTTACCACAACTTATTGAGCTATTCCTCAATTGTTCCACATCATCTAAGTTTCTATTTTTTTTTTTGTTACCACCAAGAGAGCTGCCATAAATATTCTTGCACTTAAAAGACTTTTTCCTCTTTCTTTGATCTCTTTTGGGTCTAGGCCTGGCAGTATAGCTGAATCAGAGTGTGCATTGTTTAGTAATTTTTTTGCATATATTCCAAATTTCTGTCCAGAATGATTGCACCCATTTACAGGTTCATCAACTACAGCCTGCGCTTTTTAAACAAAGAAGTTGTTCCAGACAATCCCTCACAACAGCTGGTGTCTGACATTGGTATTCAACAATCCACGAGGATAGTCTACCACCGTTGTACTAAAAGGATAAGAGTGATTTTCATCATCAGTTTTCTAAAACTAAGATCGGTCACTGAATTTCATCTTTATTCTGATGTTTTTGCTTCTCTGAATTCATCATATTCCACTTTTCTCATAACATACCATCAGATTTATCAGTAGTGCATTAATGTTTCTTTTCCCACAGCCTCTCCAACATATATCATTTTCCTTTCCTGTCATCTTTGCCACTCCTATGGCTGGCTATGAGGTAATATACAAGAATTGCTTTAATTTATTTCTCTAATTAGAAGTGATTTGGAACATTTTTTCATATGACTATAGATAGCTTGGGTTTCTTCCCTTAAAAACTGACTTCATATCCTTAGACCACTTACTGACTGGAAAACGGTTTTGTTTTTTCCACATCAATTTGAATTGGTTCCTTATGTATCTTAGAAACGAGGCCTTTATCAGAGAAGTTTGCAGCCAAGGTTTTTTGTTTATTTGTTTGGTTTTTAACCACTTAATTGTTCCCTTTTTCTTCTTAGTTTTATTTGAATTTTTGTGCAAAACTTTTAAAATTCTATTCATCAAAATTATCCATTTTATTTTCTGTTATCTTTATTTCTTTTTGGTCATAAATTTTTCTCCTATCTATATACCAAGTATTTTTTTCTTCTTATATCACTAATTAATTTACAGTATGACCTTTAATGTCTAGGCTATGTACCCATTTTTTGCCAGTCTTTGTTTGTATAAGGTGTGAGGTATTAGTATAAATCTAATTTCTTCCACACTGCTGTAGTATTCTCCCAGAACTTTTTGTCAAATAATGAGTCTTTATCCCGGTAGCTGGGGTGTTTGTGTTTATTGAATACTAGGGTATTAGATACATTTCTTCTGTGTATTGTATTTTTAATCTGTTCCTCTGACTGATCTCTTTGTGTCTTTAAAACCAAACTAATAATTACTGTTTTGTAGTATAGTTCAAGATCATTCCCACATCTTTTCATTCCTTTTCTTGAGATTCTTGAACTTTTCTTCCACATGAATTTCATCATTAATTTTTCTTACTCTATAAAGTAATTCGTTGGTAGTTTGGTAAGGCATTGAATAAGTAAATTAATTTAGATAGTATTGTTACTCTTGTGATATTGGTTTTTCCTACCCATGAACAATAATATTTCACCAATTATTTAGGTTTGGCTTTACTTTTATAAACAGTTGCTTGTAGTTGTATCTATATTGTTCTCATACGTATTGCGGAAGGTAGACTTCCACATATTTTGTTTTGTATTTTAAGTATAAATCCAACTTCATCATAATGTGTAATCTTTGTGATATTTTATCTTCTTTGCTAATATTTTATTTTTTGTGTCAGATTTCTTTAGGGATATCAGACGATGGTTTTCTTTTTCTGTTTTGATTTTACTTGGTTAATATATGAAAACTAAAGACACGTACACATGATAGGAGGAATTTGGTAGGACAATTTTTCTCTTTTTGCAAACAATTTATGTCATATTAGAATTCATTCTTCTTTGGAGGTTTGATAGAATTCACTTTTGAATCCATCTGGTCCTGGAGTTTTGGTGATTTTTTTTTTTGGAAGTTCATTTATGACTTGTTTAATTTCATTCTCTAAAATTAGATTGTTTAAATGCTCTACTTTGGGTTCTAATAATTAGGATAGTTCATATTTTTGTAAACATTTATTTCACTTAAGTTATTGATTTTGTTGATATATTAATTGGGTAAATAATTTATAATAATGTTTCTTCATTTGTTGTTAATTCTGATTTTTTCACTTTTGATACTGGTAATTGGGTTTTCCTTTCTCCTTTTTAATCAAACAGAATAATAGTTTATTTTTTTCTTAAACTAACCAGTTCCTAGTTTTGTTTATTATTCAATGATTTTTTTCAGTTTTATTAATTTCTTTAATTTTCAGTATTACTATTTTGATATTTAAATGAAATTTTAAAAATTTATTTTTCTAGTATTTGTAGTTGCATTCCCATTCAATTTTATTTTATTTTTAGTTCCACATTCTCTCCCTCCCCCCATCTCGCCCATAAAAAGGATAAGAAATGCAAAACTCATTACAGATATGAAATCATGCAAAACAAATTCCTGCATTTGTCCTGTTCTGGAAGAAAAAGAAAGAAAGAAAAGCAAGAGGGGAAAATATGCATCAATTTGCATTCTGGGAACATGAGTTCTCTCTTTTCATCAAGAGTCCTTTGGAGCTGTAGTGGCTCATTGTGTTATTCAGAGTTACTAAGTCTTTCATAGTTTTATAATACCAGATTAAAAAAAATATATTTGTATTTTATTCCCCCCCCAATTACTTGTCAAGACAATTTTTAGCATTCATTTTTACAAGATTTTGAGTTCCAATTTTTTCTCCCTCCTTCCCTTCTTTCCTCTCTTCTGCAAATGGTATGCAATTGGATATAGGTTATATATGTGCTATCATGTAACACACATTTCTGTATTGGTCACAGTTGTGAAAGAAGAAATAGATCAAATGGAAAAAAAACCCCTACAATGAACAATAAAACAGGAAAAAAATGCTTCAGTCTGCATTCAAAGTCCATCAATTTTTTATCTGGGTGTGGATAGCATTTTCCTTCCTGAATCATTTGTACTTGTCTTGGATCATTGTGTTACTGAGAAGAGCTGAGTCATTCATAGTTGATCATTACACATTATTGCTGATACTGTGTACAAGGTTTTCTTGACTCTGCTTGTTTTGCTTTGCATCAGTTCATACAAGACTTTCCAGGTTTTTCTGAAATTTGCTTGTTCATCATTTCTTATTGCACAATAGCATTCCATTATATTCATATACCATAGCTTGTTCAGTCATTCCCCAATTGATGGGCATCCACTCAGTTTCCAATATTTTGCCACCTTGAAAAGGGCAGCTATAAATATTTTTGTACATGTAGGTCCTTTTCTCTTTTTAATGATCTTTGGGATACAGACCTAGCAGTGGTATTGCTGGATCAAAGGGCATGCACAGTTTGATTGCCCTTTGGACATAATTCCAAATTGCTCTCCAGAGTGGTTAGATCAATTCACAACTCCACCAACAGTGCATTAGTATTCCAATTTTCCCACATCCTCTCCAGCATTTATCATTTTTTTGGTCATATTAGCCAATCTAATAGGTGTGAGATGGTAGCTCAGAATTATTTTAATTTGCATTCCTCTAACCAAAAGTGATTTAGAGCACTTCTTCATATACCTATAGATAACTTTGATTTATTCATCTGAGAACTGACTGTACATATCCTTGACCATTTATCAAGTGGAGGATGGTTTGTATTTTTATAAATTTTATTTAATTCTCTATATATTTGAGAAATGAGGCCTTTATCAGACACTTGCTGGAAAGATTGTTTCCCACCTTTCTAGTTTCCTTCTAATTTTTGCTTGCATTGATTTTGTTTGCACAGAACTTTTTTATTTTAATATAATCAAAATTACCTATTTTACATTTCATAGTGTTTGTAACTCACTTAACTTCTTTAGGAATTTGGATACTTGGTACATATATGTTTAGTATTGATATTGATTCATTGTCAATGGTACCTTTTAGCAGGATGTGGTTTCCTTCTTTATCTCTTTTAATTAGGTCTGTTTTTGCTTTTGCTTTGTCTGATATCAGGATTGCTACCCTGGCTGAAGCATAATAGATCCTGCTCCAGCCCCTTACCTTTACTCTGTCTCTCTCTGCTTCAAGTGTGTTTTTTTGTAAACAACGTATTATAGGATTCTGGTTTTTGATCTGCTCTATCTACTTCCATTTTATGGGAGAGTTCATTCTGTTCACATTCACAGTTATGATTCCCTCTATCCTATTTTTCCTGTTGTTTGTCCTCTCTCCTTTCACCTTTTCTCTTATCACCCGTGTTTTACTTCTGTGTACCATTTCCCCTTTTCTGCCCATTCCTCCAACCTACCCCTTTTTATTTAATCTCCTCCCAACTACTTCACTCTCAGGTAACATAGATTTCTGTATTCAACTGATTGTTAACATCATTCCCTCTTTAAAGCAGTACTGACGAGAGTAAAATTCAAGCTATACCCATCGCCCAAGCTCCCATCTTCCCATCCACTGTAATAGGTAGTTTGTTCTTCATGTGAAATACACTACCTCATTCTACCTCTCCCTTCCTTCTGTACCCAGTGTATTCCTCTTTTCTCATCCCTTAGTTATTTTATGTTATTCCCTCAAATTCACCTTGTACCTGTACTACCTCTCTGTGTATATATGTGTGTGTGTATATATATATATATATACATATATATGTATATATATAAAAACACACACACACACATATAATGTTCCTTCTAGCTGTACTATTAGCGATACAGTTTTTAAGAATTACATGTATTGTCTTCCTGTGTAGGGATGTAAACACTTTACCTCTATTGAATCCCTTATGTCTTCTTTTCCCTTTTTACCTGTTTATGCTTCTCTTAGGTCTTGATATTGGAGATCAAATTATTGGTTTAATTCTAGTTTCCTGATGAAAGCTTGAAATCCTTCTATTTAATTGAATGAGGCTGGATTTGAACCCAGGTTTTCCTGACTCCAGGCCTAACATTCTATCTACTGCATCACCTAGCTAGCAACACTGTTCACAACTAGCTTGTGAACAATATGGCATTAGACAACCTTCTCCTTCTGAAAGGATAAGCTCGGGGCCCTAAGGGATGTAGTAGCCATGCTCTGGGAACCCTGTTCCTCAGTTCAAGTGGAAGTGGGGATAGTAGCTCCAAGGTGTATATCATCTATGTATCTCTATTACTGCCCCTGGGCAAAGACTAAGGTTACTCTAGTGACTAGTGACTGTCAATAGGAAATGACCAACCTAGAGCTCTAACCCAGGTACTCTGTCCCCAAGTACAGTATTCTCTTCACTGTGTCTCACTGGTGTTAGAGGTGTGACTGAAAGCTTCTTTCATGTGTTCTCTGTGGAAATCAGCTCTTGCCAAATTTGCCTAATGTAGTGCCAATGAAATATTTACAGCACCGACAATCACAATAAATATTCCTGCATGCTACTTGATTGCAAAATATAATGTGTTCTCCATGTAGAAGACAAAAGCAAAGCATTTATTCAGACACCAGAAAACCAAATCCCAGCACCAAGAAACCAAATCCATCATAGCAACATAGAAGTTAATGTACCACAATGTAGCAGAGAGTCACACCATACTTTAGCCTTCCCACAAACAAGACCAATACAAGACCAATATTTTACTCACGAGCCTGACTAACTCCTTCCCTGAGCATCCTCCCTCTCCCACCATCTATCTGGCTCTGACTCCCAGCTTCCTGTGGGCTCTGCTCTACCCTTCAGCAAACTCTTCCCACCACAGGCTCCATGTGATCACATTTAACCTGTTAGGAGACAGAGTTTATTTTGAAAGCAGGGAAGGTCTTCAGATTCCCTTAGGCTTATTAAGGGGCAGGGAAGGTCTTCAAATTCCCACTACCACTATACCTCCTCACCCAATTTACTGATAGAACCTATAGATTTAGAACCAAATTGAACCTTAGAGGTCATCTAGTCCAATTCTCTCCTTCTACGTAGGAGGAAATTATGACTCAAGGAAGTTAAGTAACTTGTTCAAAGTTATACAAATAAGAAGTAGTAGATTCAGAATCTGAGTTCAATTCCCTGTCTCTAGATCTGATCCTTTTTACATTGTGCCATGTTGTAACTACTTTTGTATTCTATTTTGATTCTGCTACATGGGTGACATAAGGGTGACAAGAGAGCCAAACCTAAATAATTACATGTAGCATTACCACAAGTGGGTGAGTGGCAGTTCAGTGATATGAAATCAACATGAGAGCCTAACTTAGGTTGGACAAAGAATATTGCTTTCTGTTCAATTTACGTGGATTTGCAAGAGAGTTTTTGTAACAGGTTCTTTATATTACCTGAATTTGTTTTCAGTTGCCTCAGGCATGTATTGGGTATATTGTTAATCAGGCCATTGTTACACCTTTCTCTCTCAGTCCTTGTCATTATCATCTACTGACTTCCTGGTTACTAGATGTTCCACAATTCAGCTTATCAAAGTGTCCACTGTTTTATTAAGATTTCCCACTTTCTCTTTTAAGTCACTGATTCTCTCATTTGTTTGTTGGGGGTTTTTTTGAGTCCTTATTTAGGAGCTCTGGTTTTCCTCATCTTTTTTTTTCTTTTCATCTTTGTTCGTTTTCTTGAGTCTGTGATGTAGTTATCTTATGTCATGGTCCTTTTCCTCTAAACTAACCCCTCTCCCCATCTAATCCCCCCTCTTATGATAAATCATTTTAAAAATAGCTAAATGAAATAAACCTAGATAACAACTGTGTTTTTCTTACTCTTATTTAACTTCTTTAATTAAACACTTTATGCTGGAGATTCTTTAATTGTTCCATTCTCATTTGTAGAGAGCTACTGTAAATATTATTACAGCATTATTAATATCTTCTTGGGATTTCTCTTTCCTTTTTTATGCTCATAGTACTTCTTTTTTTATTTATTCATTTCTTCAATTCTCGTTGCTGTTTTTTTCCCCATTAGATTTTCATTGTGTAGATTTCTTTCCTCTTTTTGGTTATCATTGCCTTTTTCAGTTGGTGCATTTTTGTATTTTTTGAAGTGATGAACGGGAATTGAACTTAGATAACATTATTCACTTAATTATCTTGCTAGCATTCACTTTTTTTTTAACCAATTTTCTCCAAAATTCTGTAACCTAGATCAATGTCTTCTTTACCATTCTTTCCCCTGACATCATTTTGGAATACTTTGATCACTATGTAAATGACCCTTCTAACAATCTGCCTTTACAGCCTCTTGAATACTACAATTAAGATTTCTATTTCTGTTCTACTTATTCACTCACCAAGGGGGTCGTACTTTAAACATCTTCAGCACATAAAACCATTCCATCTCTAAGATCTTAAACACTGAAATTCTCTTATGTGACCATAATATCCCTTTCCCCACTGCCTTACATGTTCCTCACCCTTACCATGATTTTAGTCTCTTTTTTCTGAAGTGAATGGGCAAGGTCACCTAAGTCAACTTGTACTTGAATAGATGTCTAGCATATTTTTGAAAATCTTTAAAGAGAAGAAACCCACTAATTCCTGAGACAAACCATTCTATTCTCATATATTTCATTCTTCATTCTCTTATTTCTTTCCTGTTCTCCCATTTTATCAGCCCTATTCTGGTTTCCCTTTCCTCTTCATACAATATGGTCATCTACTTCAATAGTGTAAGCTCTTCCACCCTCAAACTTCTAGTCTTCTTAACCTCCTTGCACTTCTGCCTTCAGTCTTGATTAACCCCTACCTTATGTATCCTCTGCTCTTAAACAGAGGAACTTCTAAACATTGTTGAAAATCAAAGAAAGTTGGTTTTTGAAAAATAAATATTTTATTTGTTCCATTATATTTAAAAACAATTTTAAACATTTGTTTTTTTTTTAATTTTGAGTTCCAAATTCTCTCCCTCCCTTCTTCTTTTCTCCCTTTCATTGAGAAGGCAAGCAGTTGGATAGAATTTATACATGTGCAATTGGACAAAACATATTTCCATATTACCAATGTAATGTAAACAACCCCCCCCTCAAAAAAAAAGAAAATAAGAAAGCTAAAAAGAAGTATGCTTCAATCTGTATTCATACTCCATCAGTTCTTACTCTGGAAGTGTATAGCATTTTTTTCACCATGATTCCTTTGGAATTGTCTTGGATCACTGTATTATTGAGAATCATTTACTGTTGATCATTGTACAATATTTCCTACTGTGTACACTATTCTCCTGGTTCTGTTCATTTCACTTTGCATCAGTTCACATAAGTCTTTCTAGGTTTTTCTGAAAGCATCCTGCTTATTATTTCTTTTAGCACAATAGTATATATCATAATCATGTACCACAGCTTATTCAGCATTTTCTCAATTTCCAATTCTTTGCCATCACATAAAGAGCTGATATAAATACTTTTGTAGATATAGATCCTTTTCCTTTAAAAAAAATCTCCTTGGGATAGAGACCTATTAATGGTATTGCTAGGTCAAAGGGTGGGAATGATTTTGGATCCCTTTTTGGCATAATTTGGCATAATTCCAAATTGCTCTCTAGAATGGTTGGATTAGTCCACAACTCTACCAACAGTGTTCAAATTTTCTTATATCCCCTCCAGCATTTATCATTTTCCTTTTCTGTTATATTAGCCAATTTGATAGGTGTGAGGTGCTACATTAGAGTTGTTATTATTTGTACTTCTCTAATCAATAATGATTTAAAGCATTTTTTCATATGACTATAGATAGGTTTGATTTCTTCATTTGAAAGCTACTTGTTCATATCCTTTCCCCACTTATCAATTGGGGAATGACTTGTATTCTTATACATTTGACTCAGTTCTTTATATATTTGAGAAATGAGACCTTTATCAGTTAAACTGGCTGTAACTTTTTTTTATTATGATTACTGTGTCTTTCCCTTATCCTATTTTCCCTTGTTTATCCTCCTCTCTCTCTCCTTTTACTGGATCTTTCCTCAAAAAATGTTTTGCTTCTGACTACCAACTCCCCCAATCCTCCCTCCCTTCTATCAACCCCCTTTCTCTTACCACTTTCCCCTCCTACTTCCTTTAGGGTAAGTTAGATTTCTGTACCCAACTGAGTATGTATATTATTCCCTCTTTGAGCCAATTCTAAGGAAAGATTCACATGTTGTCCAACCTCCACCCCCTCCTTTTTTCCCTCCACTGTAAAAGCCCTTTCACACCTATTTTATATAAGATAATTTACCCCATTCTACCTCTCTTCCCCCTTCTCCCAGTGCATCCCTTTTTCTTATTCCTCAATTTTTTTAGATAACATTCTATCATAGTTTACTCATACCTATGTCATCTGACTATAAATGCGCTTTCTAACTACTCTAATAATGATAAAGTTCTTGGGTATTATAAGTATCATCTTTCCATGTAGGAATGTAAATAGTTTAGTTTTATTAAATCCCTTGTGATTTCTCTTTCATGTTTGTCTTTTTTATCCTTCTCTTGAGTCATATATTTGAAAGTCAAATTTTCTACTTAGCTTTGGTCTTTCTATCAGGAATGTTTGAAAGTCTTCTACTTCATTAAATACCCATTTTCCCCCCTGAAGGATTAAACTCAATTTTGGTTATTCTTGGTTGTAGTCCTAACTCCTTTTGCCCTCCAGAATAGATTCAGAACGCTCCAATCCTTCAATGTAGTGCTATCCATGATATTTGAATTGTTTCTTTCTTGCTGCTTGCAATATTTTCCTCTTGATTTGGAAGCTCTGGAATTTGGCTGTAATACTCTTTGGAGTTTTCATTTTGGAATCTTTCATGAGGTGATTGGTGGATTCTTTCAATTTCTGTTTTACCCATTGGTTCTACGCTGTCAGAACATTCTTCCTTGATAAATTTTTATGATGTCTAAGCTCTTTTTTTGATCATGGCTTTCAGGTAGTTTAATTATTCTTAAGGTATCTCTCCTGTATCCATTTTCTAGATCAGTTGTTTTTCCAATAAAATATTTCACATTTTCTTCTATTTTTTTTCATTCTTTTGATTTTGTTTTTTTGTTGATGGCTCATGTAATAATTAGCTTTCACTTGCCCAATTATCATTTTTAAGGAAATATTTGTTTCAGTGAATTTTTGTACATTCTTTTCCATTTGGCCAATTCTACTTTTTATGAGTTCTTCTCTTCAGTGGGTTTGTGTGTCTCTTTTACCATTTGACCTGTTCTGTTTTTTAAGATGTTATTTTCTTCAGTATTTTTTGTGCTTCTTTTACCAAGTTTTTAACTCTTTCCCCATGATTTTCTTGCATCACTCTCATTTATTTTCCCATTTTTTCTTCTACTTCTTTTATTTGATTTTGAAAATCACTTTTTACCTCTTCCAAGAACTCTTTTTTGTTCCTGAGAACAATTCACATTTTTCCTTGAGGTTTTGGACGTACCTGTTTTAACTTTGTTGTATTTACTCAAGTTTGTGTTTTGATCTTCCTTATCGCCATGGTAACTTTCTATGGACAGGATTTTTGTTTTGTTTTGTTTTTGTTCTTTGCACATTTTCGTAGCCTATTTCTTTACTTTTAACTTTTTTGTGAAATTTGAACCCAGCTTCTGGTGTGGAGGGGGTACTGTCCCAAACCTTAAGGTTTCCTGTGGTGCTATTTCCAGAACTAGTTATGGGGGAGGGGGAGGTCCTAAGTTTTCAGTTCTTCCAAGGTGGTGTGATCTAAGGAAAGGTGTGATCACTGCTTTCATGGTCTTCGCTCTGGTCTGTGAGTGACCACAAGTACTCTTTTCCACTCTGGAACTGTGACCAGAGTCTCTGTTCTCCTATAGATATAACCTCTGCTGTGCTAGTGCTCCTCCTCATCCTGGAATTGTGACCTAGAACTCCATATGTGAAATTTAGCAGAGTCCTGCACCTAGTGCCAGCAGATAGTCCCCTGCAACCTTCTTTTGAGCAGTTATCTGATCTACTTACCATTGATGGGCTGAGAGCTTTGAATATAATTTTGCCAATTCAGTCACCCCCAAGGCCTGCAGTTGGTTTATGAGGGCATAGCTATAATGGAAAGGGAATTTGAAGATCTTCTCTGCCCCTTTACAGACCCAGGGATTTTGAAGATCTTCCCTGAACCTTGCTGGGCCTTACTTGGAACCCAACAAGAGAAGGTTGCTTAAAGGAGGCTTGTTTTCCAGGAAGGCTTATACCTTTTGTTACTTTTTAATTAGGCAGTGGATCACAAAGGTTGTGATGTTCTCTGACCCTGGAGAAGACTATATATACTCTGAGGTAAGGGTTTGCTTTGGGGCTCACTTATGGGAAGAGTTGTGTGATTTGACCAAATGAGACTCTGGGTAGCCATTGAGCCCATTGGCTAGGTGGTGCAGTAAATGGAGCACCAGCCCTGGAGTCAGGAGGACCTGAGTTCAAATCCAGCCTCAGACACTTAATACTTACTGGCCTTGTGACCTTGGGCAAGTCATTTAACCCCAATTGCCCTACCCTCCAAAAAGCCAGGAAAAAAAAAACCTGCACTAGTAGCCATCCTGGGTATGCTAGGGTGCTTGCTGTTACAATAACCTATGCTAGGCTGTGTTCTATTCTTACCCTAGTGAGATAGACCTTTCCTGTCTAAATTGTCTTGACCTGGAAAATTGTTTTACTGCATCTTTTTGTTGGTTCTGCTGCTTCACAATTTGTTTTCAGTCATTTGAGGGTACTTAGCTACTTGATACTGGTATTACATTGGTAGTCTTTTTGTAAATATTTCATCGATTCTTTCAAACTCTCCAAAGAGGCTATTAAAAACCTTTCTGCTACATTTTCTTCTCCTTGACCCTTCCTCTAACCTTGCACTTTTTTTTTAACTGATGACTGAGGTCATCTGACCAAAACTCCCTCAGTTTTTTTGCTCTACTTTTTTATTCCCTTAGCATCTTCCCTTTGTCTTTCCTTCTCTTCAGAAAAAGAAATGGCTTTCTCTTCTAGTCACCTCATAGACCTCATTGATTATTCCCTTTCTGTCAGAGATTTTAAATTATTTTCTCTCCTCTGGTTCCTTCCTCTTATTCTATAAATATGTATAAATTTCTCCTAGCTTAAAAAATAAAACACAGCTCTTAACTTGACTTAAGTATTTCCTCAAGTAATAATGTTTAACCTTATCTCTCTTTTCCAAGTTCATTGCCAGAGTGCCAGAAAGAGCAGTATGTCTTTACTGGTATTTAACTTTTTAAACACCTACTCTTTTTTCACTCCTATATCTTTGCTTTGATGTCCTATCCTTTGTTCTCACCCACATGCAGGTATCTCTCTCACATGAGCACACTCTCAGAAAGCTAAGGTCTTTTCCCTGGTAACATGCATTATCTCATAGCCATGTTTTCATTCAAACCCATTCTCTTTCATGTTCTCTCTTTTTCACATGTACACTCAAACTTCAAACTAATACTCAGAGCCCTTCCCTTCTTACAGAGTTGGCCCTTAGTTTGTTTCTCTATAGCAACAGAAAAATGATCAGGACAGAATGCATCTATAAATGTCACTAAAAAGCGGAGATGACTCATAACGCATTTTTGTATACCCACAAGTCAAGCAAAAAGGTGGGGAAGTACTTCTGCAGGAGGAATGGTCATCAGAATGCCAAAGAAAGAGATCCAGATGAGTAGCTTGAAGCTTTTTTTTCTTTCATTATGTTATAAGATATGTCCCTCACTCCCTCCCAGCCCCGCACTAGAGAAGGCCAACGTTTGACAAAGATATCAATATGAAACCATAAGATAACCTTTGTAGTTGATTTGAATCTTCATATTACTCAGAAGAGCTTAGTCAGTCAGTCAAACAATGTTGTTGTTCCTGTATACAACTTTCTTTTGCCCCTGCTCATTTCACTCTTCCTCATTTCATGAACATTTCCATGTTTTTCTAAAATCTAACACAATAGTATTCCATCATTATCATATACCACAACTTATCCAGCCATTCCCCAATTGATGGGAATCCTCTCAATTTCCAGCATTTTGCCACCATAAATGGAGCTGCTACAAATATTTTAAAACATGTAAGTTCTTTTTCTTTTTCCCTAATAACCTTGGGAAACAAACCTAATAGTGGTATTGTTGAGCCAAAGGATATACGTAGTTTTATAACTCTTTGGGCAAAATTCCAGATTGTTCTCCAAAATGATTGCACCACTAGTGTATTAATAATTTTTCCACATCCTCTCCAACATTTGTCATTTTCTCCTTCTATCATTTTAGCCAATTTAGGTGTGACATGGAATCTCAAATTTGTTTTAATTTATATTTCTCTAATCAATAATGACATAGAGCCTTTTTTTATATGATTAGAGTTAACTTTGATTTCTTCATTGGAAAACTGCCTTTTCATATCCTTTGACCATTTATCAACTGGGGAATGACTCATATTCTTATAAATTTGACAAAGTTCCCTATATATTCGAGATATGACACCTTTATCTAAGAAACTGTTTCTAAAGATTTCTTCTCA
>CM053583.1:278970103-278991554 GCA_028627135.1 Pseudochirops cupreus | reverse complement strand
AAAATTGTAAAAATGATTGAAAATATAGCTAAGAAATGATTTCTTTAAGAATACAAGTCATTCCTCAATTGATAAATGGTCAAAGTATATGAACAGGCAGTTTTCAGAGGAAAAAATTAAAGATATCTATAAGCATATGAAAAAATGCTCTAAATCATTCTTGATTAGAGAAATGCAAATCAAAACAACTCTGAGGTACCACATCTCACCTGTCTGATTGGCTAAGATGACAGAACAGGAAAATAAATGCTGGAGAGGATGTGGAAAAATTGGAACACTAATGCATTGTTGGTGGAGTTGTGTACTGATTAAACCATTCTGGAGAGCAATCTGGAGCTATGCCTAAAGGGCTATAAATAAGTGCATACCTTTTGACCCAGCAATACCACTTCTGCAATTGTATCCCAATGAGATCATAGAAGTGGAAAAAGGACCTATGTGTACAAAAATATTTATAGCAGCTCTTTTTGTGGTAGCAAAGAATTGGAAATCGAGGGGATGCCCATCAATTGGGGAATGGCTAAACAAGTTGTGGTATATGAATATAATGGAATACTGTTGTGCTATAAGAAATGAGGAGCAGATGGATTTCATAAGAACTTGGAGAGACTTACATAAACTGATGTTGAGTGAGAAGAGCAGAACCAGGAGAAATTCGTACACAATTAGAGACGCAACATATGTGTGATGGCTGACTTTGATAGACTGGGCTCCTCTCAGCAATGCAGGGTCATAGGACAACTCCAAAAGACTCATGATGGAAAGAGATATCTATATCCAGAGAAAGAACTACAGAGTCTGAATGCAGATTGAAGCAAACTACTTGCTCTCTTTTTTTTTGTTTTGTTTTGTTTCTTCTTTCTCACTGTTCACTCCATTGGTTATAATCCCTCTTTACAACTTGACTGATGTTTAATGTGAAGGTATTTGTGGAATATATATTCAATTGCATGCCGCCATGGGGGAGGGGGAAGGCAAAAAAGAGGGAGGGGGAGAAAATTTGAAACTCAAGGGATTGAGGAACTAAATGTTGTAAACTAAAAGTGAATAAATAAATTTAAATTTTTTTTTAAAAAAAGAAATTATCTCTTTGCTCAGATATCTCATAGCACTTTACCTGACAGTCCTTCGCTCTTATCACATTATACCTTGTAGGATATTTATTATGATAGAATTCAATGCTGTTGGGGATACAAGAAAACAGGTACATTGTTATGATATTCTAAACCAGTGGTATCAAACTCAAATAGAAATGAGGGTCACTAAACCATACACAGGACAGGTGGATGGCACAGCTCATTTAGCTTGTAGGCTTGGAATTAGGAAGACTCATCTTCCTGAGTTCAAAACCTGCCTCAGACATTTATTAGCTGTGTGACCCTAGGCAAGTCAGTTAACCCTGTTTCCCTCAGTTCCTCATCTGTAAAATGGTCTGGAGAAGAAAATGGAAAACGACTCTAGCACCCTTGCTAAGAGAACCCCCAAACAGGATCACAAAAAATTGGACATGACTGAAACAACTCAACAGCAAAACCATATATTAATGATCCCTGTGGGCAACATAGTGACTTAGTTTTCAAATATATTTATTTATTTTGCTAAACATTTCCCAATTATATTTTTAAAAATAATTTGGATGGATATTTTGTTTCATATATCACCATAGTATCCCATGTATTTATCCCCTTCCCTGCCTCAGGAGCCATCCTATATGACAAATAATTCTTTTTATTTTTTAGTGAGAAAAAAAAAGTCAGCAAAACTAATTGATACATTGAGAAAGTCAGAAAACATGTGCACTGTGTCACATCTGTGGATCTCTTACCTTCACTAAGAGGTAGGTTGACAGTGTCTTCTTATATCTCTTCATTCAAGTACCAGTTGATCTTTATAATTTTATTACATTTACTTTTGATTTTTTGGGACATCATTGGTCTTTCCATTTACATTGTTGTAGTTATTCTGCATATTGTTTTCTTGGTTCTGCTTACTTCACTTTGCATTAGCTTATAGAGATCTTCCCATGCTTCTCTGTATCCATCCCACACTTTGTTTATAACAGCACAGTAGTATTTCCTTACATCCATCTATTATAGTTTGCTTAGCCACTTGAATCTATGGATCTCTACTCTGTTTTCAATTCTTAGCTATAGGAGTGCTGCTATAAATATTTTGAGGTATATGGGGATTGTTTCCTCTTAGAATTGCTTCCTCGGGGTATTAACCCAGTAATAGGATTTCTGGTTTAAAAGATATGAACAGTTTACTCAGTTTATTTGCATAGTTCCTAATTGTTTTCCAGAATGGTTGTACCATTTCACCGTTCCACCAACAATATGTTAGAATCCCTATCTTCTCACAATCCCTCCAACATTGTTGCCGTTTTTTGGATCATTTTTGTCAGTTTGTGGCATGTAAGGTAAAACCTCAGAGTTGTTTTGATTTGCATTTCTCTTATTATTAGTGATGTAGTTGTTTTTGTGTGTGTGGTTGTGAATACTTTGAGTTCTTTTGAGAATTGTTTGTTCATATCCTTTGACCATTTATGTATTGGGGAATATGTATATATATTTATTTATTATATATCTTAGATACCAAACCCTTATGAGAGGTTCTCTTTTGTGAGTAGTTAATTAACAGGTTCAATATTTCTCCATTTGAAAAAGTATACTTTTAGACTAATGGTAACCATCTCAAGGGTGGGGAGGGAGAGAAAAAATAAATTTACATAATAATTTTGTTGTATATTTGAAGGGCATAGCAAGTTGTACATAGTAGTTTGCAGTTACAAAATATTTTGTACAGAAATTTTTCCTCAATAAGCTTCTTTTCTTTTTATCCTATCTGCATTAATGTTGTCTGTGCAAAAGCTTTTCAGTTTTCAGTAATCAAATTTATCTGTTTTATCTTTTGTAATTCCTTCTGTCTCTTATCTGGTTGAGTATACATCTCTTACCCATACCTGTGAGAGGTACATTACTTGTTTCTTTCCTATTTTTAAAGTAATGTGATCTTTAATACTAAGATTCCATATCCACTTAAAATGTATTCTAATTATATTTTAATCTTGTTTGGATAGTGCTTGGGAATGTTGTAGCTGTGACACCTCTGTTGTGAACAAATACAAACTTTGGAGAGTGAGCTGACAGTATGCAAGAGCTACAAAACTTACCAAACCCTTTGACCCAGAAATCTAACTTGTACTTAAATACTTATGAAAATTTATAATCTTATTAGTGCATATACTTCAATGGCACCTGTTTAAGGGAAATCAACCATCTCACAACAGAAAACTAGATACCCCAAATGGCCCAAGACAGTTAGTAGAGATGGTGTTTCACATTTAGAAACAGATTTACAAAAATTGGTATGTACTCCAAAGGCACTAGGATGAAACATAGAAATTCTTATTCTTGAGAAACATGCTAATTACGTGAAAGTAAAACACATTCAGATAGATACAACAACTTTGGTGTTATGTGGTATGGCGGAATGAATACTGTCTTTGGAATTAGAAGATCAGGGTTCAAATCCCACTTTTGATGCATACTACATATGTGATCATGAGTGACTTGCTTAACCTCTGCAGATCTCAGTTTCCTCATTTGGAAAGCAAAACAATAGGAACTAGATGGCCTTTGGGGTTCCTTCTAGATCAGTAATGCTATGATCTGTGAATTCACCAAGTCATACTTGACTGATGACAGGTCCCCACCACATGCTTAACAGATAGGTAAATTGTCATTAAATAAGAAAAACCTGTCCTTTTAAAAAATTATTTTTAATTTATGGAATAAAACAAGTATTTCCATAATAGAGTATAATTTTTAAAAAAGATGATTGTATATGAAATTGCAAATCTACTTTGCACAACTTGCTATTCCTCTCAAATATACAACAAAATTACTGTATAAATTTCCCCTCCCCCCCTCCATGGTTACCATTAGACATAAATAGCTACACTTTTTCGAAAGGAGAAATATTTGTATCTGTTGATTAACTACTCACAAAGGAGAACCTAAGCACTATATCCAAGCATATGATAAAATATCATTGCATTCGTTCTATATACTTTTTTTTTTGGTTGCTTTTTGGAGGGGGGAGGGTAGGGCAGTTGGGATTAAGTGACTTGCCCAAGGTCACACAGCTAGTTTTTTTGTGTGTTAAGTGTCTGAGGCTGAATTTGAACTCAGGTCCTCCTGACTCCAGGGCCGGGCGCTTTATTCACTGTGCCACCTACCTGCCCCTAGCTCTATATATTTTACTTGTTCACTTGCTAGGATTCAGGTTCAGTTAAAGTACTTGGATTGAACTGAATGTGGTAAATTATAGTCGGTGATCTCAGTGTTCTCCTTTTTTCAAATACCTATCCTTTAAAAAGTTTTTATTGTTATATTCTATTTTTACATTGCTAAAATTTCTTTTGGTATTGCTTCCACTCCCCCTTCCCAGAGAGCCATTATGTATAACGAATGCTTTTTTAAAATAGCATTTTATTTTTCCAATTACATGTAAAGACAAATTTTAACATTCATTTTTCATAAAATTTTAAGTTCCAAATTTTTTCTCTACCTCTCTGCTCCCTTCTCTAAGACAGCAAGCAATTTGATATGACTTATAAATGTAGAATCATGTAAGACATATTTCCATATTAGTCACATTATGAAAGAAGAAAGTTTGTAAGAAAAAAATTATACTTTGCCAAAGGAAAAAAAAACCATGAAAAAAAAATTTTTTAAATGAAAATAGCATGCTTAGATTTGCATTCAGATTCCATCAGTTCTTTCTCTGGATGTGGATAGCATTTTCCATCCTGATTCTTTTGGAATTGTCTTGGATCGTTGTATTGCTCAGAAGAGCTAAGTCTATCAAAGTTATCGCACAATGTTTAACAAATATTTTTTTTTTCTTTTTGGAGGGGGGAAGGCAGGGCAATTGGGGTTAAGTGACTTGCTCCAAATCACATGGGTAGTAAGAACAAACACTTTTTGAAAGAAAAAAGAGAAAGAGGAAAAAGTCAGTAAAATAATAATTTGAAAAAAACCTAAAAATATATGCAATATTCCACAGCCACAGACCCTCCACTTCTACAAAAGAGTGGGGTGGAAGGGAACCCCCATATCCTAAGGGGAAATTCACCTGATTCCAGACATCTACAAATGGTAGAACCTGGGCATTTTTTCCAAGTTATAAAGAGCTGCAAGAATTTTGAAGCAACATTAGCCCAAAAATAGTTAGGTGGAAGGGGAAACCTTTCAGCAAGGACCCAGGTATTTCCGAATGGAGTAATTGTCCTGAAAGCTTCCATGTAGTTATGTCCCTGAATCTAAGCTATCAAGCTACCACCTTTATAAGTTTTTTTTTTAATTCAGAGAAGAAGATTCAAAAGAAAAGAGTGATAGAATAGTTCATATGTGTATAGACCTTCCTATTTTACAAAGTTTATTTTTAATGACTTTTTGAGGGTATGTTGATGGTGAGAAGTCAACTAGACTGTGCATGCAAGCAAAGCTATTCATTTGCCTCTTGTCAAATAGAAGTTGATCAGCCAGAGTATCCCATGCTGAAAAGACTCCAACTAGCAGGGGCAGCTTGGTACGATGGAAGGAGTATTATGGCTCTGAAGTTAAAAGTCCTTGGTTCAAATCCTGCCTCTGAGACTTATTACTTGTCAGACCTTGGGCACATCACCTGGATCTCAGTTTCTTCTTCTGTAGAAATGAGAGGACTGGACTAGTTGACCTCTGATGATCCTTTTAACTCTAGATCTATGATCCTATAAATGCTTCCTATACGTTTATCCAATGTGAATATGTCTTCTACCAACAGATGGTGGGGAACTCCTCACTCATGAACCTCTTTGCACTCACTAGGCCTCCAATGGCACAAACAGTTCATTGCTCACTCGACTTTCAAAACCTTTCTAGCTTAATGGGAGAGTTTGTTACCAGAGCTTGCTGGTACCCAAGAACCCAGAGGTCTCATTATACCATGATGAAGCATCAGAGCAGGGCTTTAGTAGAACTCTTATAAGTTAATATTTATAATGACAACAATTATAATACTCATTCCTTGACTTTTTATTCTTTTATTCATTCAGTGAATATTTGTTACTGATCTAATATGTGCCTGCACCTGTGGTAAAATTAAAAAAAATCATCAGCACTTTATTAACTCTCTACATCTCCATAAGGCAAATCATCTTTTTATTTGCATAAAAATAATACACAACTATAGATCGGTCATTCCTCACACATTCGGAATTGTAGAACAAAAGATATATGTTCACACAAAGATCAGGAAGTGGGCTCTAGTTTTGGATTCTTTTGCTTCTTTCCACTCCCTCCCTGTCCAAACACACACACACACACACACACACACACACACACACACACACATACACACATACACACACACACACACATTTTCATCCCTTTGAAGTGTATGGGGGTTATACTTTTTTTTACTGTCACATTTTTAATGAGTATAAATATTCTTTAATTATTTTAATGACCTCTTGTGTATATCACCTTCATTTCGAAATGTTTTCCTTTTCTTCTTCCCTACCCAGTAGGCCATCCCTTATAACAAAAAATAAAATATAGAAAGAGGAAGAAGAACAATTTAGTAAATTTAATCAATGCATTAATGTTGTCCGCCAGTGTTTGTGATATTTGACACTCATAAATTCCCACATTTGCCAAGAAGGAAGGGCAACACTTGTCTCATTTGGACAATAGTTCAGTGCTTGCAATAAGCCCAGTTTCCTCAACACCACAGAAACCCAACCTTTAAGCATCACTTCCTGAGAGGAACAGCCCAAGGTTGGAAGATCCATAATTACAGAAAGGTCGATGAGGAAAAACTATGCTGAGCATAGTAAACATTCTCCAACATGACATTTTCACTAGAACTTGATATCAAGAACGTGTATGATAAAAGTATTAATTAAGCATTTCTTGTGTTCCAGGCAGTATGCTGAGCTCTGGGGGTGCGAATATAAATAAGCGAGATGTTTCTGTCTTTGGCCATGCGCGCGCGCACACACACACACACACACACACACTATACACACACACACACTATACACAGACACAGGCACATGTATGTGTATATATATATGGCAATGGTTTATTTAGGGTATGCACATGTGTACATGGTAAGCATTCCCATACACATACATACATGTGTGCATACGTGTGATATTGTCTTCCCTTCCACCTCTGTGAATCTAGGATCTCCTGGACTATGAATTCCTTTTGACCAGCCACAATTCATGGGAATGGATTTGGCAGGCAATAGGTTCTTCCTTACTAGAGTTTTTCAAGCAAAGGTCAGATAACCACTTGTAGGTTATTTTGCAGAAGAGATTATTTATTCATCTCTAAGTTAAATTAGTCGGTTGGCTTCTGAGATCCTACACACACATACGCATACACTTTGTATGTATGTGTGTATACGCACACACATATTTATATACACACATATACATATACATACATATATATCCAAAGAGATATATACATATACACATATACACATATGCAGAAATATAATATCTCTTACTGCTAGGCATATATGTGTATATGTTTTGGTTTTGACTTTTGGGTTTTTTTGCTTTTTTGGAGGATGAGGGCAGGGCAGTTGGGGATAAGTGACTTGCCCAAGATCACACAGCTAGTAAGTGTTAAGTGTCTGAGGTCAGATTTCAACTCAGGTCCTCCTGACTCTAGGGCCTGTGCTCTATTCACTACACCACCTAGTCAACCCCAATATATGTATGTGGTAATGCAAATGTATCTATACCTATATCTGTATATGTATATTTACTTCCCTCAAGTAATTTAATGAGGAAAGAGTGGTAGGGAATGAACATTTGCTACTATACTATAATGTAGAGATGGATGAGAAGTGTCATGGAGGCCAACGTCTTGGCAAGATAAGGCAAAAACTCATCCATAAGAATCAGGCAACCTAGCAGTGGAGTCTCACACTGAGGAGATCATCGACCTGTTGATATATTGAAAAATCAAAGAATAGTTAAAGAGTAAATATTGCTATATTAAAATATTTTTTATTTGATACCTTTGAAAATTTTATGCATATTGTCATGCTTTTATGATATGTATATACAGGTTGGGTAAGGATGGCATACATCCATCCATTTACTAATACACATAGGATGTCCCAAAAATCAATGGGGTCACCTTGCCAGATAGCACACTCCTTAAAAGTAGGAATTGTTTCATTATTTTTGTTTTTCTACTTAGCATAGTATTGATTGTTACTCCCTAAACGGAGTTGCCTCTAAGAGACAGCCCCAGACCTTAAAAAAATCCCCCGAACTTTTAGGGATCCATGCCCACAGTGCCAGACCTGAAGTCAGAAAGATGAATCTTCACGAGTTCAAATCTGATCTCAGACTCTTACTAGTGGTATGACCTTGAGTAAAAGTTAATTAACCCTGTTTGCTTCATTTCCTCATTTGTAAAATGAGCTGAAGGAGAAAATGGCAAATCACTCCAGTATCTTTGTCAAGAAAACCCTAAATGGGGCTGCAAACTGTTAGATGTGACTGAAATGACTGAACAACAACAACAAACCCAAAGGTCCATAATGAAGCCTCAAATTGCCCAGAGAGTCACACTAAAATGTATATGCCCCATTTATACCCAGTGACTCACATAGACTCATTGCTAACTAATAATTTTCTCTGCTTCCATGTCTGTTCTCTTTCTTTGGGACACCCAAACTTCACTCTCAATATAATGCATCATAAACACCAGGGTCTAGGTTCCACCCAATACTGCTGCATTCGTTATGAGCATCAGGAAAAACTACTGTAGCTTATTATTCTTAAATCCACCAAACTGGCTTGGAGGGATAGCATTAGCAGAAAGCCTCTACCAACTCTAGGGCATAAATGTTGTAAGTGAGAGTCTGTCTTGGTTTTAGGCCCTTCTATTACAATTTGGGTGTTGGCTTCCCTGTCTCCTCTGTGACTCTAGGATATCCTGGACTATTGACCACCCACAATTCATGGGGGTGAACCTTGGGAGGCTGTAGGTTCTCCCTTACTGGAGTTCTTTAAACAAAGGTCATGTGACCACTTATAAATTATTTTGCAGGGGAGATTATTATTCATCTCTGGGTTAGACTAGGTGGACTCTGAGATTATGTACCTTTCAACTCGGAGACTATGGGAGAAAGATGCAGCTCAGGACCATGGGGAAATCAGGTGGTCTGTGATAGGATGTTCACAGTTGTTAGATAAGTTCAAAACGGTTTATAAGATCATAGACTTGTAGCTGGAAGGGACCTTAGAGGACATCTCATGCAACACCTTCATTTTACAGATGAGAAATCTCTGGCCCAACATGACTTGCCCCAGGTCACACAGATAAGGTAGATTTCAAACCCAGAGGTCTCTGAGTGAAGAGCCAAAGATATTTTTACTGAACCATGGTGAGTTCATGTGGCCTACAAAGATCCCATATCCAGCAACCCTATGCCCTTGAAATACCTGGTGGTATAGAAATAAAGTGAGGCTGGTGACTTCGCACAGCCCTCCCTCACTTAAATCCAATTCACTTGCAAGTCACGGCATCACCTTCCTGATGGCAAGATCTTCTAAAATGAAGGACAAATAGCAGCAGCAAAAATAGGTATAGAAATTCTATTTTAAATGTCAGGAACAGGTGAACTGTGTGGTATGCTTTGAAGATCCCTTGAGTGTAGGTAGAAGGGATAGGAGCAGAGTTTTTGTTGCCCTGCAGTGGGGAGTTGTTTTCCCTAAAAGACCAGAAAGCTGTCCTTGGAACTTGACTGGTCTCAGCCTTCCTTGACACAGCATCTTGGTCACCTAAAGGCATAAGAAAAGTCCCAGTTACATGGAGTTGGGCCCCCATCTAACAGGGTTGTTCTGAGGATCAGAGATAATGTATGTAAAGCACTTAGCCTGGCACTGGTTCCCTCTGTACTTCCCACTTGGTGGATTTAAAAAGATCACTCAGTCGCCATACCTTGCCTTTATGCTAACCCAGTGTATTTATGTGTGGAGATAAGGAGAGTCCATGGCTCTTGCATACCCTTGCTGTGTTAGGGCAAAGTAAACTTAACTCTTTAATCAATTAATGACTTATGAAGAGTTCCTCATCTCATCCCAATATCATATCTGAACAGAGTGCTGGTATGAGAGTTGCCTCTAATATTGTACAAGTGATACTATCACTACCCCATCATCTGTGCTGGTTGGTAGGTTGGTTGGTTGGTGACTCCATGCCTGTGCATTGCTCAAGGTTAGGGACAGCAGGAATGGGTCATACTTGGTATCTTTCATGTTGCATAGACTCTCTCCTCGTGCCCAGAATGCACTCCCACCTCCTCTCTGCCTCCTAGAATCCTTAATTTCCTTCAAAATTCATTTCAGGTACCCTTTCTACAAAAACCCTTTCCAGATCCCTCCCCTTGACCTCAAGTTGCTAAATTATTTTGTCTATATTTTGTACCTTTATGTAAACATGATGTTACCTACTTTGGGATATAAACTCTATGAAAGCCAGGACTGTTTTATTTTAATCTGTGTAAACCCAAAGCCCAGAACATAGTGATTGCCTAATTAATACATGTTCAATGAAGGAATGAGAGCCTTCCACAACTTTGACTATAACTGAAGTTGGGTTGTGATATGAACCCATTGCTACATAAGCCTGTAGTGCCAACACAATATTCACAGCACTGATGGAGACTATGGATATGGCAGCATAGTGCTCAATTGCAAAATATTATAGACTCTCCATATAGAAAACAAGCAAAACATTTATTCAGACACCAGAAAACTGAATCCTAAAACCAGAAAGCTGAATCTGTCATAGTAGCAAAGAAGTTAATACACCATAGCAGCACAGATAGCTATACTATTCTTTAGCCTTCCCACAAACCAAACTCACAAGCCTAGTTGCCTGCCTGGGTGTGTCCTCTCTTCCCTCCCTCTCTACCTGCTCCCACTTGAAGTTTCCTGTGGGTTCTGCTCCACCCTTCAACAAACTCCTCTCACCACAGGCTCCATGTGATTACATTCAGCTTATTAGGAGTCAGGGAAGATCTCTGAAGTAGGGAAGGTCTTCAAATTCCCTTAGGTTTATTAAGGGGCAGGAAAGATCTTCAAATTACCATTGCCATTGGTGACATCCTCTGATTCATCCCTGATGGACATAGGCCAGGTTTCAAAAATATTCCCTCAAAAATGATCCTCTAGGGCGGGAATATTAAAAAATCACCTCAATATTCCAGAATTAGGGTCCACAAAAGATACCACAGAGACCATCTCCCTGGGTGTATATGTGGTGGGGAGGTAGTGTTGGTTGAGATCCAAGAGTAATGTTAATTTGTTAACTTAGAAATTCTGAATGATTCCCTGTCTACTTGATGAAAGCATGATGTAGCAAACAATATGTCATAGTTCCAGAGTTCAAAACCAGTTCTTCCACTTACTAGCTGCTTGACCTTAAGCAAGTCACAACCTCCCTGAGCCTGTTTCCCTATTCATAAAATGAATGAGGTTGGCCTAGATGATCTCTAAAATTCCTTGTAACTCTAAATCTATGATTCTATGACTCATGGTGCTTGTCAAGTGACAGGCCAATTGATTCATCTTCTAATGAAAGCATAGCTATTTTTCTTTGGAACTTTTTCTATGCCCCAATGGGAGGAGGACGGAGGAAGGTAGGAGATGGGTGGAGACTGTAAGACAGTAAAAAGAACTGAGGATATAAAAAAAAAAGAGTTTGGTTCCAGCAGAGGCATGACACTACCTGGGTGTGCCAGTGATCAAACAGGGAGTTAGCAGGCATGATGGTGCGTGCCCATTCTCCCTGCTGCCAGAGGGACTGAAGCTGGGCAGTCTCTAGTTCAACAGTTAGCTGCACTGGGCTGTGCTGAGTGTCCATACCAAGTTTGGCATTAATATGGTGAGCCTCTAGGCAGCAGAGGCCACCAGGCTGCCTTGTTGTTCAGTTGTGTCTGACTCTTCATGACCCCATTTGGCATGTTTTTGGCAAAGATACTTTAGTGGTTTGCCTTTTCTTTCCAATTCATTTTGCAGATGAGGAACTGAGGCAAATAGGGGTTGAGTGACTTGCCCAGGGTCACATAGCAAGTAAATGGTTTTTTTTTTTAATTTAATTTATTTATTTACTTTTAGTTTACAACACCCAGTTCCTCAATCCCTTGAGTTTCAAATTTTCTCCCCCTCCTTCTCCTCCCTCCTCCCCCTATGGTGGCATGCAGTCAAATATAGGATCTACAAATACCTTCACATTAAACATTGGTCAAGTTGTAAAGAAGGATCATAACCAATGGGGTGAACAGTGAGAAAGAAGAAATAAAACAAAACAAAACAAAAGGAGAGATAGTAAGTAGTTTGCTTCAATCTGCATTCAGACTCTGTAGTTCTTTCTCTGGATGTGGATAGCCTTTTCCATCATGAGTCTTTTGGAGTTGTCTTATAGCCTTGCATTGCTGAGAGGAGCCCAGTCTATCAAAGTTAGTTGTCACACATATGATGTGTCTATAATTGTGTACAAAGTTCTCCTGGTTCTTTACTCTTCACTCAGCATCAGTTTATATATGTCTCTCCAGGTTATTATGAAGTCTGTCTGTTCCTCATTTCTTATAGCACGATAGTATTCCATTGCACTCATATACCACAACTTGTTCAGCCATTCCCAAATTGATGGACATCCCCTTGATTTCCAGTTCTTTGCTACCACAAAAAGAGCTGCTATAAATATTTTTGTACATACGGGTCCTTTTCCCACTTCTGTGATCTCTTTGGGATACATCCCAAAAGTGATATTGCTGGGCAAAAGGGTAGGAACTTATTTATAGCCCTTTGGGCATAGTTCCAAATCGTTCTCCAGAATGGTTGAATCAGTCCACAATCCCACCAACAATGCATTAGTGTTCCAATTTTTCCACATCCCCTCTAACATTTATCATTTCCCTCTTTTGTCCTCTTAGCAAATCTGACTAGTGAGATGTGGTGCCTCAGAGTTGTTTTTATTTGCATTTCTCTAATCAAGAATGATTTAGAGCATTTTTTCATATGCTTATAGATATCTTTAATTTCTTCCTCTGAAAACTGCCTGTTCATATCCTTTGACCATTTATCAATTGGGGAATGACTTATATTTCTTATAGATTTGACTCAATTCTCTGCATATTTTAGAAGCAAGGCCTTTATCGGAGACACTGTTTGTAAAAATTCTTTCCCAATGTTCCACTTCCCTCCTAATCTTGGTTACATTGGCTTTATTTGTACAGAAACTTTTCAATTTAATGTAATAAAAATTATCCATTTGTATTTCATAATGCTCTCTAATTCTTGTTTGGTCATAAAATCTTCCCTTCTCCATAAAACTGACAGGTGAACTATTCCTTGCTCTCCCAGATTGCTTACAGTATCAGCCTTTATACCTAGATCATGTACTCATTTAGACTTTATTTTGGTATACAGTGTAAGATATTGGTCTATACCCAATTTCTGCCATACTATTTTCCAGTTTTCCCAGCAGTTTTCAGCAGTTTTTGTCAAATAGCGAGTCTTATCCTAAAAGCTGGGGTCTTTGGGTTTATCAAACAGTAGATTACTATAGTCATTGACTGCAGCAAGTAAATGTTTGAGGCCAGATTTGAACTTCAGTCCTCCTGATTTCAAACCCAGTGCTCTGTCTATTTCACCATCCAGCTACCCCAGTAGACTTCCTAAGAAAGGATAAATCAAAGCAAATGAAAACTCTCCTGTCGATCAATAATGGGATCAGAACTATGAGTAGCCTTGGTACTTCTAGCCAGAGAGAGATGGAGAAACCCAGTCTTTAAAAATAAAATAAAATAAAGTCAATTGGCAAGATTTAAACAAAAAAAATCTTCCTAAGAAAATAGAGCCTTAGAAATCTGGGTCCAAAGTTTGAGGTATTTTATAATAGCAGAAAGTTCCAAGTAGAAGTCAGCAAGAAATCTGTTGGGGCAAAGGCAGCAAAACAAATGAAGGAGCTGGGGAGAAGAATATTTATTTCAGGCAGCTTCCCAGCCCAAGAAGGGGACAATGTGTTAGCTCTATGTCCTTACTTGGCTGTGGTAGGACAGAACAGGCTGAGTTGACCGCTGGATGGGCATTCCGCAGAGAGATTCATTCACTGTGGAGGCCCTCCAAGGGCTTTCTGATGGTTAAATCCTAAGTGTTTGAAGGAAAGAAAACAAAAGAAGATGTTGAATAGAGATGTTCTTCAAAGATCCTTTGAGGAGGTTGACATAACTCAAACTCCATCTCTTGAATGAACAAGAATTTCAAAGTCTTTGCATAGTTTTCTGTGTTTACCCTTTCTGGGGATCATAGACCTAAAGCTGGAAGAGACCTTAGAAGTCATGTAATCATAAGATGATTGATTTTTACTTCAGAGGGATGTTTGAGGTCATCTTGTTTAACCTCCTTATTTATAGATGAAGAACTAGGGAGGGAGGGGGGGAGGGAGGAAGAAGGGAAGAAAAGAAGGAAGGAAGAAGGGGAGGGAGGAAGAAAGGAAGGAAGGGAGAAAGGAAGGAAGGGATAAAGGAAAGAAGAAGGGAAGGAAGGAAGGAATAAGGAAGAGAGGAAGGAAGGGGGAGGGAGGGAGAGAGGAAGGAAGGAAGGAAGAAAGGAAATGAAATAAATACTTATTAAGCGCATACTATGTGCCAGTTACTATAGTTAGTACTTTATAGATATTATCAAACTTGATCCTCCCAACAACCCCCTATGGGAAATACTATTATCCTCCCTCCCTGCCATTTTACAGTGGGGGAAATGGAGGCAGAAAGAAATTAAGCAACTTGTCTAGGATCACAGATCTAATAAGGATTTGAGGGAGAATTCAATCCCAAGTCTTTATGACTCCAAATCTTGCACTTTATTCCTCACACCATGATCTTTCCCCAGTCCTCTTATTTTACAGCTGAGGAAACTGAGAAGTAAAATAATTTGACTAACATCACACAGGTAGAGATATGAATCTAGCTCCCTGGCCTCCAAATCAAGTACTTTTTCTAGTGTTTTGGGCTGCTTCCAAAAAAGAAGAGAGGTGATATTAGCTAAGTGCACATGGCACTGGTGTTTTTGCACCTCTCGAGGTCATGATGTGTAGGGGGATCATGGTGTTGCCAATTTCATCTTTGGTCTCTCCACAGCCAATCTCATCTACCCTCCTTTTGATCCTTGTCTCTATTGCACAGTTGAGTCAAGGCCCTAAAAGTGACCATATAAACAGTATGGAACAACTGTTCATGAAAATCACTTACCCCATAAGACCCATAATCTCTTATCCACAAAAAAATGGGATTATATAACACCTTTAAAATGGATCCAGAGTTCCTCACATGTATTTACTTATGCCAAAGTACTCCCCAGTAAGCCAACTCAAAATATTGTTGGTTATCTTTCTGTGAGCTAGAGAGTAAGGAGACTCAGGCAAGTAATAGCTTCATCTACTTCTGGGATTTTTCCAGGAATCAGATGAACCTCTCATTATTTTCTCTAATTGTTTATACATTTGGCAAGAGAGAAGGTGAGAAGGCTATTTCAGTTTGTGACTGGAACATTAATGATCCAATTAGACAGATGAGGCAAGGTTATATATTAATACTGTTGACCTCTTTTCCATCTTGAGATACCCTAGAGCAAACAGTTTCTTAAATCTCAGTAGTCAGAATGAACCTTATCTTCATCATATAATATGTTGGTGTTGTTCTCCAAATTCATCTTTCATCAAAGATATTTAAGATGCTTCGTATCAATATCTTCCACATTTTATTCCTCCTTCAAACAATAGACATCTACTTGTTATCTCATGTGTAGTATTTTCAAGTAATTAAAGACAAGGCAGATATTGAAATTTAGTGTCGTAATGATATCCATTGAGAACACTAAGGTGTCTTCTAATTATAACTAAACTATTAGCATAAAGGGTGACTTAATTTGGGGCCAATATCACTTTGATTCTCATGTTATATTCTCAGTATTTCTGCCGAAAACATTGGTAGTAATCAATCTCATGATGTGTGACTGAAAGATCCAAGAGCTCTGGGACAGGCTTAGTAACTACGAGAAAGGGGAAGGACTTGAGGTGTTTTCAAGGACATGGTTGTCACCATCCTTTTCATAGAGAGTCATTGCTGCCCATACTCTTTGGTGTATGTTGCACCTTAAGACTCCAAGAGTTTGTAGTACAGCCCACTGTAGGAGACCTTTCTCACAGATACCTATTGCACAGTGTTATTCAACCACCAACATGTGGAAAGCCACCAGGTAACTTGAATCTCCAAAACTGTGCTTACCCATTCACAGATGTTTTACTTGGTTCTCTGGCTTGCCCATTAACAACACAGATCTGCTGGATTAGAAATGGAGGACAAGTTGAGAAATATTATAAATTTTACTTTTCTAGAGGAGAGATTCAAGCTGCTTAATTCAATTCAACAAATATTATATGTGTAATGAATGGTGGGAGTGGCTAGGGATTCACAATCAAAAGGAAATAGTTATTGCCCTTAAGTTACATTCTGCTGAGGGGCTATTATAATAATAATGATGATGATGATAGTAAACATAAACATTTATATAGTGCCTCCTATGGACTAAATGCTTTTCAAATATCTCTTTGATCCTCACTACAACACTGGGAGGTAGATGATATTATTGTTCTCATTTTATAGATAAGGAAACTGAGGCACACTTGTCCAGCATCATACAGCTACTAAGTGTCTGAGGCTGAGTTTGAATTCAGGTCTTGATTCTAGGTCCAGTGCTCCATCCACTACATTTTCTAGTTATCCCAATAAATAAATACAAAGTATTTACAATAATAATAATAACAATAATAGCTTACATTTACATAACACTAAGTTTTGCAAAGGGTTTTTACAAATATCTCATTTTATGCTCACAATAGCCCTGGGAGGCTGGTGCTATTATTATCCTCATAGATGAGGAAGCTGAGACAAGTGTCTTATCTGGGATCACACAACTAATAAATGTCTGCCAACCCATTTGAACTCAAGTCTTCCTCACTCCAGGTCCAGGGAAAGTAATTGCAAGAGGGAGAGTGGTAATAGCTGGTGAGGAGGTGCTAACCGTTGAGAGAAAATGGAGATAAAATCCAACCTCTGCTGGCAACTACCAAAGTCAGTTAACTGGGCTTTATTTAGTCTCTTCATCTGTACAGTGAAGGAGTTGACCTTGCAAATATGCAATGGGAGAGGTAGAAAGTGCTACAGAGATCATATGCTTAGCTGGAAGGAACCACAAAGGTCTTGGTGGCCTTTGTTTTTGGAGACAGTCTGTGTTAAGTGACTTGCCCAGGGTCACACACCTAGTAAGTGTCTGAGATTGGATTTGAGCTCAGGTCCTCCTGACTCTAGGGCTGGTGCTCTATCCACTGTGTCACCTAGCTGCCCAGCCTTTGTTTTATATAATTAAAAGCTGTTCTCTAAATGTTTATGTTCATTACAAGATGTAACCAAGATCCTGGTAGAAAGGAAGATAAAGAGGAAAAAAGGATGATAGGGTCAAGATCTTATTCAGAGATTTTGTGTGTAGCATCTTGTATGAAAGAAATGAATGCTATATACATACAAATCATTAAAGTAGATATTTAAACAAGACTACCCCCTGATAATCTTTTGATAATAAAAGAAACCCTTTATTATAGTGTGCATCATCTGAATTTTACAGGTCCTTAATTCTTTTGATACCTTTGCATTTGGGGGGAGGAGTGGGTATTATTATCTTGGTTTTATCCATGAGAAAATAGAATGATTTACTAAGCCCTTAAAGGTCATCCCCCCCCTTCAGGACATGCCCTGAGTCAGCAATAGTACGTGAATGAGAAACTAAAATATTCTTCATCTTGCCTCCTGCCCAGACCACATCAAACTCCTTGACCTTTTCCAAGGCTCCCAAACAATGAGGCAATCAACTTGAAAGGGCCCCCATGGAGCTAAGTGTATGGTTATATCTCTTTTGCTGGGGTGTATGAGTTCATTAAGTCACATTCTTTTAAACTGATTCATTTCATAGACTGTGTAAGGAAAGCCTATGGTGAATCTATGATGAATCTTTTTGTTAAACGAGTAGGATCATCATAGATTTAGAGCTGTTCAATCTTTGTTCTCAGAGAGGACCAATCACGTACATGATGTCTTGACTTTGTAGTGAATTGGATTTAAGTGAGGCAGAGCTGTGCAAAGTCATCAGCCTCACTCTCTCCTCCAGAGCCATGAGGATCAAGTGAGAAGACATAAGTCAAGTGTAGAAAGGGATTTGGGAGGTCATTCAGTTCAACCTCCTCATTTTAGAAATGAGAAGTTAAGTGATGTAATACACATCACTTAATAGGTAATTATTAGCAATTATTAGCAGAGCTGGTATTTGATTCCAGGTCCTGTGACTCCAGATTCAATAGTCTTTTCCCCATAAAACCATCTTTAACTTGTTTTCAGAATTTGGACTGTTTCATGATGAGTTTGTATTCTTTTCCCTCATTTAAAATTTGATGTGATTATATATGAAGAGTACTGATCTATGCATGGTCAACTCAACTCAACTCAAATGTTAATAATTAAGCATTTACCTTTCATTATGCGAAACTCTGGTATCATGAAGACAAAAATAATAAGTAGCTGAGATTTCTATGTTATTTCAAAGTTTTCAAAGCACTTAATATAACTTTGAACTTCAAAGTAACCTTGTGAGGTAATAATAATATCCATGGTATATTATTATTCTTATTTTACATGAGGAAACTGTGGTTCAGGCGTTTTAAGTCGCTTCTCCAAGGTCAGAGTGTCAGAGGTGGGCTCAGAATCTGGGTCTTCTTGATTCCTGTTCTAGCACTATATTGGCTCATAAAGCAAACCTTGCCCTTCGGGAATTTGTATGACATGCAAATACCTGGTAGTTTGAGGAAGGAAAGCTCATTGATAACTCAGAGGATCCAGAAAGGTTTGAGTAGGACATGGAGACCTAGGCTAAACCTTTTGGGAAACCAAGATTCTAAGAGGTGGGGGTGAGGAAGAAATGCCTTTGGGATATGGGAACCTCTTGAAGACTGGAGATGAGATTCCAAGTGCTGATTCAGAATGGAATTCCACATCCATTCAGTTCAATTCACCAAGCATTTATATTAAGGACCTACTATGTGCCAGACACTGATGGTATAAAAATAAAGCCGTCTCTGTTTCAGAGAGCTTACATTCTATTACTGAATGTCTATCAGTAATTGGTAAGCTAGAGTCAATTGTATTTTTAAAAAAATGTTATTTAGTACTTGCAACATCTAACATCTTACTACTTGAAGAAAGTAGCCATCATTTACAGGACTTTGGCTCCTCTTGCACACACACACACACACATATATACACACACACACATACATATTCATATATATATATGTTTATATGTGTGTGTATGTATGTGTATATATTGTCGACCTTATTAAAGAGTTTGGTTAAAAGAGACAAAGAAATAGTATTATACAATTACAACATTTATTTGTTATTCCCTTAAGGCTAGTGGTACTTGTACAAGGAGCCAGGAGCTGAGTCCTAATTGAAAAACAGATGAATCAAAAGACTTTTTATACATTTTAGAACCATCCCAATTCAGAATGACCATGTCACAAAACTTTATGACTTCCATTTGTTACCATCTATATGTGAGAAAGAAGTTAAATGCAAATTGACAACAAAGCAGGATCTATTTACATTTTCAGGATATCTGTTTTTCTCCCAAGATAAGGGGTAATCCTGTCTCCAGCCCTATCTGGTTTCTGATGTCTTGCTGACACAGAAGGCAAGGGAAAGCAGTTTGTTTGATTAATTCAGAGTTTGGCCAAAATATGATATTTAATGATAATAATTTGATACACACATATCTATATCTGTATCTGTATCTCTATCTATATCTATACATACATACCATACTCCCCATGTCCATTTTTACAATTATTTGGAAGGCATTAAAATATATATTGTAATACCTTCCTATGACATGTGTGTATATATATATATATATATATATATATACATATATATGTATACACACACACACACATGTATATATACATACATATATACACGTGTATATTGAATGACAAAATATATACTGGGGACATCTAGGTGGCTCAGTGGATAGAGTGCCAGTCCTGGAATCAGGAGGGCCTGAGTTCAGATTCAGCCTCAGACACTTACTAGCAGTGTGACCCTGGGCAAGTCACTTAACCTGTTTGCCTAGTTTCCTCATCTGTAAAATGAGCTGGAGAAGGAAATGGCAAACCACTCCAGAATATTTGCTAAGAAAACCCAAAAAGGGTTTGATATGACTGAAAAATGGCTAAACAACAAAATATATATTGATTTAATTTGGAGGATCACAGCAAGTTCTTGGAATCTCTCTTCCTTGTCATCTGCTGAGATCAAGTGTCTTGCTGTCTGTGGATACTCATGTAACTCCACCATGGATTCAAGTACCTCTAAGGCATCTTTCCATCTAACTATAACTTCCTTTTGTCTTCAGGTTTCATCTCTAGCAAGAATGCCATGATTGATATTATTTAGTTTTCCCCTAGTTTTTCCTAGTGTGTTTGCCTTTTGGTTATTAGACACAGACCTCTCAGAAGATCTGTCTTGCATGATGGGTCCCAGTCACTTTGGGTCTTCTTAATTCCCTGACTTTTTTGCCCTGACCTAGGTAACACCTGGGGATGCCATTATATGTCACTCCCCGCCTCCAGAGTTTGCTTAGAAGTATAGGGGGTCATATATTTAGACCTGAGAGATTCTAGAGATCAAGTCCAACCACTTTATTTTACAAAGGACTAAACTGGGTCTCAGAGTGGCTTGTCCACAGTCACACAGTTGGCAAATATTAAGGCAGGATTCAAACCTAGATATTCTTCTTCTTCTTCTTTTTTTTTTTTTGCTTTTTGGAGGGGAGAAGGCAGGGCAATTGGGGTTAAGAGACTTGCCCAAGGTCACAGGGCTAGTTTTGTGTTAAGTGTCTGAGGCCGGATTTGAACTCAAGTCCTCCTGACTCCAGGGCTGGTGCTCTGTTCACTGTGCCACCTAGCTAAATCTAACTCTAACCACTATACCATACTGCCTTTCAAAAAATAATACTTGGTATTATCAGATAGTGTTCCACCTAAGTACTAACCAGATGCAAACAAGCTCAGCTTCTGAGATCAGATGAAATTAGGCACGGTAGTGATGAGGTGTAGGCTCTGGGACCCCTCTTGAGTTCTCCTTGAATCTTTGAGGTACAGGCTCTGGGAAACCCCTTGAAGTCTGACTGAATCTTCCCACTTGATGAGGCATTTGCAGAGGCCATAAGTATTTCATTGTGGCTGGGCCCAAACCT
>CM053583.1:278957668-278970003 GCA_028627135.1 Pseudochirops cupreus | reverse complement strand
CAGGACCCAGCATGTTGGTATTTTGAGGTCTCAGGCACCCCTAACCCTCTTAGTGCGTAATCCTCTTCATTTTTATGGTTCCCTGATACCGGGAAAAACTGCTAATCTCAAGCTCTTCTCCAGCCGGGACTGGAAGGTATGTAAGCATTTCTCTTTCCCTATTGCATTGCCTTTTTGTTCTCCAAGTACCTTGGAGGGATGTTTTTTGTGTGTTTTTTTGTGTTTTGTTTTTGTGGGCCTGACCTCTCAGGTCCCATTAGATCAGACAGCTAGGTACTCAGCCTGACCTCAGGTTCTCAGTCCTGTTTGGTTATGTTGGAGAAAACGGACATGGGCGCAGCTTCTGAAGAATGGAGGACAAGGACAGATGCCTCATCTGGAAGTATAAGCCAGATTCTTTCAATTCTCTCAGCGCTAGGGAACTGGGAAAACTCAAGGTATTTTTTTGTAAGTTTTTTGCCCTGTTTTGTTTTGTTTGTTTTTTGAGGCTTACTCTCAAGCCTTCCTTTATGGAGGAAGGGACTTCCAGGCCCTATGCCTGTAGCTCCCAAAAATTCGCCTTTGGGTTGTCTTTTACAACATTGGGAAAAATTTAGTTTCTCAGGAGACCTTAAAAAGGAAAAGCTAGGGTTTTTTTTTTGCAACACTGTTTGGCCTACCTATCGCCTAAAAAACCAAGAATTGTGGCCTATTTTGGGGACTTTAAAAGATAATATACTCTTACAGTTAGAATTATACTGTCACAGAGAAGGAAGATGGATAGAAGTAGCATATCTAATGGCCTTCTTCAAACTTTCTCACAACACCGTTCTCAGGAAAGATTGTGAGATGCTTAAAGCTAGAGCCTCTCCACAAAGAGGCAACAGGGACCAATTAAATGACCCCCTTCCTATGGCTTTGGCCCCAGCCCCTGCCTGTCAGGAACTCCTGCTAAGGTCCCAGTCACTGGTCCCACTGAGGCAGCTCTCCCGGCCTCTTCTGCTGCACCCCAACCTTTTTCTTCCTGGTTTCCATTCCCTTTTCCTCTAGCCCAACAACCCTCATTTCCTGCCCCTTACACCATCCATATCTGCTACCCTGCATCTCCCAGCATGGCCCCTCCCCTCTCAGGGACCCCTGCTCAGGTCCCAGCCACTGGTCCTGCTGAAGTGCCTCCCTCTGTAGCCCTTCCTCCGAGGCAGCACCCTCTCAGGCCTCAGGTCCTATCCCTTCAGCAGCACTAGGGGTATCTTCTCTTCTGACCCCTTCCCCTCCTCAGGTTCCAGCTGACCTTCCCCCTTGCCAGCTGGATCCCCCAGTCTTGCAGTCTGATCCAGTTCAGCCAGTACCCCCCAGTCACTCTCTCACAAGAAGTGGGACTTCCAATCTCCCTTCTCCAGCCCCTATCCCCATAGCACCTTCAGGACTTTTTCCCTTAAGGGAAGCAGCAATCCTGGCTGGTGGGACAACTAGAATGCATGTCCCATTCTCCATTTCAGATCTCAATCAAATTAAAGAGAAGCTGGGTAAGTTCTCCAGAAACCCCACAAAGTTTGCCGAAGGCTTTTGGGACTTAACCCTACAATTTGAGCTTTCTTGGAGTGATTTGCATATCCTCTTCTTGACCTGTTGTTCCACTGAGGAGAAGAGGAGAATCTGCGAACAAGCCCAAAAATTTGGGGATCATTTGGCTAGCAATGACCTCAGAAAATACTCCCCAGGAACAGCTGCTGTTCCCACTGGTGACCCAGGATGGGATTATCAAACCAGGGAGGATAGAGAGAAGAGAGACCATATGGTACTTTGCCTGTTGGAAGGCCTAAGAACTACATTCCAAAAGCAAGTAAATTATCAGAAAATTAGAGAAATTTCCCAGACAAAGAAAACCCTGCCCTTTTCCTAGATAGACTGGTAGAAGCTATTAAAAGGTATACAAATTTAGATCCTCATGGGGGGGTCTCAGAGCCTATACCTCATCAGTAGGATTTTAGATTTTAGTTGATATCTGACCAACCTCCAGCCCTTCAGCCCCTTCCCCTCAGCCTGGGGCATTGTGAGGCTCAGAGAGATAATAGACACAAAGAACTTTGCAAACCTTAGATTCTTATGTAAATACAAGCTGTTAGAGTAGTTATTCTACCCTCTGGAGGCCACTAGTCTGATGACTTCATTCCCTGAGCCTTCTATTGCCCTCTTGCTGAGTTCAATGCTTATAGAGCATACAGGGATGTGCTGGGAAATGGTTAACAACCATGCTCTCTGGGATGAGGGGAAACCTGTATATACTCACTTGTGTAAATTTAATCCACCTTGATAACATTTTCTTAAGTCTAGCAATTAATAAAACAACAAATTAAGTCCCAATCTGTAGTGCTTTCTGAGGTGTAAATGCTCCCACTGAACATTTTATAATTGGTAAGTGAATTGATCATTAATTTGTGAAATTACGAAATTAAGGCAGGTATACCCTGTTTTTTGGTACTTGCCAGAAAAGACCATGGGATGGCAATTACCCTTTAATCTTAAAAGGAGTACAGAGGCAGACTTCATGAGGACAAGGGTTGAGATGGTTGAAGGGAGGCAGATTACATGGGGAAGAGGGTGGGGAGGTATGAACCAGAAGATGAAAGAGGGTGGGGAAGGGGATCAAGAATTTGAGGATTTATTTTGATAGGGTTTTTTTTCTGGAGAATAGACTAACTGTTATCCATACCATCTAGGGGTTTAGTTCATTTATATGTCGAAATTATCTCAAAGTTATTGGTAAAAACTTTAAAGTTAACATATCTATGTCATCTCAGTTATCAGTACCTTTTTCATGTTTTTCTGGTCTGAAACTGTAGAGGTCTGGAATCTGTCTGGAATTTACATATTGTAGGATTTATATATGCTAAGATCAGAACCCTGACAGTTTGATAGCTTCTGCTGATTTAGCACATATTGTCAGTATGTGAATTTTGGTTAATATATAATAATACAATTTGTAAATTATGCTCCTTTGGTCCTTGGGATAGTTTATACTTCCAGGTTTCCCTTTACTTTATTTTCTGCTGTAGCCCTTTATACCGACTGCTTACAAACTTCCTATACTGATTAGAAGAGGGAGGTAGTAGTCAGTGGAATGGAACAAAATACAGTTTTGACACAGTTTATGCTTTTGGGGATCACAGGACTTCCCAGGCAAGGTACAAGCCCTCAGGAAGATCCATGTGATGAACCATTCTCAGAAAAGAACTCAGACACCGCCCCCTCCCCAGCGTGTGAGCACACACATTGTGAGACTCATGGTCACTTTTCCAGCAGTTTTCAACCAGTGGGTCGCGACCCCTTTGGGGGTCGAATGACCCTTTCACAGGGGTCACAGGGGTCGCCTAAGACCATCAGAAAACACATATTTCCCATGGTCTTAGACACTGCTCCTCTATCTGTCTTCAGGCAGGTCCGCCCACGTGCAGATATGCCCATATATGAATATTAAAGGGTCACTGCATTAGGAAGGTTGAGAACCACTGCTAGTAAACAAAGAACAATACTCATGTGAAAGTAGGAAAGCTCTCATTTTACTTTAGCCAATTATTTGACGTTGGTGAACAGGTCCCTCTCAAATGGAGAGTACATTTTCTCTAGACAAATGCCAGGCTTTATATATACTGCTTTCAATTCAAATTTCCTGCCTGCCTCCCATTGGCCAGCATCCCAGGGTTCACTAAATCCCACCCCTTGATTACATCTTCTCATTTCCACATTTCAAATCCCCCCTCCGTTTTCATCTTCATTTTTCCTTATACTTACATAAAGGAAAGATAAAAAAATGCTTCTAGTCTCCTCCCCTTTTGTCTACCTCAGATAGCATGAGAAAGGATTTTCCTCAATGGCTAGGAAAATTGACAAAAGCGTGAGTTTGAAGATTGGAACCCAGGATATTGACAATGAAAGTCCCATTATAATGGTCTAATCCTCATTTTTTGTGAATGAGACCTGGCCTGGCAGTTCTTTTTTTGTACAGGAAAAGGCCTTCTCACAACTAAGAAAAGTAGTAGATATGTTGATTTTTCAGGTGCCAGGATCCCTCACTGCCCTCTACAAGCAGTTTTGTCCCTGATGTTAGCTATCAGTATGGCTTCAAATCATGTTTCTTATAATTTTTGTGGAAATGAAATTCAATCATACTTTACAGCGGTAATCCAGTAGAAACTGGCCCCAGTACAACCTATAGCTGCTGCTCCTATATGCATTTCCATAACAGTTTTAAGAATGATTTTGAGTAAATGACTCATTTTGACTATTATATATAGGGTAAGAGTGGAAGGAAAAAAAATTTACTGTATTTTAAAAGGAAGTTGTAAATAGATTTGCAGATTCATGTGCAATCATTTTTTTTAAAAAAATCACTGTTATGGAAATGCTTTTTTTATTCCATAAATTAAAAAGAAAATAAAGACTGTACAGTCTACTAGGGTCTGACACATTTTTTTTAATTGACAAGAGAACCATTTTTTCTTTTATTGACATGTTAATCATGGTTGCACAGTGACTGTTCTTATTGGGTGAAATTAGTGGGTAAATGCAAAAGATTGCACTTTGAAGCTTGCAGATGAAGAAAAAGGAACCATCTAACTTACAAATAATAATTGTACACAGTGTGTTTGGCTCCTTACAACATCTATATTTGTGTCACAATAACAGTGGTTTGTGGCAACTTGCACAAATGGAACAACATAACTAATATGCAGAAGTGTATCTAAGCAAGGCAGAAAAGTCTAGGTGCCTAAAGATAAAATTTTCAAAACTATTCATTTATCTATTCTTTCAAATATTTATTTTACTGGCTCTATGTAATATACTATGCTAGACACCATGAGAAATATAAGCATGAGTAGATTATGGTGCCTGCTGTCAAGGAACTTATAGTCTAGTAGGGGAGACACTTTTACATATGTAACTTCAAATCAATATATAAATATATAAGTAATCTGAGGCAATATACACATGTTTAAGTGATAAACAAGGAGCTATAAGAATTCAGAGTGAGAACTCCTTTCCAGCTGAGAAACTTTCTGAGAACGTCATGGAGGAGCTGGTATCTCAAATGATCCTCAAAGGATGCATGGGATTTCAAGAGATGGAGATGGAGCTGAAGAGTGTATTCTGAGAAGAGGGAATGACATAAACCAAATGAAAAGATGGAGAAGTACAATCTATTTCTGCGGATAGTAAGTAGCTCATTTGGCTAGAGCTGAAAAAGGATATTCATTCACAAATGGATGAATGACTGCTATGGGTAAGACATTGTGCTAGATATTACTGAGATACAAGGATGAATGAGACTCCCTGTCTTCAAGCAGCTTATTGTTTAGAATGAGAAATATGATAGGTACAGAAATAACCATAATACAAAAGTGGTACCATGAGACAAGTACAAACAAAAAGCCATGAGAAGTCTCTGGAAGGAAAGATTACTTTTGACTGAGAGTTTCATAGATGAGAGGAAAAAAAGCTGGGCTAGATTTATATTGACCTCAGATAGCATGAGAAAGGATTTTCCTCAATGGCTAGGAAAATTGACAAAATTGATATATATTATATATTCATTGAACAATCTCATTCAGAAAGTGAACATAAGACATGTGCTCACCTGCCAGCCCATTAATTAGTGAATAAGTATTAAGCACTACTATGTGCCAGGCACGTTATTAGGTGCTGGGGATGAAGAATTGAAAAATGAAATCCCTACTAGTCTCCAGGACCTTCCATTCTAACAGGAAAGTCGATTAAATTGTACTAGACAAGATTACTACTTTCCAGGAGCCTCCATTCTAACAAGAGAGATGATTAAGTTGTACCAGACAAAATTATTTCATCTTTATTTAATATTGGCATATACGTTGTGGGGGTACTAACAAGCCAAAGATGAGGGATAAGTATAGGTGTTTCAGGGACCCCAGTGACCAGAGTCCCTGGGTGGACAGTCTGGAATGAATTCTTAGGATCAAGCATTCTGAGTCAAGTTGGTAAAAGTTTATTGTTATGCTAAACAGCAGGCAGGAAGTCTTAGGGCGCCTGCAACCTTTAAGGAGTCATAGGTATATTTTTATAGAATAATCCATAGTATAACCTGTGCCAATTATGCTAACTAGGTAAGTAAGGGTGGGATTAGGGAAGGGTTAAGGAGTGGTCAGTGCTTAAAGGGACATGCATTTTTAATATCAACTGCGCAGGCCTATTGCCCATAATTCACTGGGAAATAGCCCAAGGTGGGGCTACATGGAGGTATGTTTTTAGACTTGAAAAGTCACTAAGTCAAATAGTGATCAGGGCTGACTGAGAAGTGCCCAGTCTGTTACCCATCCCTGTTTGACAAGACAGATGCTGGGAGTACACATATGTCCCAAGCTAACAAGGGATCCAAGATGTGTATAATGAGCTAAGGAGTATACACATGGCTGAGTCTACTATATATGTGATAGATAGATACTATACACAACTGCTTCAGCCAGTGCACAGTTAAGTCAAATCACTAAATTATATAGAGCAGTGGTTCTCAACCTTCCTAATGCTGCAACTCTTTGATACTCGTATGTGGGCGTATCTGCATGTGGGCAGACCTGCCTGGAGACAGATAGAGGAGCGGTGTCTCGGTTCCTAAGACCATCGGAAATATGTGTGACCCCTGTGAAAGGGTCATTAGACTCCCAAAGGGGTCACGACCCACAGGTTGAGAACCACTGCTATAGATGCAGCTGACCACTGTAACAGGAAGAGAGAGAAGTATTTTGTTAGGACATGCTGCTCTTGAGGTAGGGAGCAACTGCCTGAGACAGTGTTTTGGGGCTAGGGAGACTTGAGGCTAGAGAGAAATGTGATTTTACAAACTGTGGTTCAAGCATAGGCACCCAAGCACCCCATCACTTTCATCCTTATCTCTGTGCAGACGTCATAATTCTAGTGCATGAGCAGGTGCTCTGGCCATTCCTAAAATGCCAAATGGAAGCTCAAGTACTCAGATTCCACTATCTCTTGCTGCATTGACTTTTTCTCTCAGGACATTCCTGGAATATGCTACCTTAAGACCTCCACCCTCACTCTCAATCTAAAAGTATATCACCTAACATAATATACCTTCACCTTGACCACTGTCTCTCCTTCTACACTGCTCTAGAGCAGTATGCTAGAGTACCCAGGCCAGCTTCTAAAAACCCTAACATCACATGTACTAGCTCTCTGACTGCTTCCTGATTCCCCTATACTACCCCCAAAGAAACACATTCACTCTCACCCCCTTGCAGCTGCTTCTGAAATGGTTGGCAGGAAATGGTTGTTGGGACAGAGTGGCAAAACTGCTTCTATCTTTCCCTTTCAGTTTCTACTATTACTATATATAGCAAATTCTGGTGTAGTTCCCCTCTCTCCCAGGAGAATATATTATGTCTAGAGGGCAAACATGCCTAAAGATGGGGCTGGGAAATAGAGGGAAAGAGTGGAAAAAGAAAAAGAGAGGGGGAGGGGAAGAGAGAGAGGCAGTAGAACTCAGGAAGGAAGGGGAACTCCTTGTGCAACATTATTGCACAAGGAAAATGGCAGACACTGAGCATGTTGTTTTACTCAGAAACTACATGTATTTGATAAATATGCTGGGGGAGCTGAGGAGCATCGTTGAGAATAAGAGAAAACTGGAGTGGGGGCAAAAGAGAGGGAGGAAAAAGAGGAGAAGGGGAGAAAGGAGAAGGGAAAGAGGGAGAGGGAGAAAAGAGAGGGAAAGAAAGCAGGGAAGAGAGAGAAAGAGGGAAAGAAAGCAAGCTCAAATAGACCTGTATAGGCAGAGAGAGAAGGGGAGAGACAGTTCTGTCTCAGGGGAGAATTCATTACATTAACTGGAAGATGTTAGCAAAGAGCAGTGGTCTTGACTAGTTCCACTAGAATGAATAGTGAGTAAAAGGGAATAATGTTAAGTAAGTCTGAAGAATTAGGTTGGAGGAAGATTGTGGAGGACTTTAATTGCCAGCATTAGTTGTATTCCAGATGCAATTAACAGGAAAATTGAGGCCATGAAGCTCAATTAGTTGAGATTGCTAAATGTGAGAATGAAAGCCTCTTATTTGGATGTGTAAATGATGCTGGGATTTACTTAGAACTTTTGTTTAATGGCACTCATTCGAGGATCTCTATTTTTTTCCTTCCTTTTCATAAAAACTTTCTTCTGTATTTAATGTTCCATATATTCCATATACCATAATATGTATCATTATATATAATGTCATATACGTGATATATATTTTCTCACAGTACAGATTTTTTGCTATGAGGAATATTGAATGTTAACTTTGACAATAAAAAAGGTTCCCAGAAGTCCTGCCTTCAAACCCATTTCCTTGGGTTTTCTCTGCTTCAGCTTTCCCCTTCTACCCCTCACCTTTCTTTACTCCCCTAAGACTTATGAGGGAAGGGCTGGATGCTATTGTGACTTTCCAGAAGCCAAGAGGAGAAGAGCAGGCATTGAACTTCAGGAGCTCCCCCTGGGAATGTGGGAAGGAGTTGTGCAGGACATGCTTTGAGAACCACTCATGTAGAGGGTAGACCAGGAGCACATCTGGGGATCTAATATGGTAAAAGAATGAGGCTACTGCTTGAGACTTTTAAATAAGAATGACTCTGTGCCTTCTATATAAGTCCAAACACCTCAATAATATAATTGGGTGGTATATCCTCCTGTATTATTTGAGGAAGTTGAAAGGATTTTGTTTGTGCTTCTTTGATAGGTAGAGTACAGTGTCTTAGAATCTCAGCATGAGGGCTGATGTGATTAGGTCTGACTATTTAGATCTAAACTGTACCCTTTGAAAGGGAGCAAAGCTGAGGTCCTAAGGATACAGACCAGAAAAAGTTCACTCTGGTCTTCCTACTCCATGTACCTCCAATACTTCCATGTACCTCCAACTTAGCCCCAGAGATGGAAGCTATGCAGATGTAGAGGTAAAGCCTCTTGGTCTCAGAAATGGGAACTTGTGTGTTGGAAGTGCCTGAAACCTAGCTTTATGGAGAAATGATGAAAATTTCTGAACTTAAAAAGAACAAAAACAGAACAAAAAACCTTTCCTCCAAAAATAAAAACAACCAATAAATGGGACAGCTAGGTGCAGTGATAGAGCACCAGCCCTGGAGTCAGGAGGACCAGAGTTCAAGTGTGATTTCAGACAATTTACTAGTTGTGTGACCTTGGGCAAGTCACTTAAGTCTGATTACCTCCAAAGGGGGGAAAAAATTGAAGGAGTAACAAGAGACAATGATTTGGAAGAACAAAGCATACATTTTGTTTTCTGTTAGAATCATGAGTTATTTGAAAGGTTCAGGGCTGATGGTAAGGCAAGGCAGTCACCTCTCTAGAAATCCCAGGTGTCTTTTCTTTGGGTAATAACCTTGTTAGTTCATCACAGCAGGAGACCTGTATAGATTCTTGAGATGGCAAGTGGGACTTAATAGAAGGAGAGTATCTTGACTGTCACAGGCTTGAGTCCTTCATGTTCTTTTGCTTTGTTCTTTGAATCCCTTATTTTCTTTTCATTTTTCTGTGGAGTAAAAGAAAGGCTGTCCTGTGCCTGAAAATGAAGAGGTTAGAGTTAGAGTTGCTCTGGAGACCCCAAAATATCAACACGCTGGGTCCTGCCAAATGAATTCAACTCGAGTCTTCTCTCAGCCAAAGAAAAGTAAAGTTTATTAAAAGTTCGCCATATTGAGTAGACTCTTAAGGAGCCTAGGTATCTGTAAGGCTTACATTGGGCAAGCAGGCCAGAACGATCTGACACAGAGTAAGTCTGTGCTAGGTCATTCTATGGTGCTGTCGCACCACATGGAAGGAAGATGGGATCTTTTATACAGAAAGATTGTGGGAGGAATCTAGGGGTGGTCTAGAGGAGGAGTTTGGGGAGGGTCTTCAGGAGTCAGATGAGGTCAGACTCCTGTAATGAGTGATTAAGGGTGGGAAGTTGCTGGAGGCTACCTGGAGGTGACAGACAATGGTGGGCTAGGCCAGTTCAAGAGTGGGAAAGGAGGATCAAGGGTGGGAAATTGCTGGACAAAGGAGGGCTAAAGACTTGGACAGAGCCACAACTTAAGGCCCATGGCCTGAGGCAAATGCCTTACCTTGGGAAGATTCAAGGGGAGCTCAAGGGGCTCCCAGAGCCTGCACCTTATCAATATTAGCTTCAGTGTGCAGGAAATGAAACACTTTTGCTCTCATCTGTAGAGATCTAGCAACTATTTTCTGAGATTCTCAGATAAAACTCTGAGTTGGGAGCAAATAAGCCAAATTCTAATGTTCCCAGGGAAACAGATTTTTTTAAATCTTGATTTGCAAACAGTAGATTTTAAAGATAGATTTGAAATGTTTCGCTGCCGCTTGTGTTTCTCGGGCTTATGAAACACGTGGCTGGTCAGTTACCTCTGCATGTGGAAAGGGCTGCCTCCTTGAGCATTTGGTTCTCTGTTGTTGTTTTTTTTGCTCAGTACCACCCTCATTTTAATGATCAGTTTTCATTTCTCTGACAGAAAGGGAAAAAGCTGGAAGGGAAAGGAGATGTAGTGAGCTGATTTGGAGGAGTAGGCCTTCCTTTGTAAAGACTGAACACTGTAAGCTCAGAGGCTGGGATACCAAGCTAACATGAGAACTATAGGCTTCTGGTTGAGAAAATGGTCTCTGTATACTGGGGATATCATGTATTGGAATTTCTAGATTTCCTGGGTTGGGGGGCATTTGAGCCAAGAGAAAAGATAAAAATGCTTCAGTGCATATCTGTGCCCCTTGCACAGTGAGTCTTTGCAAGGAAAGAACACACACACACACACACACACACACACACACAAGGTTAAGTACACAGAATGGGTTACAGAGAGAGACTGCAGAATTACCTTTGGAAATCATGATAGCAGAGGAAATTTACATGTAATTTTGGTGAGATTCTGTTGGAAATTTATTTCAGACATTTAAGTGGTTACTATGTGCAAATACATAGTACATAGTACAAAGTACACAGGAGAAGATATAAAAATGAAAAACAACATAACCCTAGCCCTTACAGACCTACCGTTCTAATAGGGGGCATAAGACTGTAGGCAAGACAGTGAAAAGGAGAGATCACAATAAAGCATTATGAGAAATTGGAAAAGAGAAAGATCATTTTTCAGTTAGGGGTTTAGCTGGGTAGAATAGGGGAAAAAAACTTTCCTGAAGTTGAGGATTTGCTGAGGAAGAGGCACTTGAGTTACGGGAGGGAAAAAGAAACCCATTAAGGGAATAGGGGATGTTGTGAACAGAGACAGGAGAAGCTAGAAGAAGAGCAGAGGTTGAGGAGTAACCCAGTTTTACTGGGATAGGGAGTATATATGATGGGGAGTATTATGAGAAAAGACTCTGTAGGTAGATGGAACTAGACAATGAGGGCTTTAAATGCTGTACGAGTGTTTACACCTTATTCGTCAGGTAATGGGGAGCCAGTGGAAGTTTTCAAGACAAGGGCTGATATGCTAAGGATGGTTTGAAAGAAAGATTACTCAGTCAACAGAGAGAAGGTTGGATTGGAAAGCAGAGACTAGAGAGAAGACCATTTAGGAGGTTATCACAATCATCGTGGTGATGGAATCCTAATAAAGTTGCCCCTAGTCCTAATATTCTAACTTCCTTATGGGCCCCCCTGAACAGTAGGCATGCCCTGAGTTGACCACACAATCTGGCTTTAACCACATCACAGGCCTCAAAATAGCCACTGCCTCTAGTAGTCATTGCCCTCAGATCCAATTCACGTATTTGAACAGGTGTGTTCCTGTACTCAATCACAACACTGGTGAGAATCAGTCAGGTGATTAACAAGCGTTTATCGTCTGTCTATCTGTCCATCCATTTGTCTATCTGTTCATCCATTTGTCTCTCTATCTGTCCATCCACTTGTCTATCTATTTGTCTGTCTATCTATCCATCTATCCACCCATCTTCCATCTATTTTTATTTTTAAAGCACATAGATATAAAATTTTTACCAGTTACAAATTCTCCCCTTTCTCCACCTCCTCCACTGTTTGAAAAGGAAAGAAAAACAAAAACTTGTTACAAAAAGTATAATCACACAAAACAAATTTCCAGATTAGCCATATTTTTTTAATGCAAAAAAAGAAAGAGAAGAAACTATGCTTTAATCTACACTCCAAGTCCATCAGTTCTCTTTCTGAAGGTGGATAGTATGTTTCATCATGAGTCCTTTGGAATCATGGAGGGTTATTGTTTTGATCAGTTACTAAATCTTTCAAAGTTATTTATCCTTACAATATTGCTGTTACTATGTAGATTGTTAAATTAGTTCTGCTCATTTC
>CM053583.1:278942616-278957168 GCA_028627135.1 Pseudochirops cupreus | reverse complement strand
ACTGGGATGGCTGTTTTGGGGTGGTGGGTAGGGGAAAGATGGGGAGAAAATATGTAACTCAAAATCTTGTGGAAATGAATGATGCAAACTAAAATAAAATTTAAAAAAAACAATAATGCAATATTTACAAAACCCATGGTGATTATGAATATGCTGGTATAGTTGTGAATCACAAAATGTAGCAAACTCTCCACTCTCCATTATTTCCAGCTGCTTCTTGGGAGGTTTAGGGTTTGCCCTATCCAACTGCTTTACAACAAGGCAAAACCAAAGACTTTATTCAAGTACCAGAAAATGGAATCCCAGAACCAGAAAGCCAAAGTCCTTACAGTAGTCACGAAGTTGATACACATGGTTAATGCAGTGAACACCCACATTCCCAAGCCTTCACAATAGAACAGGCTCCCTCAAGCAGGATCCTTCTCTCACTCATGGTAGCTCCTCAGCCTGGTTCTTGGAAGTTCTTGGCAAAAGTTGCAGAAGGAGGGTCTCAGCAAAAAGTTCCTAGAAGGAGGGTTTTGGCAAAAGTTGCAGAAGGAGGGTCTCAGCAAAAAGTTCCCAGAAGGAGGGTTTTGGCAAAAGTTGCAGAAGGAGGGTCTCAGCAAAAAGTTCTCAGAAGGAGGGTCTTGGCAAAAGTTGCAGCCTCCAGGTGCTCACTGACAGAAAATCTGACTGTCCTGTTGCTTCTCTTCCTTATATACAGTATAACTCCTCCCCATTCTGCCCCTTCCTGTTAAGGTGTTAACTACTGCCAAGGTGTTAACTACTTCTGTGTTAATTAAATAGCTTAAACAAGGTGTTAACTCCAAACAAGGTGCTAAATACCTGTTTACTTGCTAATACAAAGGGGCAGGGAAGATCTTCAGATTCCATTAACATTACACTTGCCACATAAAGCTCATATATATTTTCTAAAATTTCACTCTCAGCCAGTTAGGATGCTGGTACTTACCCATATGGTTTACTTTAAATCACTTAGCTCTCTAGGAATCTCCTCTCTCTTTTTCCAAAGGAGGGCTAGGGACCAGAATGGGGAAGGGAGGAACTATCACATGTACTTAGCTTTTCTTATCACCTCAAAAAAAGTAAAACTACACATTACCCATTACCCATAAAGTACACAAGGACACTATAAGTATACTGTACACAAGTAGTATCATAAACTGATAAATGATTTCTAGACTTTAACTTCCCTACTAAATATGGAATCTCAGAACTGGCATAAAATTCCAGAGCAATTTCCATTTCCCATGTGCAATCCATTGTTAAACTTTGCCCCTACTTCATTTCATGACTTCATTATATCTGTCTTTTAATAATCATTGTAATAGCTGAATATCTAATCCAGAACCTGTTAAATTGGCTTTTCTCATGTGCCATAATAGGGTCTGGACATTCATTCTGCTTCCAGTAGATCATTGTCTGACTTGGCACTGAGGGGCTTGGCTCTTTGAGATGCAGGAGGCAGATTTCCTTATTGGCCACTGACTGGGAAGAGCTAATAACTCAATGGATTTTTAAAAGGGGTGTAACCCCACCTTCTTTTCTTCTGTGGATTTTACAATACTATTTCCAGCTGCTTCTTGGGAGGTTTAGGGTTTGCCCTGTCCAACTGCTTTACGACTATAGGCATATGTCAGGTAAAGCACTTTTTGCCTGTCTCCTTTGTATTCTTTCCTGGTCTTAGGTGAACAAGTATCTATCCCAAGATGAAGTTGCCCAGCCTTCAAGGAGAACCTGTGAGTTGGAGAGGGGCCAGGAGTCCAGGGTTCTTTTTGTCAGAACTGAATGGTAGCAAAGGGAAGAGTACTTGGCAACTACTCCAGTGCTACTAGAGAAGATAACTATCCCAACAAGCTTATGGGGCCCTGAACCTGGACCATTTTGCCAAAAGACAAGGATTTTCAGAGATAGTGCAGAGCTTAAGCGAAATAAATGCAGAATACTTCTTCCTCAGTCTTGCAAACTGCTTTATGTTTAGATAGTTTTAAATATCAACCTTGTGGCTGAGTAAAAACAGTTGATAGTACTTTCTTTTGTTTGTTTCTTTCAAATGCATGCTTCTGAGTGTTCTGCAATTAACATTCCTTTCACAGGTAGGAAATAAAGATCTGTTTCATACCTAAATCATACTGTACAACATAAATGCTTTATTTCCCTCTGGCAATCACTTTTTTAAAAAATTAATTAATTGATTTTTAGTTTTCAACATCCAGTTCCACAAGCTTTTTTTTTTTTCTTTTTGGAGAGGGGAAGGCAGGGCAATTGGGGTTAAGTGAATTGCCGAAGGTCACACAGCTAGTAAGTGTTAAGGGTCAGAGGCTGCATTTGAACTCAGGTCCTCCTGACTCCAGGGCCAATGCTCTATTCACTGCACCACCTAGCTGCTCCCAATTCGACAAGCTTTTGAGCTTTAAATTTTCTCCACCTTCCTCTCCTCCAAGACAAGCCAATCACTTTTGTGGGAAAACAAAACATTGTGTGGGTCAGAGACCACAGACAAATAAAATAGGGAGACTTCTCAAGGTGAAAATAAAAAAGAAATTTTATTACGATCTCGAGAAAGGGCATCTCTGCTTCAATCAGGCGTCAGGCAAGAGAGGCGATTTGCAGGAAGCAAGCACTAGGTTATATACCCCCTAACACAGGCACCTCCCAACTCCCAACTAGCCTTCACTCCCATTGGTGGGGAGGTGGGCTCAGAGACAAAGAACATGGAAACATGTGGGTGTCCAATGCAAAGCCAGGAAAGCAGTTTTGTCCTTATTTGGCATATCTTGTGCTGAGGTGGCACAGGGGAGGGTGCACTGCTCTAAGTTCCAGATTCCTGTAAGGTCGGGTGACTTCTAAACTTAGGCTTAGTGGATGCTGAAGCCACTTAAAATTTGAGAAGTATTCACTTGACCTTGAAATACACAATGGCCTCATATATATGGGGAAATGATACTGAACTTAGTTACAAAGTATAAAGAAGAAATAAGAACACAATAGGGTGTTCAGAACGGGGAAACTTCACTGCAAGTTATCCCTCATAACATGAACTAATGAGGTATCAGAAAAAGGAGCTGCACAAGTCTCAGTACAGGCCAAGTGACAGGGGGACTAAATCCAGTTTGGGCCACAGGCATGGGTCTAGAGCAAATGAGTCCCTCATGAATGCCTTAATATTAGATTACCACACCACACCCATTCTCAGAGCTATCTATCCATCATTCTCTAAATTAGGAACAGATTCCTTTCTTTTTTTCCTTATAAAATCCAATCATATTCTGCAGCGTTTCTTCCCTTATCTGCCTCAGCACCTGCAGCGCCCTCCCCCCCCCCCCACTTCACCACAGACAGCCAGGAACAAAGCCTTGACAACTCAAATTTGGAGTCAGGTCAGATTTCTTTCCTACTAACTCAGACAAATTTCCCTCCCTCCCACTCACTTTCCAAAATGGACTCAAAGTTCCCTTTCTTCAATGGGACATATTTCTACAGAAGAGTGAGTAAAGTTGCCTTTCAGTTCACAGATGGAAGAAGTTCTCTTAATCACTCAGACAGGTAATTTCTGCAGTGAATAATATGACTCACAGTCAGCAGATTTCCCATCCACCAGATGTCCCATCCAGCAGATGCAAATTTTATCTCACTTAAAAATGTTAACTGGGCTACCATGTACTGAAAGCTATAGCATTCATTTCTTTCAACTTTCAGATGTATTTTTAGTGTCTTGAAGCATTTGTTTTAATACAACAAAGATATAAGATAATCATTACATTTGAATTTAAATTTTGAACCAAAATAACTTTTACTTATATATAATGTTGTGCTATAAGGTATGGGTGCCACAAGATTCATACACCTTTAAGCTTCTACAAAGAGTAAGGTAACAGGTGACTGGCCCTCCAGAGCAAAATATGCTTATTTCAGTGTGCACTGGCTTGGGTTGCCCAAAGCATTAAGTACCAGGTTTCAGGTCTTTTGTTATATAATCTCCAGAGAAGAACCCCACAGTTCCTGTGTCTACTAGACTACTCAAATGACCAATGACAGCAAAATGAAACAATATGACTTTTTTAAAGGTGACATGCTGAAGTGATCACTGGGTTAACTACATGGTTCCTCATAGATGGTAATCTATTTCTCCAAACCCACGCCTTTCCTTTGGTTTGCCCACATGTCTGAAATATACTCTCTTCACATCTGCCTCTTGGAATGTCTGGTCCAGGTGGTATTTGACCTGAGTCTTGAAGGAAACTAGGCCAGAGGTGGGGAACCTGTGGCCTCCAGGCCACATATGGCCCTCTAGATCCTCAAGTGTGATCTTTTGACTGAATGTAAACTTTGCAGATCAAATCCTCATAAAAAAGCATTTGTTTTATAAAACTTGGACTCAGGCAGAAGACTACACCCAAGGACCTAGAAGGTCATGTGTGACCTCGACCATGGGGTCTTTCCTAATTTCCCTAACTGCTAGTGCCTGCCCCACCCCTCAAAAAAATCCTCAGGATCCATTTTGCGTAATGTGTGTATGAGAGGTTTCATATATATGCATATGTAACATATTCTATATAATATATTATTACAAATATATATAATATTATATGTAACATATAATATTATATATTATATAAAACATATAATAGCTAATAAAGTGCGTGGCCAAGTGTTTCACAATTATTATCTCATTTGATCCTTACAACAACTTTTGGAAGTAGGTGCTATTATTATCACTATTTTATAGATAAGCAAACTGAGGCAAAGAGGTTAAGTGACTTTCCCAGGGTCATTAAACTAGTAAGTGTCTGAGGCTGGATTTCAACTCAGCTCTTGATTTCAAGCCCAGAACTCTATCCACTGTGCCACCAAGCTGCCAATAATGCCCAATATATTGTTGTTTGTCCTTCATTCTCAAAAAGGACATGGCATCAGGGAAGTGATGCCATGACATGCAAGTGAATTGGATTTAAGTGAGGAATGACTGTGCAAAGTCACCAGCCTCACTTTCTCCTCCAGAGTCATCTGGGTCCAGTGGCCAGATGTAGATCTGGATGCCTGGATGTACCATGATGCAGCAGGAGACCATGGCCTTTAAGCTAAGGTCTCAGTTTGTCTGAGGCAATGTCTATTCAGTGATTAAGGCTAGGTAAGAAATGAGGCAAAGAATGGTCTCTTTTACACAGTCAAAAAAAATCAGTTTGGGAGAGGAAGATTCTCAGGGTTTCGGGCCGAAACAGAAGTAACTGATATTTACATTTGCTTGGAGCCGTTAGGACCAAACAATGACCGAGTACTGGTTTGGTTCTATTTCACTTGATATTTCCAGCTCCTTGCACAGTGCTGGGAACATGTGTAAATCCTCAGTAAGTGTTAATAAGATGCTTGGTTAATTGATTGGTGGTGTATGGTGTATAGGGACCCCAAAAATTCCCTACCCAAGAAAAATCAGAAGTCAGAGATATCCTGAGGAAGGAACAGGAAGTTTTATTCTCTTCTCTGGCAGGAAGAGGACGGTCTTCTCCATGGCATGAATCAAGGAGAGGAGGCGTGTTACAAAAGACAGAACAAGAATTTATACCCTAACGCAGTCAAGCACCCTTCCCCCTTTCCCTCCCCCCTTCTCCCATTGGCTGGGAGGTGGGATAGGAAACTAGGAAACCTGTTCCTGTTCTTATTTGGCAAATGCTGACTTGAAGGGGGAGGGGCTAAGAGATTCCTAAAATTCCTGAAGGGCTTAAGGCTGATTGACAGCAAGGGAATGGGGGAAGGGTCCTAGGTTGTGTAATTTCTATCTCTGGTTTCCAGATAGTTTCTCTCCCTTCTCATTCTGAGGAGTCTTCACTGAGGGTACAGAGTGTACCCCACTCAGTGCTTAACTATGTAATTCCTCAGTACTTTTGATCAGAATTAATCTTTTTTTTTAAGTATAAAGAATCCTTTTTAGTGTAAAAGATTTCGTGGCTCCCTGCATTGTAAATTGTGAAATTAATAACTATTGATTGAGAAATTATTCAATGGGGAAATCCATGATGAATTCAACAACATTTAAAATTAATTTACATATTTTAAAATTACAACAGTATTTACATAAATGCTTTACTCCCTCTGGTTTTGCACTCAAAAGCAGATTTTCGTTCTTTCTTTTGGGAGGTTAGCTATATGATGAGATATTACCTTGACTTTTTTTTCATAGGATCATAGATTTAGAATTAGAAGAAACCTTATTCATGCAAGCTGGATTGTGGTCATTTAGTCCAACCCCTCTCATTTTACAAGTGAGAAAAATGAGACTTAGAGGAGTTAAGGAGTTTGCCCAAAGTCACAGAAGAAGTGGATGGCAGAACTGGGATTTGAATACAGATATGAGTCTAAATTCATGACTCCTTCCAGTATTTTACATTGGCTCCCATTTAGGGTCTACTGTGAGATGCTAGTGTAAAAAAAAATAACAATTAAAAAAATTAAGGTAAGAGGGGCACTTCTTGTTGCTTACCTAGCATCCAACAAATTAATCAACAGAACACAGGAAGGTGGAGGTACTTGTAAATGTGTCTTCTACCTGCACTGTGCGAAGCTGAAGTTAAATGAAATCAGTCAATATAATAAAATTAAGATCTTAAATCAGGACAAGTGAGTTGGGCACCCCAGGAAGGGGCTGGGAACACCATTTATATAGGATACTAGGGCAGAGAGGAAAAGCAACTAGGCTGCTGGTGGGAGGGGCTAGGCATCTCTCAGAGTCACAGAGTAAGTTGTTTTGTATAACAAGCAAAAGTCCAGGAAAAAAAGTCAAAGGGATCTTTGGAGGGGGGAGTTTGGGAGATTTATAAAATAAAGGCTGAATTCTTCCATATAGCAAACATGACACACATGTATGTACAGAAATACCATACACAGTAGATAAATATAGTTGACTAAGAACAGACAGAAGTTGCCCTGGTCTTCCTTCCCAGGCCAAAGCTATTCATTGGAAGAATTTGTACATAATGGCAAAAAGTAGTCCAATGGTTAAAAAGCAGATATAAATTGCAATCATCCATTAAAGTGAAGAGGTTACCCACAAAGAGGGTTAGGGTTGCCTGAGACCCCAAAATACCAACATGCCAGGTCCTATGGAAAGAATTCCACTCAAGTCTTCTCAGCCAAAGAAAAGCAAAGTTTACTGAAAGTTCGCCATATTGAGTAGACTTAAGGAGCCTAAGTATCTGTAAGGCTTTCCTGGGCAAGCAGTCCAGAATAAGTCTGTGCTAGGTCATTCTATGGCACTCTCACACACATGGAGAGAAGATGGGATCTTATAAAGGTTGTGGGAGGAATCTAGGGATGGTCTAGAGGAGGAGTTTGGGGAGGGTCTTCAGGAGGAGTCAGATGAGGTCAGACTCCAGTAATGAGTGATTAAGGGTGGGAAGTTGCTGGAGGCTACCTGGAGACCACAGACAATGGTGGGCCAGGCCAATCCAAGGATGGGAAACAGTTCGAGCAAAGGAGAGCTAAAGATTTGGGCAGAGCCACAATTTAAGCCCATGACCTCAGGCAAATGTCTTCAGTGGGAAGATTCAAGAAGAGCTCAAGGGGGCTCCCAGAGCTGCACCTCATCAAAAGGTGTTCATATGAAAAGAGAGGAGTACATTTTTAAAAAGTAATATTTTACATTTGTAAGAGGTTATTCAGTCTGTAGAAAGTACATTTGGTTATTTTTTTTATAGTGTGCTAACTATGTATTTTATTGGAGCTAAATAAAGGTAGAAATGGAATTGCTTGGTAAGCATACACAGACATAACTTGTTTTGTTGCACTTCCAGATATTGTGTTGGTTTTTTAAATTTAAAGTTCGTAGCAACCCTGCCTCAAGTGAATCAAACAGCCTCACTTTCCAACAGCATGTGTTCACATTTTGTCTTGGTGTCACATCTTGGCAATTCTTGCAATATTTCAAACTTTTTTATTATTATTATATCTTGTTATGGTGATCTGTGCTACTACTGTAATGCTTTTAGGGCACTCCCAAACCATGCCCATTTAAGACAACAATCAATAAATGTCATGTGTGTTCTGATTGTTCCACCAACCTCCCTCTCCTGGGACCTCCCTAGTCCCTGAGACACAGCATTATTGAAATGAGATCAATTAATAATCCTACAATAGCATCTAAGTGTTCAAATGAAAGGAAGAGTCAATTGGTTCATTATCGCCTTAGTTTAAGAAATTGCCACAGCCATCCCAAACTTCAGCAACCACCAGTCAGCACCCATGCTCTGAGGCCAAACTCTCCACCAACAAAATGATTACAACTTGCTAAAGATTCAGAGGAGGGTTAACATTTTTTAGTAATAAAGTATTTTTAATTAAGGTATGTATATTTTTTTTTAGAAAATAGTATCATACTGTGTGAGATGAAAGAGTTTGGAGTCTGAATCTAAGGTCAGAAAAGGTCTTTATTCTTTTTCATGAGAAAGGACTCCACCCCCTGTCGCCCAACATGGCATCTGCAGGGAGAGAGCAAGAGGTAGAAGGCAGCCCATGGTTATATAATCTTCCAATGCAGAAACCCAACCCCCTCCAAACGGCCTTAACTCTTGTTGGTAGGGGGGCTGTCCCACAACCTAAGCTCGGGAATCTCTCTGAGACAAAGGACCAGGAAACATGTGGGTGTCCAATGAAAGCAGTCTTAATCTTGTTTGGCATATCTTCTGCTGTGTTGGCTCTAAGCTTGAAGGTCAGGTGAACTGACTGTAGGCCTACTGAGTACTGAAGCCATTCTAGATTTGATTTTTCAGAATGGGGAAACTTCACTATAAATTATCCTTCACAATAAACTTTAATAGAGTACAGTATAGCATAAACGTAACTTTTCTATGCATTGGGAAACCAAAAAATTCATGTGACTTGCTTTATTGAGATACTCTCTTTATTGCTGTGGTCTGGAATCGAACTAACAATACATCTGAGGTATGTCTGTAGATTTCTTGAACCCTTGCAATGGCTCCTTGGCTCCCCAAGGGTGTGTGGTCCAGATTAGAATTGCTGGTTTAAAATTCTTTCACAGAGGGCCTGGGAAAAAGTTATCTTCACTTTTGTATGCAGTTTTTATTCCCAGAATATTCCTTCCAAGACCAAGCATCAACCAACATGAAATTGAAATACAGAAGAATTCTGAAAAAGGAGTTGCAATGACCTTCAGTTAATTGAGGTCAGAAAGGAATCTGGGCTTTGAGATGACTGAAGTACAAATGTTTTGCTGAGTTAGATAAAGCATCCATGCGACTGTTGTTTTAGTCATTAGTCTTGTCTGACTTTTCCTAACTCCATTTGGGGTTTTCTTGGCAAAGATACTGGAGTGATTTGCCATTCCCTTCTCTACCTCATTTTACAAATGAGGAAACTGAGGCAAACAGGATTAAGCCATTTGCCCAGGGGATCACACAGCTAGCAAGCCTCTGAGGCCTCATTTGAAACCAGGTCTTCCAGACTCTAGACATCAGGCAATCAATCCACTGTCCAATTAACAAGTCAACAAGAATTTATTAAGCACTTACTCAGCACTAGGCACTATGCTAATTACTACAAAAACAAGTTAAAAAAAAAAGACAATCTCTGCCCACAAGGAATTTACATTCTAATGGAGGAAGATTATAGGAAAAAAGAAGCTGAAAATCTAGAGGGGGAAGGGCAATGAAAAAAGATACCCACACTGAAAGTCTAAAGAGTCTGGAGTGGATCCTATAGAAGAGGAAGTGGCCAGCCTGGGCATTTTCCTTAAAATGGAGATTCTGAGAGGAACCCTTCCATCAGAGGTAGGGACAAAGTGTACTTTCACTGTGAGAATGCCTAGGGCAGAGTGAAATTTCTGGGTGAGAAGGTTGAAGTGACATGGAGGAGAAAGTCCAGAGAGTCAAGATTGGGGTGAGGAAAGAAATGAAGCATTTTAGTCACTTGGAATTAGTGGTATTAAGGGAAGAAAAAAACAAGCCCAGCTCCCATACTAATAATCTTTTCAAAACCATTCAAAGACTTCAAGGGAAAAACACAGTCCCATCCAATTTCTCTTATAGGCCACATGAAGCATTTTGACCTTATGTTTACAGGTAAATTGTCCTCCATACACTGAGACAATTCATTCAGGCTGACCTGTCTAACCAAACTGCTTTGAGCTGCCAAATAAAGCTGCCTTTAAAATTAATGTACTTGCTTGGATTTGAAAGTTTCAAAATGAAACTGATACTGTTTAAAGAGGAACAAGATTAGGTTAACACAGAGCTCATTTTCACTCATATTAAATAATAACTGTGTATGTTACAGGACTCATACTTTACTAATACCATCATTATTTTAAGTTAGTATATGTGTATGCCCGAGAGAAACTGGTTAAACGTTTATATACTCATTTAAACAGAACTCCCAAGATATGTATGCAGAGGAAAAGACCATACAGTTCACCAAAAGAAGACCTAGACAGGGGAGACATCACATTGATCATGAGACTGCGAATGACTGAGGTCCAGATAGCCGGAAGAAAGGAGGATGAGGATGGCTAACTGCAGGAGGGCCTAGAAAGAGCCCTATACTGAAAGGTACAATTAAAAAAAAAGGACTGAATCCAAACACTTTCTAGAGAAAGATGGAGCCTTGAAGAGAAAAAACAAGGAGGACAGGAATTTGATGAGAAAGAGGGAATGGTGACACACCCTTAATGAGAATTTCTTAACTGTTGCTTACCTATGTCAAGTACTTAAATAAACCAAACTCATGAGAGGAGCAATAAATTATCTTTAATCAAGATAACAGGGTAGCAAGTCTGCTACCCTGAGGGATGTACCACTAGGAGACTCACAGGAAAAGATTCTTACAGTTTTAGGAGAAAGGGAGGAGAGGGGTCACATTAGGTAGTGAGGCCTGGTCACGAGATGCTAGCTACCCTCGGCAGTCTGAGCAAGAAAAACTCACTCATTCTGGTTTATTTACCTTTCATGATCTAATGCACCATAAATCTCAATGAACAGGACAAGAACATTAGGAGCTGAGATCCAATTCAAATTAGGTTTCTTTACAAGGTAAAATCTCAGCGGGGGGAGGGACTTAGGGTGTGGTTCAACTCAGCCTAATGGAGGGTAAATATATTAAGAGTAGCAATACAAGGACATTACTGAAATTCTGACAGCAGAGTGTCAGGTTAATATTACATTTGGTATTTATAGTTTTCTATCACTTATCTGTTCTGTTTTGGGCCCTTTTTGTTGTATTAAATAAAACCTGTTCAATATTCAATGTTTTCATAGTCTGAGAACTTGCAAGGAATCTGAGACCCTTTATACCTGAGAGATTTTTCAAAGTGAGCCTAGGAACTTAAATTCCCAGGCTTTTCCCAGGTATTACAGGCATAAGCCAGAGAGATTTCATGAGAGGCAACCTACACCAAATTGTACATTGGTCCTCATGTCGGGAATGTTCTAACACTACAGTTATATTTGAGAACATGGAATTTCACTCAAGATGATTTTGGGGGGTTGGGAAGCTCTATTTCTACACTAACAGTGGCCAAGTTCAGATAGCACTTCTGCAAGAACTGAAGCAGAAGGTGAGTATAGTCAGTGAAACTGGTACACAGAGCATTCATCTAAAAGCTAGATATTTCCCTTATTACCATATCCAACCTATTAGTGCCTAGAAATCACTGTACCATTACTCATTACTAAATGTGTTTGAGAGTGAGTGACCACCATGGCTGCTCAGTTATTAGAAAGTACTGGACTCTCTCCAAGGATGATTGAGCTGAGGATAGCCTCTGGACTGTGACAAGGACATGACTGAACAGAAGTCACACCCATATGTACAAAATATTTATACTAGCTCTTTTTGTGATGGCAGAGAATTGGATGCCCATCCATTGGGGAATGGCTAAACAAGTTATGGTATATGAATGTAAGGCAATACTATTGTGCTATAAGAAATGAGGAGCAGACAGACTTCATAATAACCTGGAGAGACTTCTATAAATTGATGCTGTGCAAATGCAATGTTATGAGACAACTCCAAAGGACTCATGACAGAAAGGGATATTCACATCCAGAGAAAGAACCACAGAATCTGAATGCAGACTGAAGCAAACTACCTGCTCTCTTTTTTTTGGTTGTTTCTTCTTTCTCATTGTTCACTCCATTGGTTATAATCCTTCTTTACAACCTGACTAATATTTAATGTGAAGGTATTTGTAGATCTTGTATTTGATTGCATGCCACCATTGCGGGTGGGGGGGCAGAGGGAGAAAGAGGAGAGTGAGGGGGGGGAAATTTGAAACTCAAGGGATTGTGGAACTGAACACTGTAAACCAAAAGTGAAAAAAAGAAATTTAAAAAAAAAGAAAAGAAGTCACATTTTGCTGTGACTTATTTGTGTGTGTGTGTGCTCCCACATGCTTGTTTGTATGTAAGTTTGTATGCATAAAATATGCAGAAAGAAGGACAATATAGCTACTGCCTTGCATTATCAGCCCAAAATTAGGGTCTTCCTAGGTCCCTAAAGAGATAGCCAGAAAAGAGATTAGCTGGAGACTGGAAACTAAACCCTCTACTTCTAAGCAAGCTGAGGTCTCTCACAGAGGAGGAAGGATTTACTGCTGAAGATATGAAGGGACGGGAGGTAAGCGAAATATCTTCTTTGACCAGAAACCTGCTATCAATAGAAGCACGGGCCTAGGTCCTAGGGCAGGCCATCAACTGAGCAATAAAGCTGGGAAAGGATGCCCTCTAGATGAGTACAGTTATTTGAAGAGGGAGTATACTTTCCTAGACACGAAGTTTATGAACCATGGCTAGAGCATGGAAGGAGAGACTGCTGGAATGGAAGGTGCCTGATGCATAGAAATGAAGTTTCTTCTTGTTGAAGAAACTCAAAGTACCTACCTTTGACATTATTTGTACCTTGAAAATGCAATGCCACTTAATTATAGCATTAAATGTTCACAGGTTAGTCAACTTAGTGGCACTGAAAGCAGAGGAGATTTAAGTCAAGTTTCTAACTACCTCCTGAGCGGTGGGGAGAGAAACATTCCAGCTTTGCGCAAAGGCTGAAGATACTTTACAGAGATCAGGTATCAAAATGCTATGAAACTAATAATAATAATGACAATTAGAATAACTCTGAGGTTCTACTCATATCTATCAGATTGACAGATGACTGAAAAAGAAAAAAAGCAATTGTTGAAGGAGCTACAGGTGACACTAATATACAGATACTGGAGCCATGAATTGGTCCAAATGATTCTGGAAAAGAATTTGGAACTCTCCCCTCCCACATGTCAGCCTTAAATCATTAAGCTATATACAACCTTCAGCCCAGTGTTACTAATTATGACCACTTATGGGCAGCTAGGTGGCACAATAAATAGAGCATTGGACCTGGAGTTAGGAAGACCTGAGTTCAAATCCATCCTCAGACACTTACTAACAGTGTGACCCTGGGCAAGTCACTTAACCTCTGTTTGACTCATTTTCTTTATCTGTAAAGTAGGGATAATAATAGCATCTTTCTTTCAAGGTTGTTGTGAGGATCAAATGGAATAATATTTGTAAATACTTAACATAATGCCTGGTACATAATACTATATAAATGTTAGCTACTATCACTATTATTATTATCATCCTGGTCACATACCCGAAAGGCGTTAAAGACAGAAAGGATCTACATGTAAAAAATGTTTATAGCAGAACTTTTTTTTTTGTAGCAAAGAAATGTAAGCAAAGTGGATGCCCATCTGTCAGGTGATCGCTGAACAAATTGTGGTACATGAATATAATGGAATATTATTTTTGGACCATAAGAAATAAAAATAGGAAGCATTCTGAGAAACTTGGGAATACTCACACCAAATGTGAAGACTAAAGCAAGCAGAACTAATAGACCAGTCTGCATAACCACCATGATGTAAAGGAAGATGACTGAAAGATTTCAGAAATAGGATCAATTCAGGAACCGATTGTGATTTCATGAGAGTGATGTTAAAACATGCCTTCTGGCAAAGAGATATTGGACTTAGAGACCTATAATAAAATTTAAATTTTCACACATAGTCAATGAGTTGACAGGTTTGCTTGACTAAACTTACTTGTTATAATGGAAGATTTCTATTTGGGGTGGGAGACACGTAGTGATATGTAGTAAGAGAAGAAGAAAAAGAACATCAATCAAATATCTTTAAAATAATAGACTATCAGAAAGGGAAACTGACAGGATGATTTTATTACTACCTTGCTGAATTAAAAATATACTTCTAAAATCTAAAAACACTAATGTAGGAAGGAAATCAGTTTTCATTTTACTCTTAGGACTACTCTCTGAGCCTCCAAATGATGGTAGAGCCCCTCCAACCTTCAACACTCCACCTTGTCTGGTAGATATGGTCAATTATACTGCTTGGATAATCAGTAAGTCACCAACTATAATCCTTCCAATAAGATGGAAGAACATGGGACCTTAGCATCTTCCTGCCACTATGCACTAATATCTTCCAGGCCTTACTACTTACCCTTCCATAATGGAAGGTCTTACTATCTGGCTCGCTATCATAGCCA
>CM053583.1:278902513-278942516 GCA_028627135.1 Pseudochirops cupreus | reverse complement strand
AATACATGTCACCTTGCCCCACTTCAGCCCACAGAATGGATCCTTGCAGCTTGGCAAAGGAAAAAAAAAAAACCATTTACTCCCACAAATAAAAGTTTATTGGCTTTTGTTTTGACAAGACCAGGCCATCAATAAGATCAGGAAACAGAGCGATGGGCACATACTTTGTTTCCGGATAAAATAATTAAAAAAAAACTATTTCTGCATTAATACCCTAGGGATGAGAAAGACCCTCTGGAATACACCCTGGAGCAGGTCTCTTTGCCACTGCCAGACAAATGGAGAAGCAAGGAACAAGAGGATTCCTCTAGGAAGGAGTTAAGTTTTTGGCATTTGGAGTTCTGAAAGCATTTTCTCATGGAAACATTGTTACACATAGCTTTTAGGTCCTATGCATATATAATACAAGGGGAGTCAGCATGGTATAGTTTCTAAAATCTAGACCTGGAGCTGGTAAGTTCTGGGTTTGAGCCCTGTCACTAATCCTTAATAGCCTGTGATCAAGACCAAGTCACTTAAACTCAGTTTCCTGTTCTGTATAATGGGTTACTAAGAATATCTGTGTCTGTTGTAAATATCAAATGAGTTGATATACATATACTTTGTAAATGCTAAAACACTTTCAGTAAAAAATTTCAGTTGTTAATTCTTTCCTTTAGAATGTATGCTCTACTTAGCCCCAATTTGCCTTGCCTTGCTCCCTCCAAAAACAAAAACAAAAAAAGAATGCATGCTCTAGAAATAAATAGATCTTACTTTAAAATGTAATATTTATCTAAAACCATTAGCAAGCACGATCTGTAATGAGGATAAGCTAGAAGCCTTCCCAATACAATCAGGGGTAAAACAAGGATGCTCACTATCACCTCTATTATTTAATATTGTACTAGAAATGTTAGTTATAGTAAAAAGAGAAGAAAAAAAAATTAAAAGAATTAGAATAGGCAATGAGGAAACAAAACTATCACTCTTTTGAGATGATATGTTATACTTAGAAAATTCTAGAGAGTGAACTACTTGAAATTATTAACAACTTTGGCAAAATTGCAGGATACAAAATAAATCCACATAAATCATCAGCATTTCTATATATTACCAATGAAGTCCAGCAGCAAGTGATAGAAAGAGAAATTCCATTTGAAATAACTGTAGACAATATGAAATACTTGGGAGTCCACCTGCCAAGACAAACCCAGGAACTATATGAATACAACTATAAAACACTTTTCACACAAATACAGTCAGGTCTAAACAACTGGAAAAATATTAATTGCTCATGGGGAGGTGAAGCCAATATAATAAAAAAAAAGACAATTTTACTAAATTTATCTATTTATTCAGTGTCATACCAAACTATCAGAAATTATTTTATAGAGCTAGAAAAAATAATAATAAAATTCATCTGGAAGAATGAAAGGTCAAGAATATCAAGGGAATCAATGAAAAAAAGATATGAAAGAAGGTGGTCTAGCCATATCATATCTCAAACTGTATTATAAAGAGACAATTATCAAAAAAATCTGGTACTGGCTAAGAAACAGAGTGGTGGATTAGTGGAGTAGAATACATATATATTACTTTGTAGTAAATGACCATAGTAATCTAATACATGATAAACCCAAAGTCCAAGCTTTTGGAACAAAAACTCATTATTTGACGAAAGCTGCTGGGCAAACAGGAAAACAGTATGATAGAAACTAGATATAGACCAAGATTTCACACTTTATACCAAGATAAGGACAAAATGGGTACATGATTTACACATAAAGGATGATATCTTAAGCAAATTAAAAGAGCATGGAATAGTTTATCTGTCAGATTTATGAATAAGGAAAGAATTTAGAACCAAAGAAGATATAGAGAGCATTACAAAATACAAAATAGATAATTTTGATTATATAAAATTTAAAAGTTTTTCCACAAACAAAACCAATACAACCAAAATTATAAGAAAAGCAGGAAACTGGGGGGAAAATTTTTGCAACAAGTTTCTCTGAGAAAGGCCTCCTTTCTCAAATATACAGATAATTGAGTAAAATTTATGAAAATACAAGCCATTGCCCAATTGAAATGGTCAAAGGATATGAATAGGTAGTTTTCAGATGAAGAAATCAAAGCTATCTACAATCATGAAAAAATGCTCTAAATTACTATTAATCAGAGAACTGCGAATTAAAACAACTCTGAGCTACCACCTCACACCTATCAGATTGGTTAATATGACAAAAAAGTAAAATGTTGGATATTGGTGGGGATATGGGAAAATGGGGCCACTAATGCATTGTTGGTGGAGTCATGAACTGATCAAACCATTCTGGACAGCAATTTGGAACTATGCCCAAAGGGCTATAAAACTGTGCATACCCTTTGATCCAGCAATACCACTGCTAGGTCTATATCACGAAGACATCCCCCCCCCCCAAAAAAAAGGGAAAAGGATCTATTTGTACAAAAATATTTATAGCAGGTCTTTTTTTATGGTGGCTAAGAATTGGAAATCAAAGGGATGCCCATCAAGTGGGGAATGGCTAAATAAGCTGTGGTATGTGATTGTAATGGAATATTATTATGCTATAAAAAATAACAAGCAGGATGATTTCAGAGAAACCTGGAAAGACTTAAATGAACTGATGCATAGTAAACTAAACTGAACCAGGAGAATGTTGCACACAGTAATAGCAATACTATTCAATGAACTGTGAATTATTTAGCTATTCTCTACTATACAATGATCCAAGACAATCCCAAAGGACTAATAATAAAGCATACCAATCACCTCCAGAGAAAGAACTGATATTAATTGAATACAGACTGAAGCTTGCTATTTTTCAATTTCTTTTTTTCCTTTTATTTGAGTCTTCTTGTGCAAAATGACTAATATGGAAATATTTTACATAATTGCACATGTATAACCTATATCTGATTGCTTACCATCTCAGGAAGTGGGGAGGGGAGGAAGGAAGGAATAAAATCTGGAAATCAAAACTTTAAATAAAAATGTTAAAAAAAAATCAGGGGAAAAAAAAAGAAAAAGAATGTATGGTCCTTGAGTGCAAGTACTCTTTCCTTTTTAGTTTTATTTTTCTAGAGTCTTGTTCAGTGCCCTGTGTATAGTTATGTGCTTAATCAATACATTGAATTGACTGGAATTGTGTTTTCTCAAGATTATGGATCAAACAGGCTTTCCTCAGGATTAGCCTGAGAATTTGACCACCATTTATAATATTGCACTAGAGCGAATATGTCCAATTTCCAAAAGTTAGACTTGCAAATGAATTTTTAGAATATGATCAGTTAGGAAAATAGGAGTTGCCTACACTAAGATCACAATTTCTATTTTGTTTTTAATCTTAAGTTTCGAGAACAAATTTTCTTTTGAATGCAGTTCATGATTATGTTAATTTACATAGTTATCGTACTTCAATATAGTGAGATAATTACAACAGTACATGATTCTGTGAGGCTATTCTGCAAAACTATAATGAGGGTATCAAGCTTTGTCCCAGGGCACAAATGGAAATTTCAGTTCTGTTGTATAGAAACAAATGAGCTTAGCATCTAGTTAATAAGTTAAAACAGGAAGATATGAGGTGGTTCACTTCTTCCTCTACCCACATCCAGTTTCTATATCATAAGGGTGGTGTGAAGCTCCTATTACATCCCTCAGGGGTGTAATATATCCAGATCTTACCAGCTTTAGGCAGCTGATTGTTAAATTTTCAGTGTGAGCATTTATATCAAGAAAGTGACTCAAGAAAGTGAAAAAGAAAACGTCAATAATACCGTATAGATTAAACTCAGAAGTGTGTTATAGATACATCCTCTACCCTAACCTACACTACAAAGTACTTGTTAAACATTTACCTGTACATCTCTCCCTCACTGTGACTACATTGTTCTAGGGTCTCTGTCTTCCTCTCTCCTTCACAGTTTAATCGACTTTAAGGTGTTGATTTGGGGGGGAAAGGCACTTTTTGTGCTACTTAGTACTACTAGTGCTATTTAGTTCTATTTCCACTATACTATCTTTTTCTCTACTTTGATGAATATAATAATAAAAACAAAAGCATGTCAAATACTGGAAAATACCACAAATCTTAGTTGTGGTTATGACATAATCATCAAAGACATAGTCTGTGACGGAGAGTAAGGGTAATTGGGAAATCTGATGGAGTACAACAATAATGCTCTCTCCCATTCCTATCCTCATCTACTTTACAACCAAAGAGATGAGAAGAACAAGACTGATTTGAGGAACTAGTTTGGAGAGGTTTTAATAATATTTGGAAAGTTCTGATATCAGAAGACCCTGAAAATATGGGTTTTCCCAAAATATTTCCTACATATCGCATTCCAACCTGTATAAATTAGAGATCCATGGTTATAGGTCTGAAAACTCTGAAGGGAACTCCGGAGACCTTATGACCTCTCCCTTCAAGTAGGTGAAACAGCATAATAAGCATTTTATACAAGGTAACAAAGGCCTAAAGAGGTTAACTCACAAGGTCATACAGCTTGAGAGGCAACATAGTGTAGTGAAAATGGTGCTGGATTTGGAATCTGCAGACTTGGGTTCAAATTCCGGCTCTAACACCTGTGTGATCTCAGTTTTCTTGGCCTCAGTCTTCTCATCTTCATAATGAAGGGGTTGGAGTAGATGACCTCAAAGGCCTGTTCCACCTTTAAATCTATGATCCTCTAGGTTTCATACCTCCTTGTTCACTATGCAGTATTCATTTTTTATATTTCCATTGTTATAAGACGGGTGTTCATGCCTGTTTTCAGTATCCATCATGAAACTTAATGTCATTTGAATTACACTTCAAGCATGGTAGAAAGAGCTTTAAGTTAGTGGTCAGGAGATTTGTGTTCTGGTCCTGACTCTGCCATTAACTGTGTGTACTTGGTCATGTTACTTATCTGTACTTCAATTGGTCAAATAAGTATAAAGCCATCTTCCTTTCAAATTTAAAGAGTTGTGAAATCAGGAAATAACACTGGCTCTAAAGTTAGAAGATCTGGGTTCAAATCCTACCTCTGAAACTATTTGTGTGACCTTGGCATGTAAGTCACTTAACCTCTCTGGGTCTCAGTTTCTCCAACCTATAATATGAGAGGGGGTAGACTAGATGGCCTCTAAAATCCCTTTCAGCTCTAAAAAGATGATTCTATAATCACACAGAAGAATTATTATAAAAGCATCAATGCAATACTATACTTATTTAGGAGTCATAAATATGTTTTCTTCAGTGAATCTGTGATTTCATCAATGTGGTATTTCTTCCATCAGTAGGGATCACAAATGCTAAAACCTCCTCACACTGTGATTTCTGTTCATTCTTTCCCATAGATTCTCCACACAGGATTTAGCCAACCTTTCTCTAGATTTTTTTTAAAACCTTCCCTGGATCTTAGGATTGCACTCAAGCTATCCTCTCACTATATGATTGGCTCACCTTTTACAATCATTCATCTCCTTTTAAGTAATATCCTTTATGCCATTTCTTGTAATGTAAATTGCAAATTTACTGCTGCCTAGTTGTGTCCATTCTGTGTCTCTCCAATGACTTTGGGTCACCTATAACTTTGATTTTTCAGTCTGTGGTGTTCCAAAACTCACAATTATGTGGGATTCCTATGAGAACATTTGTGCTAAAAAGATGTTTTTGTGCTAGGGAGGGGCTTAATATGGTTAAGAGCACTACATAAATTGCCAAATAAAATCCAACCTGCTTCCTTCTATTTAATTCTAGGCCCAATTGTCCATACGTAATTTCTTATTCAAGATATATATGCTGACTTACTAACTAAATGGACTGAGATTCTGACTAATTGTGTGAATGACAAACATTTTTCACAGATTAATTTTTCCTTTGCTAAGCTAATTTCCCTTGAGTAATCATAGATCTCATTGAGAAGACCATATGATATGCTGAGTCTTTGTCACAATACCATCAATATATGAATGAGAGACTCTTTGCGGAAGAGAACCTTTAACCCTGTGTTCTGCCTTGCCAAGTAAAACACTCTTTAAAGAATAATCAACAAAAACAATAATTATAACAAGGATGTTGTATTCTCTGTGTCTCTCAATCATCCTACAGATTCACAGAATTTTAGGACTGGAAAGGCACTAGCAGTTGTTTAGTCTGACCCACACCTGAAAAAAATGCCATTTACAACATTCTTTTGCTTAAAAACCTCCACTGAAGGAAGAAGCCACTATCTTCCAAGTGAGTCAGTTCTGGAGGGAAATTCACAGGCAGGTGAGTAACACTCTCTATTTGAAAACGTCTTTTCCTTTCTTATGTTCTCATGTGTGATACTCTCAATACAGCTACACATCGTTCACAAAAAGATTTCCGATGAGAGTGTAGGCATATAGATTGGTGCAGGAGTTTATTAATTTTTTTTTTGCTTTTTGGAGGGGGGGAGGGCAGGGCAATTGGGGTTAAGTGACTTGCCCAAGGTCAAAGAGCCAGTAAGTGTTAAGTGTCTGAGCCCGAATTTGAACTCAGGTCCTCCTGACTCCAGGGCCTCTTCTCTATTCACTGCGCCACTGAGCCGCCTCGTTTATTAATCATTCTTTCAATCACTTTTTAAGGTACTAATATTTTCCATGATATTTTTCCTTTTTTGACAGCTTTCTCTTCCTGAGACATATTGTAAAGTTATCTTTCAGTGCTTTTAGACTGTATCACATCCAGGACAGTTTTCTCTAGTTTGTACTTGGTCTGATACAGCCTCTCTTCATGACTTTGTTTTCCTAAGCATCATTTCTACTTTGTTAAGTAGAATATTGGTGACTGGGATGTTAGTATCCAAAAATGACATTGAAAAAAAAATGACATTGGTTCCACTTTCATTGATAATAAAAATAGGTAACTAAAGAAATTTGACAGGTTGATTCTATTTTATTTCTATTTATTATCCTCTTTCCAGCTTCATCTATGAATGTTCTTGGGACAATGGGACAATGGGATTTAATTTTCTTTTTTTTAACATTTGTTTTTAAAACTTTGAGTTACAGATTCTCTCCTTTCTTCCTTCCTCACCCACTCCCATTGGGAAAACAAGCAATTCAATATAGATTATACATGTGTAGTTATGCAAAACATTTCTATAGCGTCATATTGGGAAAGATTAACTATATTTCCCTCCATCCTATTTCACCTCCCATTTATTCCATTTTCTCCTTTGACACTGTCCTCTTTCTTTCTTTCCTTTTTGGAGGGCAGAATTGGGGCAATTGGGGTTAAGTGACTTGTCCAAGGTCACATGGCTAGTAAGTGTCTGAGGTTGGATTTGAACTCAGGTCCTCCTGATTCCAGAACTGGTGCTCTATTCATTGTGCCACCTAGCCACCCTAGACCCTGCCCTTTCAAAAGTGTTTGCTTTTGACTACCCTATCCCCTAATCTTTCCTCCCTTCTATCATCTTCCCCTCTTATACCCTCCCCCCCCCCCATTTTCCTATAGGATAAGATCCACTGAAAGTAAGGTTGACTCATTCCCTTTCACCTCCCTACTCTGTCCCTCCATTGTAACAGCTTTCTCTTGCCTCTTTTACGTTAGATAATTTACCCTATTCTATGTCTCACTTTCTCCTTCTCGCAATACATTCCTCTGTCACCTCTTAATTTTATTTTTTAGATGTCATTCCTTCATATTCAACTCACCCTGTGCACTCTCTATATACATATGCACACATATACATACATACATACACATACACATATATTACACACACACACACACACACACACACACACACACACACATATATTCCCTTCAACTAGCCTCACACTGAGAAAAGTCTCATGAGTTACAAATATCATCTTTCCATGTAAGAAAGTAAACAGATCAATTTTAATAAATTCCTCATTATTTCTCTTTCCTGTTTACCTTTTCATGTCAAGCTTTCTTTAGTACTGGTTTTTGTCATATTTAAGTTATGCTGCTTGTAATCTCCCGCTACCTTTTTCCATCATGTTTTACACGTAAAGTTTGTTTTTTAAAACAGTATTGCCAACTCTCTCTTTGCTTGGCAAGAAGGTTAAGTGTTTGCTGGCCAATGCAGTTTCTGGGCTTTTTTGTTGGCCTTGCTGCAGCAACTACTTTACGTTAATTAAACTTCTGTGGGAAATGGAGATGATCAAAGTCAGTATCTTTATTCTATTTTTCCATGTTTGGGCATCAATAACTTGTTGGAAAGTGACAGGATGAGGTTGTATGATTTTACTTAGTGTGTTCTCATCATTATCTTAGTTTCACGTCAGTTTCTGCCTTTGCTCTAACTAGTAGCTAAAATGATTGCAGAAATAGTTGGTTCTCATGACTCTCACATCAGTATCCATTGATTTTCTGATTCTCAGAGAAGCCTGTGAGCCAAGCTTTCATTAGGCTACAACTCCAATTTGTCTTGTGCTTTCATTTTCTTTGTTGCAAGAACATCATTATTGATTTGATTCACTTCCTATAGTAGAGTAACACTTCCTTACTAAAAGACTGGACAAAGATCTCAGTTACCAACATTAAAGTCACTGCTCATAGGCAGTCTATGTGTGATTCTTAGTATCCTCTTTCCCCTTTTCCACCATTCCACCACTGACACTGAGGGAAACAAAAGAAGGCTATAGAGGAATGAAGGTTTTTTTCAAAAATTTTTTTCTTGGTTTCATGGGATGCCACAGCCAAGGAATTCATTATCTGGTGGCCAATCTTTGGGTTATGGAACTGTCCACATTTCGCTGGAGTCCCTGAACGGTAAACTCAGTCTGTTGTTAAGACAATGCTCAAAACCCCTCCAACATGGTAGAAATTGTTTGAATTTATGTTCTACTGGTATAGCCTTCGAGGCTATCTCCATGCCACGATGAGATGCTGGAGAGCAACTTTGTGGAGACCGTTTTTCAAATATTATGAGACACTTAATCCCTAGACTCACTCTCTCTCCTCTCTCTCTCTCTCTCTCTCTCTCTCTCTCTCTCTTTCTCTCTCTCTCGGCATAGATTGCTTCTGCATCGTATTATACCTACATAAAGTTTAATCTAATACCATCTTTTAATTTTTATACACCTGTGATTAGAATATACTCTTATATTCAAAATAGCTTTCTTTCCCCCAGGACTTCAATGTTTGTACAATGGTAATTATTAACAGCAGTAGCATTTGTTATACAGGATCAATCTCAGGGGGGAGGGAGGAAAGGGGCAGATGTTGGGAAATGTAGGTGATATAAAAACAAAATATACCATTAAAATTTTAAAAGAAAAAAAAATCATGAGCATCTCAATGTGGAGATAGTAGGGATCATTATTGCTACCTGTTCCTATCCCCGATCCCTGTGAAGCAGAGTATGTGCAGGTAGTAAGGGGAGGGGAATAGAAGAGCAGTTTCAAAAGCTTCCCCAATATGCCTTGTAGATTCACTGCAAGTGAGATATCAATAGGTATCCCCACTGGCTAAAACGCTGTCCTTGGAAAGGATACAAGGATACAAGAAGGCACTACTCCTCACACCTTCTTTGCAGAGGTGGGGGACAACATATACGGAATACTGAATATAATGTCAGAGTTTTTCCATTTGTAAGTTAATTTTGCTGGACTATTTTTCTCTTTATGAAAACTCATTGTTATAAAAGGTAGCAGAGACAAGGAATATATTAGAAAATACAAGTGATTAAAAGTCAAAGTATCGGCAAAAATTTATTTTAAAAAAGTCAGTCACGGGGGTGGGTAGGTGGCACAGTGAATAGAGCACCAGCCCTGGAGTCAGGAGGACCTGGGTTCAAATGCAGCCTCAGACACTGAACACTTACTAGCCATGTGACCTTGGGCAAGTCACTTAACCCCAACTGCCCTGCCTTTCCCCCTCCAAAAAAAACCCCCATAAAACAAAAAAAAGTCAGTCGTTATTTGAAGACATGGTAAAGCATTGTTGCTTTCTCATTTTCTCCTAAATTTGCTGCATTGCTTAGAAGGTTCAGGGAACAAGTAGGAGCTCAAAAGTAGACAGGAGGATCCAGAAATGGAACAGATTTCAGGATCTAGATTGGCAGAAATGCAATTGTCCTGCCTTCTTGGGGATGGTAAATATTTTATTTTATTTTGCAAACAGCAGCAAAAAATTAGAGAAAAAGTTATTAATTAAGTTGGTAGAAAGGAAATATTGGAACTTGGGAGGTGGTATCCTCACTAGAGCTATTTTCCTAATTCTGTTCTTTCTTCAGCCATCTTCTACCTTCTCTTATCTGATAATGAGATAAGAAGAGGACATTATACTTATACCAATACTTTAAGGATCCATTATTTCACCAGTATATGGTATCCACTCCACTACAGGTTGCAACCCTTCTATGATTTGGGAGATAGTTTTGGAGATTTGTTTGGATGAAGAAATTAATCATTTTATAGCCAACCCAGGAAGGAGACTATCCAAACTTAGCTAGGCTAATAATGCTCAGGTGACATACATGTAAAGTATAATCCATCACCTGTATGAAGCCTGTCTAGCTTGACGGGATTTATCAGAGCCTGCACTTTACTGAAGTCAAAGACTTCCAGAGCCCAGGTGCCCCTTCAAGCCACTATTTTAATGGAAGTGACACATGATGATGCCTGACCCCTGCTCCCTTATGTTAGCTGAATAGTACATGTAGTGCTATGATTAGCGGAATGCTCATACAAAAGCGGCAATTCCGATTTTAAGATTGTATGTAATATGATAATTTGTTAAGTACTTGCCAATGTTTTTTTTTTATTGGGGAGGAGTAACTAAAATCTTTTAAGAAATGATGGATAAAGGGTAGCGAGGTGGCGCAGTGAATAGAGCACTGGCCCTGAAGTCAGGAGTACCTGAGTTCAAATCCAGCCTCAGATGCTTAACACAAGCCGTGTGACCTTGGGCAAGTCACTTAACTCCAACTGCCCCTACAAAAAGCAAAAAAAAAAAATTAAAAAAAAGAAATGATGGATAGCTAGGTGTGGTGGCACAAGTCTGTAATCATTGCTATTGGGGGAAGCTGAAGCTGGTATTTTGCTTGAGCTTGAGAGTTCTGTGTTACAATTCTGCACTAAGAAGACTGGGTGTCTACACTATCCAGCACCAAAATGGTGAATGCTTAGCAGTTGGGGGCCACTAGACTTCCTAAAGAAGGGAGAACCAGTTCAAGTCAGAAACAACACAGGCGAAGCTCTTGTGCCAATCAGCAGTGGGGCCATGTGTGGACACTTTATTTCCAGCCTGGGTGAGACTGTCTCAAAATTAAAAAAATAAAACATATTGATGTGTTTTCTTTATACACAAAATTTATTTCCAAAGATATACCTAGTGAGCATTCCCCTATAACAAAGATTACAATAAAAAAAAAGTTCAGCAAAACCAACCAATACACTGATAGTATATGCATGTCCACAGTCTCCCATCTCTGTAATGATGGGAGGGAGGTGCCTTTTCTCAGTTTTTCTCTGGCGGGTAAGAATGGTCAGTATAATTAACTACACCATTCGCAGACTGTTTGGGGAGTTGGGGGGGTATTATTTTTGTTGTTCTTTCTTTTTACATTGTAGTAGTTGTATATATTATTTTCCTGCTTTTGCTTAACTTTACTCTGCAATAATTCATGTCTTCCCATACCAATATGAACACTTCAAATCTTTCATTTCTTATGGTAAACTGATATTTCATTACATTCATATAAACCAAAATTTATTTGTGCCTAGTCCATGGGTATTTGTTTCCAGTTCCTTGCTGTCTTACTCCTACACACACACACACACACACACACACACACACACACACACACACACACACACACACACACACACACACACAGACACACACAGTGCTATGATATTTTAGATTTTTCTCTCTGTTTTTGATCTCCTTGGATATGTCTGACCAGCAGTGGGATAGTGGGATCTCCGAGTCAAATGCTACGAACATTTGAGTCACTCTTTTTTGGACAGAGTTCAGAATAACTTTTTTAATGGTAGGACCAATCCATAGCTTCATCGACAGCGTATTAGTGTTCCTGCCCTCCCGTTGCCTTTCCAATATTGGGTATTTGCCACTTTACTGTGGATAAGCTGAAGCCTCTGAGTTTTCGTTTTAATAAATTTTACTGATACCTTTTGGTTTCCATTTCACCTACATTTCAAAATAAACTTCCATCCCAGGGCCATCCCTTATGAGAAAGAATAAAAAAGAGGGGAAAAACAATTCAGCAAAACTAATCAACATGTCCTGAAAAAGTCTGACCTTGTGTGGAATGTTCCATTCCCAAGAAAAGGGGAGAAAAGGCCTTTCTCATCTCCCCCCCCCCCAGGCCGAGCTGGGCCGTTCTGATTTCAGAGCGTTGTTTGGTGACTGTTGTTCTTTCTGTTTGCATTATTGTGGTTCTTGTTTTCATCATCTTCTGGCTTCTGCTTATTTCACTTTGGCTCACTTCATAGAAGTCTTTCAATTTTTCTGTAAATTCACTATATTCCTTGGGGCAGCTAAGTAGTACAGGGGTGGAGCACTGGGCCCAGAGTCAGGAAGACCTGAGTTTGAATTTGACCTCAAATACTTGCAAGTTTTGTGAACCTGAGCCAGTCCCTGTTGCCTCAATTTCAACTGTAAAATGGAGGTAATAATAGCATCTACTTCCCAGGGTTGTTGTGACGTTAAAATGAGATAATAATAGCACAGGGCCTGGAATATAGTAAGCACTGTATAAATGTAAGCTATTACTACTATTATAGGACAGTAGTATTCCATTCCATTTATGCACCACAATGTGTTTAGCTATTTCTTAATCAGTGAGGACTTCCTTGTTTCTAATTCTTTTCTACTACAAAATGGACTACTGTGAATATCTTGGCGTATACAGTGTCTTTCTTTTAATCATGACTTCTTTGGAGTATGTGCCTAGCAGTGGAATCTCTGGGTCAAAGAATAGTGACATTTTAGTCATTTTCTTAAAACAATTCCAAATTGCTTTCCAGAATGGTAGGACCAATCCATAGCTCTACCAACATGTGTCTCATCTTTCCCCAACCATCATCTTTGCCAATTTGCTGGATATGAGGTAAAACTTTGGAGTGACATTGACATGTAGTTCTCTTGTTATAAGTGACTGAGACTACTCTGTAATATGGCTCTTGAAATATTTTCTTGAAGTAAAATTCTCTTGAAAAAAAAATCTTTTCACATCTTTTGGTCATATCCCCTGGAAAGGGGCTCTTGATCTTATATATTTATGTAAATTCTCTCTATATATGTTGAATATCATATTCTTATCAAAGACATTCAATGCAAAGTTTTCTCCCATTCAGCAGTTCTTAACCCAGAAGAGTAGATTTTGTTAATGGCATTTACTAATTCTTTGAGATAGATAGACATCTCCAGAGAAAACAGTATATAGTTTCATTATTAGTGGGTATGAAAGTTCTATTCTGAGAGATCATGTTGTGATGTAGAAATGACCCTACTTGTGTACAGCTCAAAAATCTGACAAGTCTTCAAAGCTGGAAAGATTTTGAGAAGAGGCCTAGTGATTAACTGGATGTAGGTCATCTGAGGACTAGCCTAGCTAAACTTTAGAGACTCAACAAGCTGGTGACAAAGTAGAGAAATTTTTGCCCTCTGGAGTTCTCTACCAAGGAGTAAAGGAGTTGCAATCAGCATGCCAATGAAATAAAGAATCCTCAAAGTATTGGAAATGAAAACATGCATGGAACAACCAATGCTAGCCTGAACATGAATTACTGATGATGGATTCTCCTCTAGGGGATAATAACTGACTGGATTTGTGACTTCATTGGTTTAGGGAACTCTCAAGTAAGGAAACACCTGCTAATATAAGTGATCACCTCTGCAAGAGAAGGTCTTAGAGAGTTGCCTAGAGCACAGAGAGGTTGTGACTTGCCCAGGGTCATACAGTTAATATGTGACAGAGGTAGAATTTGAACCTTCTATAAGAAGATCTTCCCAATTCTCCTTAATGCTAGAGCTTTCCCTCTCTCATTATCTCCAGTTTATCTTGTAAATATTTGTACATAGTTTGCATGTTATTCCTCCTGTTAGACTGGAAGCATTCTGAGAACAGGGACAGGTCACTGTTGTTTCTCCAGCACTCAGAACAGAGCCAAGGACATAGTAAGCTCTTAATAAATTCTTGTTGACGGAATGGCTTTAGGCCCAGTTTTCTATCTACCACACCACAATTTTTCTGCCTAATTATCTACCAAGACTAAAGGATTAGGACTGTAAAGACTTGTTTAACCAGTTTTATGGTCTTTATCTTTTCCACTTATTTGACATCTTCAGAAATGCTAATAATTTACCAGCTAGTTCTTTGAAAAGGAGTGATTCAGCAAATTACGTGAAGACCAGTAAAGCTGCAACAGAACTTTTATCATAGCAAACAAAGACCTCTTTAAAGAAAAGAGAGGAATATATAGAAACAGGCCCATACCCTGGCTATTTCTGATCATATGGGTGATAAATCTGGCGCATTTCTCATGTTCCCATGTGCTGTGCCCCCTATACTACCCCAAAGAACTACTTCTAAAAGAGTATTGATACTGAGCAGCTACAGTTATTCACTCAGTAGACTTCAAATGGAAAGAAAATTTTGCCCATTCTAATTTCTGCTCTTCTAAAAGTGTGGCTTAAGACTTGTACTTTCTTGGAAAGGGAGAGAACTTTTCCCTACAGTCACTCGCATCCCACCTTTCTTTCACCAGCTATGCTGACTGCCTATTTATGGCCTGTGATTGCCTGCTTCTCTAGGTGAGCCTGAGATAACAAAATCCTAGCAATCTCTTCTGCTTTTTATTATTTTTCCTGAACAAAGTTTACCAGAGAGTGGTTAGAAGGAATAGACTTTTTAAGACTGGTGGTCGTCTTGGGAGTTCCTAGGTTCTTCAGTTGGTAGCAGCTGCCCTGGGTGTTCTTCTACAGCTACTGTAATACTTTCCAGAGAAGACCACTTGAGAAAATGAGCTATGTACGCCAAGACGACCAGAAGATATGGACTTTGAGTTGCATGGATAGCATTCTTTCAGTATTCATTTCATGCTTTAAATTTTTGTCATGCATATTTAAACCCTTTTGTGATTTAAGCATTTCTTTTGTGGTAGAAATAAATAGCTATTTTATATATGATCTATTGTATAACCTGAGCATCTTTAGAGAACAGATCGGGGGACCCTGTTTATCTCTTTTAGGGAGACCTAAACATGAATCAAGCCTAAATAGATTAAGACAAAAATGTCACCAGAGTTCTATCCTGGGGGTGAGGCCACAATGAGCTGGAGAATATGAGAAGAAGCTTACTCTTCTCTTTGGGACCAAGATCCCCTAGGACTGCATTTAGCCCATGTTAGCCAAGAGTTGGACTCCTTAGTGGAATGGGGTCTCCCAGACTCATGGGCCAATGGCTCTGTTACAATTGTTTCAGAATTGTTTAGATATCAGTGAATGGCACCACAATATATATATCTATATGATTTAGAAAGCCTGTTTTCTAGTTCCTGGATTCATTCAGGGTATGCTGATGGGTAATTGGCTACTTTTAAGCCATGTTAGGCTACAAAGAACTATTTTTAAACAGGCATCCAAAATGCTTTCATTTCTCTAGCTTTATACTGCAAAGCTAGTAGCCTTGATATGAATGCCTTTGGAAACTTCAAGCAAGGAAAGATGTCATAGCAACACAAATAAGATCAAACCTTCAAGATCCATCAACCTGCCGAATCCTGTAGATATACAGGTTACAATCCTTAAGTGACCAAATATTGGGGAGACTCTTAGGCAGGCCTGTATGACATACAGCCTGTGGGCTGCTTGCAGCCCACCAGCCATCAAAAAATGTAAGGTTGCCCCTGTACCCGCTCCTGTTTGTCATGTGACCTGTAGTAAATAACCATCTTCAGTTTGTCCCCAATCTAGCCTATCTGCCACAGAAGTTCAGCCTATTTTAATTTTGGCCCCTACCTACTGCCAAGTTATTCAGTTCTGCTCTTAGGGAAAGGGAAATCCGTAGCACATCAATACCTTATAATGCTCTTTCCCATGGTATAAAAGTCTATTGTACAACAGCATTGAAATGTATATACTTGACACATGCATATTAGTATTTCTGTAATATGATTCAGTGGAAAGACCTCTGGAGTCAGGAAATCTGGATTCTAGTTCAGTTCTGTAGTTGATGACTTACATGACTTTGGGCAAGTCACTTCATAGAATCAACTTGGAAGAGATCCCAGAGGTCATCTAGTCCAACCTGCATCTGAACAAAAATCCTCTCTGCAACATCCCTGACACCTTCCATTTGAAGATATCCAGGAATGAGCAGTTCACTACTTATGAAGGTGTACTTTTTTTTCAACTTTAAAAAACATTTTCATCAAGTCAAAATCTGCCTCTCTGTAGCCTGTACCTATTATGTCTAGCTCTGTCCTCTGAGGCCAAGCAGAATATGTCTAATTCCCAATCCAATGACAAATTTTCAAGTAATAATATTAATAACATTATTATTAATTTAGCAACTTTATTAAATTTCATCTTGTTATATTAGACTCTGGTCTAATATACACAGTAGTTAATGGTTGCACTGGGGGTAGTGGCTAAATTTCCAGATTTGGAGTCAGGAAGACCTAGACTTGCCTCTTCATCTCAAATATTTACTTACTACCTGTGTGACTAAGTTTTCCTGTGATTCCAGTGAAGTTATCTAACCTTTCTAGGATTCAGCTGTCTCATCTGTAAAATGAGCATCATCATAGCATCTTCCTTGTTGTGAGGGTCACTTATGTAAAATGCTTTGCAAATATTTTTTTTGGCTTTGCAAATCTTAAAACACACTAATATATGCGAACTATTATTACTGTTGTTATTGGCAAACATTTATTGAGGCTTACTCTGCTGAGTCTCAGAATCACAGAATGCTACAGCTGGAAGAAAACTTAGAGATCATCTGGTCCAACCTCATTTTACAAATGAAGAAAATGAGGCCTAATTCAAAGACGTTAATTCCCACGGACACACAGCTACTGAGGTGCTGTTAGCAGAACTCAAGACCAGGTCTTTTCATTTTAAATCCAACACTTTTCCCTTTACACAAGACTTCTATTCATGGCATGGCACTCTGTAACAGTGTTATAAAAATTAAATTGCAATGGAGTCCTTTAAATCATACATAAGGATACATGTGGGCCACATATTGACAGTTTTTAAATGTAACATTATCTATATTTTATTGTATTTTAATTTTGTTAAATATTTCCCAATCACATTTTAGTGTGGTTCAAGACCCACTTGTGGGCCGCATGTTTCACATCTCTGCTGTGGAAGACAAAAAGAGATCTGATGGTCCTTATCCTAAATAATATAGCTTAAATACACACACATCAGTATTTTTAAATTCCTAAGGAAGAGTTAAAAACAAAATGTTATGGCAACTATGGTTAGGGAAAAGGTCACTTCTAGCTTGGGGAACAGAGAAAGAAGAAAGGCTTTTCTAGAGGAGATGACATTTGAATTATGGCTAGGATTTTGACAGAGTCCAAAGGGAGAAGAATTCCATGCAAATAAATTTTGCTTTAGAAGAAGCCAGGAAAGCACACTGTTCTGAGATTGAGGAATAATATAGTTTCTTCAAAACAAGAATGTCTGTGATAGAGCGCTAGTGGGAGATGAAGCTAGAGAGGTTGAGACTAAGATATGGGAGGCCCTGAATACCTTAGTAAGTAATCTGGACTTTTATTTTGCCTTAATAAGGACTCATAGAAGATATGAGTAGAACCGTGACACTGCTCTAAGGAATGCTGTATTTTGTTCCTAAAACATTCTTTTGACCATACTAATAAGAGTCTTCTCACATCAGCTTAAGACTTAAGATTTTAGTTTTTATAACTTTTACCTTCTCTAGGTATTTTGTTTTTAGTTAAATACGATTTCTTCCAGGATCCCTGAGCAGCACTGGGTTGTAGATCCTGCCCTTCCCTGCACACATTCTACCTCCCTGAATTGTGTCACCGTGGGCAGCTCAGGTAGATTGCCCTCACTCCAAGACCTGAGAAGAAAACTCGGTGATTTATCATTTACTATTATTTAATACTGCTTATAGTTTGCAGAGGGAAGCTGACTGACTTGCTCAGGCGGCCAGCTGGGGCTAGCTACACAAACCAAAGCCTAGTACCATCATGGAAACGCAAAGAGGAGACCAGAGGAACAAACAATGGAACTGGCACCTTCGGAAAATTCTTAGAAAAGGAGCTCTCAGGGATCTCAATTCGGAGCATGGCGGCCTCGGAGTTCCCATCTAGGCCACAGGAGCCGGCCCTTAACCTTCCTTGAACTTTGTTGCTCCCCCGCACAACCACTAGGGCTAATCTGCTGTGTCACCAGCAGTGATTTAAAGGAAAATGAGAAGGAGAAAAGGAGGGAAGGAGAAGGAGAAAAATAAGGCAAGTTCCGGGAGGGAGCGGCAGCGGGGTGGGGGTGGGGCCCACCACTGATACTTCCTGATCATCATTACACAGCATTTTGTGCTCGCTTTTACGGGCTCTGGTGACCAGAGACCACAAGGACAATGAAGTAAGAATGATTCTCTCCCACCCGCCCCCGCAGGGGCGGAGGCCTAGGCTCCAGTCTGGGGCAAAGATGCCCATCCCCCTCAGCCACTACATGAAATGCGTTTTTCCTAAGTGGCTCCGAGGCAGGGGCTCTATCCATCCGTGAGGCCCGCCTCCCTTTCCACGTCGTCGTGGGCAGCCCAGCCCACGATCTAGAGCGTTAGATTGTCCTCCCGGCCACCTGGCAGACACCGGCCTTAATTCTGACCTCGCCTCTCATCACCTCCCCCCAGCTAGTCCCGAGGGGTGCCCCTGCGTACGTGCGCTCCTTTGGGATCGGAAGCTGGGCCAGAGGAGGGGGATCTTCCAGCCCTAAGACCCACGACCTCGCTCACAATCCTAGGAGGCTTTTTCGCGGCCCCCGCCGCCCTCCTCCTCCTCTTCCCTCTCTCCCCCTTAAAGGCTGGCCAAGGGGTCACGTGGGCTGACTGTAGAAGAGGGTATTTTCCACGAAATGGCTTTTGCGCGTAGTAAAATTAAATTTCTGATGGCTCGATCGGTTCGTTTTGCAAGGACCAGTCAACTTTTCCCAAATGGTCTTCTAGACAGTAGGACGATTAAGGAATCAAAAACCCAGATCAGGAGCAGGGAGGGGTTAAGTAGGCGATTCTCTACTACGCAGAAGAAAGGTTAAAGAGCCTCGGCAGGCCAGGGGCGGCCTGGGCCGCGGACCGTTTCCAAGGCGAGGGGGCGGGGAAAGATAGGTGGTAGGGGCGGGGCTCTGCGGTGCCAGCCCCGGGAGACATGACGCGAGAGACGTGGCGCGAGCCCACGGCAGCGAAGGAGAAGGGGAGGGCGTTCCAGGAAGAGGAGCGCCGAGGCTCGGAGGGCCTCCTTCCTCCCTCCCTTCCTTCCTCCCCCCCTTCTTTTCCCTCCCCGGGCTGCCATAGCCTTGGCTCTCGTCCGCCCACGTTATAAAAGGCGTTTGAGGCGGAGCCGCCGCTACTTTCTTGCATCTTCCGCAGAAAGAAACATCTACAGGAAAGGCTTCGGCTTCCAAGTCACCTGGACGCAAGTTACTCCGACTCTTCAAGAAATCAACCAAATCTCCATCTCCCCACCCACCCGCCCAAACAAGCTCCCCACCGCGGTCGCGGTTTCGGCCTCGGCCTCGACCTCCAGCGCCGCCCGCGCCGCCGGTTCCGCTCGCTCCTCCCAAGAATCTCCCTCCTCCCGAGCCTCCTGCTCCTCCCGAGCCGCCTGCTCCTCTCAAGCCTCCCGAGCCTCCTGCTCTTCCTGAGCCCCCCGAGCCGCCTGCTCCTCCCGAGCCTCCTGCACCTCTCGAGTCTCCCGAGCCGCCAGCTCCTCTCGAGTCTCCCGAGCCGCCAGCTCCTCTCGAGCCTTCCGAGCCGCCTGCTCCTCCCGAGCCGCCAGCTCCTCTCGAACCTCCCGAGCCGCCAGCTCTTCTCGAGCCTCCCGCTCCTCTCGAACCTCCCGAGCCGCCTGCTCCTCTCGAGCCTTCCGAGCCTCCCGCTCCTCCCGCTCCTCTCGAGCCTCCCGAGCCTCCAGCGCCTCCCAAGCAGCCCGAGCCGTCGGAAAAGATGGTGAAACAGATCGATAGCAAGGTAAGAAGTCGGGGTGCCCCTGCGCTACAAGTGTGGTCCCCGAGCTGGGAAGGCGGGAACGGAGGAGATCCCTGCCTAAGGCCGTGTGTCCTCTGGGTCTGGCTCCCCACCACCTGGCGCGCTGGAGAGCTGCAGTTCCCTAGGCTGGGGGTGCACCGTGCCCAATGCTTAACCCAGAGACAGGCACTTAGTAGGTGTTTGTTGATTTGCATTGGTCTTCTTCCCCTCCCCCCTATCGCCTTCCGCATTCTGAGCCTGCCTGAGTGGTGGTGACTTGCTTGTGGCCCAGGCTATCTCCAGCCGCGAGGGAATGTCTGGGCGGGCCCTGGCGCCACCGAGGGCGGATCCTGGCGCAGGAGGCCTCTGTTCCTGCCTTTGGAGCACTTTGTCCACCTCTTCTCACCCCCTCAGTGCATGTTCTTTTTTGCGTAGGTGTGGTTATCCTTGGCTCAGGGTCTGTGATTAAGAATTTTCCTTCTTCCCCTGGTTTGGGCGATCGGGTCACCCCAAGTTAGGACCCAGTGGTGCTAAGGGCGTGGGAGCGGGTCACCAATAAGGCAAGCTACCCTTGAAGTTGCCGCCACGGCCTTGTTGGCACCCAGAGTAATCTGGACATCAGGCTTTCTCCTGCTCTCTGAAGCTAGTCTGCAGAAAGGAAGGAAGGCTGAGGACTCGGTTGGGATTAACACCTGACTGGTTTGCTACTTCCTCTGTCTCCCTCATTTCTTGCCTTACCCTGTAAGGTTTTAGGATACTCAGGACAGTCATTCTCTTGCCATCTGGTGGCAATATTCGCTTCCTGACGCCCATCACAGTGTGATATGTTTCCTTTTATTAATTCAGTTCAATTCTAAAGACGTGTTAGTTAAAAATGTTTTGGGAGAATATGCAGAGAATACTTAAAACATCATTAATGACACTGGGTCAGACAAAATGGATCCTCTTTCTTGGATACAGGGGACTAGTTAGGGTAGTCACCGATGAAAGGCTGAGAGAATTTAGCTCAATTCCACAAGTATTTGTTTAAGGGTTTCTTGTGAACCAAGTGGGAAAACAGTATAATGCTTTTGCCCAAAAAGCTTCCAGTTGAATAGGGAAAATATGATAAGCATGATACAAGAAGAGTGAAATAAGAACACTAGGAAAAAATGCCGTCTAAGATCTGAAGGAGAGATCGCTTTCAGCTAGGGAAGGGAGGGGGTTCAGAGAGGGTTTTATAGAAGAGGTAGCTTCAGAGATGGGCCTTGGAGGACCAGCCCAAAACAAGTAGACACGTGGAGCATTCCAGGCTTGGAGTTTGGAGGAGAAAATAGAAGCTAGAGAATAGCTAGTAATATTTTCTCATAAATACAATGAAGGAGAATACAGTGAAATAAGGCTAGAAATATGGGGATGGGGTAGAACAAAATTAGAAGAGCCTTGATTGAATAAACGTGATGAGTTTCTGTTGTATCCTATAGGTAGTGGAGAGCTCCTAAGTCAATTTTTGTATGGGTACATCTTCCACCTTTAAGGTAATCTAATCTTGTCATCATCCTGAATATCTGTCAGCCCTCTTTAAAAGATTCTAATTAATATCCTTTCTCTTTTTTAATAATTTGTGCATTTACTTCGGAAATCTTTATATTTTTGCCTCATATCCAATGGTGTATGGATAGATGTTTAACTGCAACACGCTTTAAAGTATAATCTGTCTTAAAAAAATTAATATTTATTTTTCTTCCAGTTACATGTAAAGATAATTTTTAACTGCAGTCTGCATTATTAACATCTTCAGACCAGCCTTGTTGTAGTATTTGTTGATTTCCTAGGTGAAAATACACTGAAAATTTAAAAAAAAATCAGCTTTCTTGAGCCTGTATGAACTGGTTCCAAGCAGCCCAACAGCAGACGAATACCTGTTCGTGATCTCTTGTATGTCACTTCATGGCAAAACATCAGTTATAATGTCCTATGGCCTAACTGCACTTTCTACTGCTCTTGGATCACCTGTAATTTTTATTCTGCTGAGATTGTGTTTTTCCTTTAGTCATAGCCACGTATACCAAGAGAATGATGTTTTTGAAAAAGTGAGTTGGGACCTTTGAAAGGCCTTTGCAGTTGTCCAGGTGTGGTCCAGCCTGCAATACTCATTCATCTTCCAGAGTTCAAATTTGGTCTCACTTAGTAGCCATGTGACCCTTGGCAAATCACTTAATCCTGTTTGCCTCAGTTCCCTCATCTGTAAAATGAGCTGGAGAAGGAAATAGCAAACTATTCCAGCATCTTTTAAAAAAATTAAATATTTTATTTCCTGCCCAATTACATGCAAAGACATTTTTAACATTGATATTTTTTAAATGAGTTCCAAATTTTCTCCCTCGCCTCCCCCCTGCCTAAGAAAAGCAATTTGATATAGGTTATACATGTTCAATCGTCATGCAAAACATTACCAAATTAGTCATGTTGTCAAAGAAGAGACAGACCAACCCAAAGGAAAAAAAATGCAGAGTGTGAAAAATAGTATGCTTCCTTTCATCTGCATTTAGAATCCATCAGTTCTTTCTGGAGAAGGATAGCATTTTTCATTATGAGTCCTTTGAAATTGTCTTGGATGATTGTATTCCTGAGAATAGCTACTAAGTCATTCACAGTTGATCATTGTACAGTATTGCTGTTCAGTTCACTTTGCATCAGGTCATATGAATCTTTCTAGGTTTTTCTGAAATCAGGCTGCTCATCAGTAGTAATTCCATCGAAATCACATACCACAACTTGTTTGGCCAGTCCCCAGTTGATGGGCAGCCAGCTCCTTAATTTCCACTTCTTTGCCACTACAAAAAAAGCTGCTATAAGTATTTTTGTACAAATAGGTCCTTTGCTGCTCTTTTTTAAAAAAAAGACTTAGTAGTGGTATTGTTTAATGAAAAGGTATGTAGTTTTATTATCTCTATGGAGATAGTCCCAAAGTACTCTCCAGAATGGTTGAATCAATTCACAAGTCCACCAACAGTAGAATAGTGTTCCAATTCTCTCACATCCCATCATTTATTATTTTCCTTTGGTCCTATTAGCCAATCTGATTGGTGTGAGGGAGTACCTCAGAGTTATTTTAATTTGTATTTCTCTGATCAGTGGTGATTTGGAGCAATTTTTTCATATGGCTATAGACAACTTTGATTATTTTTCATCTGAAAACTACCTCGTTCATATCCTTTCACCATTCTGGTATCTTTGCCAAGAAAAACCCAAATGGGGTCACAAAGACTTGGGCACAACTGAAAACTATTCAGCAACAATAATAAACGTAACCAGGTACTGTACTAAACTCTCCACAAATATCTCATTTGAGATATATATACATATATTTGATAATATCCCATATCGTTAAAACTTTTAGAGTTGAGCAAACTGGGGCAGACAGGTTAAGTGACTTGCCCAAGGTCACACAGCTAATATGTATCTGAGGCAGGATTTGAACTTGGGTCTTGATTCTAGGCCTAGTGCTCTATCTACTGGGCCACCTAGTTATCTCTTAACTGGGGCTTTGCGCAGTCAGTACACAATTTGCAAACAAAAAGTTATTTGGACTAGGTCATTGTTTGTAGAGAATTCTTTTTCTGTCAGGATTTTGTTTGAGAAATTATGACAGTGGTAAACTTTTGATCATTTATCTCTTAGTATGATGCTTTGTTTTATATTGATGGCTCAGTATATGAATGAACCAAGTTGTCTCTGATTTGATGGATAATGGAATCTTGTATGAAATAAACATGTCCCCTAGAGACAACTTTATTTAAACAACTTTTCTTTAAGGGTGCACTTTGTTCAAGTTTGAGTCCAATTTGTTGTTAATGCTGTTTAGTGAAGGATGTATGCCTCTTGGTCTTGTGTGTATGTGGTCTGATGTAGAAAACTGAAAGCCCTACTTCATTCCTTTCTCATTTTCATGAAAGATACCCTAAATAAATGCTTAAACTAGTCTCATAAGTTTCATTGAGAAGAAAAGAAGCAATATGGGTTACTTCTGCTTTCTTGGTCGCCTTTACTGATATAGAAGCAATGACTTTACCTGGTACTGTCAATGATCTTTCCTATTCTTTGGGAATCTTTCTCTTTGAGATCTTAAAAATCAGTTTATAAATGCCACTAAAATTAGGTTTCTAGTAACTTCCCTTGGGTATATTTTATATTAGGTCATGTATTCTCCCTCACTTCCCCCCTGCCTGAGCAAACAATTTGATATGATGAGAGAGAAACTCCAGTTATATCTTAAGTACCCATTGATGGGTTGCCCTTTGAGTTTAAGCTGGAAATGATAATCTGGAAGTTCTGGATTAACTGGGTGTTTGCAGGCTTACTTTCTCCTCAAATCCTCCTCTAGCTGTTTTGTCAGGCAAATCCCCCTCCTCAGTAATGTTTGGCAAATTGGATTATAATCTAAATAGATGTTACCATTACTGATCATAGGATTTATAGCTAGATCTTCAAGGATTTTCAATAGGATCTGTTCCAACTACAGGCATACCTCAAAACATTATTGCAGGTTCAGTTCTAGACCACTGTAGTAAAGCAAATATTCCAATTTACTGCAAATCACACTAATTTTTTTGTTTCTCACTTCATATAAAAGTTATGTTTATATTATACTATAGTCTATTAAATGTACATTAGCATTATACCTAAAAAAACAATGTACCTACCTTAATTAAAAAACAAAAACATTGTTTAAAAATGTTTACTATCATTAGAGCCTTTCAGGAGTTAAAATCGTTTGGCTGCTGGAGGGTCTTGCCTTGGTGTTGATTTCTGCTCATTGATCTGTCCGGGTGGTTGCCAAAGGTTGGCTTAGCTGTGGCAATTTCTTAAAACAAGACAACAGTGAAGTCCCATTGAGTGACTCTTCCTTTCACGTGAACACTGAGCAACCTTTGTAGAGTTATTGATTGGCCTAATTTCAATAGTCTCTGGGAAAAGGGTGACCCAAGGAGAAAGGGAACCCGCATCAGCCTGTTGGTTGGTTGGTCCATAGAGCAGTCAGAACACACATGACATTTATCAATTAAGTTCAGTGTCTTTATGGGAGTGGTTTGTGGCAATTTGACAATTAAAATAGTTACATCAGTCACAGATCACCATAACAGATATAACAATAATGAAAAAGTTTGAAATACTGTGAAAATTAGCAAAATATGAGACACTGACGTTGATAGGAGCACCAGCTGTTGGAAAAATGGCACCAATAGACTTGCTCAAGGCACAGTTGCCACAAATCTTCAATTTGTAAAAAACCAAACCAAAAAAACACAGTTATGTGCCAAGTGCGGTAAAGCTAAGTGTAATAAAAATGAGGTATGTCTGTACTTCATTTAATATTAGATAAAACTGAGGCCCAGAGAAGGCCCTGTTTGCAGTCATACAGATGCTATGTAGGTGAATCTGGACATAAACATAGCTCTTTATCCAAATCCAGTGGGGTTTTTTCCCCCCAGTCTATAAGGAGACAAAGTTTTGGTAGTGAGGGAGTTTCTGGGAATATTACTGCTCCATCCTTTTAGTAACAGTTTCACAATATTTACACTCCTAAGAAATGGTAAGATTCAATGACCTTTTGTCCCATTCCCATGTTTTGGTACTGACAGCTGCTTTGAGGAGGTTGGATTGGACCTTGTATAATAGCATCTGCTATCTTCTCTTACTTACCTTTCTTATTTGGTCTTGGCTCTAACCTGCTGATGACCTGACCACGTGCAGATAACTGATTCTGAAAGATTTTCGTGTCAGTAACCAGGTGTTTCAGTTTCATTTGTGTATTTTCCACACCTACCATTTTCTGTCTCCTGTTCAAGACATAACAGACCTGAGACTTGGTGTAAACCTTTGGCCTTACCAATTTGATGATCAAGAGTCATATTTTCCAATGAATTTTTTTGATCATCTCTCCTAAGCCAACCTTAAATTGAAGACAGTAAGTATCAAGGTATATGGTTGAAGATCTTGTCAAGTTGTTCATAAACTGCAGCAGGTATTGGTGCATAAGTACCACTTATCTTCACAGTGCAATGTTTACTTTCATATCCATAAGTATAGAAGGGCAGAAAGTGAAATATGGTTTCTTGTGTTTGGGTGCACATATCAAACTCTGCCAATAGATTTTTCTTTGCCTCTTTCAAGGATAACTTCAAAGTTGTTTTTCCATTTAGCCGTAACTTTAAAAAAACTTCTGGTTTCATTTATAGTCAGAATGTTAATATGAATATAGTTGATTCTGTTCAATTGTGTATCAGTTAATTTACTAGACAAAGAACACACCAGGAGTACCCACTACTAATGTTTGTCAACCTAAGAATCAGACTGTGGGAAGTCACAGCACTGCAGCCTGTCTTATCTGTTAGATGGTTAGCTGTGGACAAAAAAAATGTCATCAGAGTGACCAGTTCACTGGTGATGACTTTTTTGTGGGGGAGGGTCTTTTTTTTTAAAGAGGGGGTTAGGCAGGGCAGTTTGGAGTTAAGTGACTTGCCCAAGGTCACACAGGTAGTGGTTAAGTGTCTGAGATTGGATTTGAACTGAGGTCCTCCTGACTGCAGGGCTGGTACTCTATTCACTGCACCACTTAGCTGCCCCTGGTGGTAACTTTTTGTATCCTAACCGCGATATTTTTTGGCAAACAGTTGACTGAAAGACTTTCCAACTTGGTAGACTCTCCTAGAACTTGTATTATATTGGCATGACTTTTCAGAGCCCAGGGTTACCTACACACTAATAATGGTGACTGGAGCTAGATCATAGATTTAAAATTGAGAGGGAACTCATCTAAACACCCTCATTTTATAGACAAGGTAACTGAGGCCTAGGTAACAGGTTGTAGCAGAGGCAAGATTTGAACCCACTCTCCCCTGAGTATATATGGTGCCTTTCTACTGTACCACTTGCCTCATTACCTCCATGGAGAAATGGGAATCTACTTTTTTTTTTCTTGCAAGACTGATTTAGTTATTAGAAAATTTTGTTTTAATAAAGCAGTGTGAAAGATGGTTTGAATTGTAAAGAGAATGCAGGCCCAGTTAGGAAGTTAATATACAGTTTATTCTAAAGGTAATGAGGGCCAGAAAGACTGGTACAACAGTGTGAGTAGGGAGGTGGGCACAAGTAGGGGAGAAAGTGCCAAAGTAAAACAAATACTTATTTAGGAAGCTTAATTACTCTGAGATATTATGGCCTGAGAAAGAAGCCTGATATATTGGAAAGAGTAGTGGACTGGTTTTGAATCCAGGCCTTGCCCCTTATTAGTTATGTGATATGTCATTTCACCACTGAGCCTCTGCTTCATCTTATAAAGTGAGGCTCTACCTCCACCTCACCGACTTCTGAATAACAAATGCCTCTGTATATGTAAAAAGTTTAACGTCTTAAAATGATTTTTTTTATTATTATAAGCTTCTTTTCCTTCTTGACAGGATTATAAGTGGTAGCTTTAGACATGGGTAGCATTTCTAGATTTCAGCAAGATGTTGACTGAGTTCTGAAATGTTGGCTAGAATGATAGATGGATTTCTCTAGTTGAGTTACCAGACTCCCCTTCCCCCAAATATTTCTGTTAGCTTAAGTAAAGGTCTCTTGTAGAGTGTCCTAGAAATCAGTCCTTGGTACTTCATGTTGTTGGATGGTGTCAGAAATATCATGCAGCCGAAATTTCAGATTACTAGTTAACTTGGAAGAATAGCTAACAAGTTAGATAATAGAATAGTGATTCAAAAAGATCTGACAGGCTAGGATGGTGAGCCAAGATAATAAGTGAAGTTTAGTGGGGATAAATATAGCTTTAAAAAAATCAGTTGTATAAGTACAAGACAGGAAGAAAGTCTGTATGACTAAAAATTATTAAGAAAGACTACCTGACTTTTTTGATAGATTATGGATTAAAAAGTTCAGTATGACTCGGCACATGGAAGCCAAAAAAGCTAATATGCTCTTAAGTTGTGTTAGAGTATTCAAAATGAAGGAGGAAATAATTCCTGGAATAATCTTTCCTACGTATGATTTTGGTCAAGGACCTCTTGCTCAAAATGCTTAGAAATTCAAATTCTTCTGGTATTCAAGGCTTTCAGTCTTCTGTTTTCGTTCATTTGTGTCTGACTCTATGTGATGCTATTTGGGGTTTTCCTTGCACAAGGTACTGGAATGGTTTTGCCATTTCCTTCTCCAGCTCATTTTATAGATGAGGAAACTGAAGCAAACAGGGTCAGGTGGCTTGCCCAGGGACACGCTAAGTACCTGAGGCCAGATTTGAACTCAGGAAAATGAGTTTTCCTGACACCAGGGCTGGCAACTATATCCACTGTGCCACCTAGATGCCCTTTCAAATTACTGAACACTTAATGTAATTTGAACTATTCTACCTGAACATTGACTTTGCATTTCCCCTTCTGTGTTTTATGTCCTTGGAATTTTCTTCCTCCTTTTGACCCTCTGAAGTCCTTTCTATCCTTTAAAACCAAACTCAGATGTCACCCCTTCACAGAAGTCTTCCATGATCACTTCCATTCCAGATGCTATAAAGACATTTCCCCTCAGACCACGTATAACAGTTTTGTTTTGTATCCTTGTGTACTTGGATGATATTGAGTATCATGCCAAGCCGTGTGGGACTATGTGGGGGATTGTGTCATATTTAAACTTTCCACTTCTCTACTGCATAGAGTACAATTCTCTATAAACACTGGGTGCCTGATAAACATTGTTGCATTCTGTCTAGGTCACTCCACCATATAGTAAGTAGAATGCTCAGTTTTGGGTGTAACATTTTACAAATACATAGACAGGATTGAAATTTAACAAAGGAAAGGTCCAGGATAATGATGTGGATTTAAATTCTGCTATATTGAGATTAGACTTCCACTTCTTGCCTCCAGAGAATAAAATGAGGAACAGTGGTGGGAAGTTGTGGAGAGACAGGTGTTTTTACTGGGAAAGTTCAGAAAGTTCAGGGTCTTTTAATGTAGGGGCAAAATAGCCCACTGCAATGTAGAGAGACATGAAGAAGGTTCACAGTATTGCAGCATGAAACCTTTGTCTTCAGATGTGCAAGGATAATCAACTGTTCTTTCTTTTACTTTCTCAAGCCTGTGCAATGTAGTTTCTTTTTTTAAGTGTTCCCAGTAGGTGCTCAAAATTGAGAGAGATAATATTATTGCATGTTAGGTAGTTAGGTATCAGTTTTCCCACCATGAGTGTTTTATTTCCTGGTAATTGCATTCAAAGACTTTTTAACTTTTAGTCAACAACATTTATTAAGCATCTGTTATGTGCTAGGCACTGGGCCAAGTGCTAGGGAGAAAAAAAAGGCAAAAACAGCCTGCCCTTCTTTAAGAAGCTTCTAATCTAATGGAGGGAGACAATAAATTTATCTTCCACAAATCTTATTAGATTTTAGAATCAGTCAGTACTATGAATCATAAACCTAGAGCTGGACAGGATCTCAGAGGCCCTCTCCTTCAGTTCCCCATAAAGTCATCATGTTTACTTTTAGTTATTTTCTTTCCATGGCTATAGTGTCAGTGACCATTAGTAAATAATTAACAGGATTAGTTATTGGGAGACTTTCTTGGTAAAGTGTTACCTTTAGCTTCATTCCTGTTAAAAGGAAGATACTTCCTTAAGAGGTTAGTATACTGTATATAAAAAAAACAACAACCAAAAAACCAAACATTAGTATACAGTTTAGTCAAGTCTGAAACTTGGGATAAAGTAAGTCTGTCATTAAAATTTAGCCTAAAAGAGAATAGAATTGGGCCAGAAGTTAAGCGAAACAGTGGGTCTTATTTGCAGCATTTATTCTACTCTAAGATATTAAATGTTGCCTTTTAAAACGCCTACAATTTAAACTTTGGGGTGGTATAATAGCAGTGCTGGAAAACTCTTTTCCTTTTGGAAGGTTTGTTTATACTGTGTAGTAAGTGACACTGTCATGATAGTCAGTAGTCACAATTTGAGAAGACTGAAGTGACTTGAGTTGATGTTTAAATTTATTAAGCCTGTACTATGTGTAAAACACTTGGGTAAAATGAAGACACGCAGCTAGATAAACAACATTGGTCAGTGTAACAAATGAATTGTTTTTAGAAGCGCTGTTGTTGGCTAGGACTGCTAAAATGATTGGTCTGGGCATTCACTTTAAAAGCGGATGATCCTGGCAGACTTCCACATGAAGGGGGCCCACTGCAGAAGGTCTGATTTATTCCTCCTTTGGAAAGCTGGGGACGAAGAAGAGGGCCTACTGAAACTGAACTAAGTAGAAATGATATAGTTTATGAACAAGGTTAATGGAAATAATCCTATGTTTGTGAAGAGTTCTGTACACCCATAGAATCACAGTCCAGATCCTCCCCCACACACATATACCCCAAATTCTGTTTGTGATAGCCCTGTTAAGCTCTAACTTGTAGATTTATGTGGGTTCTATTTACATGAGACTAAAACCTGATGTTCAAGTTGATCTTTATCTTGATTTTCAACCTTCCTAAATAGAGTATGTAAGGAAACTGCCTATTTAAACAGAGTGATAAGCTTTTTTCCCCCTTCTATAGGAAAACTTTGACTCAGAATTGAAAGGTGCTGGATCGAAATTAGTAGTGGTTGACTTCTCGGCCACATGGTGTGGACCATGCAAAATGATCAAGCCTTTCTTTCATGTGAGTATTAAGCACTTTCTATTTAAAAGAGGAATATTAACTGTTCATGTTTGTGTTGCCACTGTACCTCATGTTAACTGAATGTCTTTTTTTTCCTAAAATTTCTTAATGAGACCTTTGAAATAAAATGGTTGACATAGATCAGCATAGGAAAGAAGTAGTAGCTAGGAAAAAGACAAGTTGGGAAGGAAAGATTTTGATGTGTACGTATGAGAAATGTCAAAATATAATTTTCTCCTACTACAGGCTCTTTTAAAGGCCTAAAAAACAGCTCTTGATCTTTTTGTCTAAGTTAAGGCTACTTGTAGACGTTAATTGAGATTTTTCTTAATTTAGTTTGCTTTTAAAACTTGAATCTTTGACTGTGATTTAGAATTCAGCCCGTTTTGCTCCTTTGGTTAGAAACTGATCTGAAGGAAATTTATAGTTTCTTGGACCAAGTGTGAGTCTTAACTGGGTTACTGGAGAATGTTTAACTTACCTCTACTTTATTGAGACTATAGTTCTTTCCTAACCGTTACCTGAAGTTAGCAAACTCTCAGGGTGCCTCCTTGTTACTGCTGTTACTGTTTTCATTTAACAGTCGCTTGGTGAAAAGTACCCAGATGTGATCTTCATAGAAGTGGATGTAGACGACTGTCAGGTAAGTAGCTGGAGAATATGGCATGGTAATTGAGCATAACTACTACCCGTAGACTTACTTTTTCTCAAAATTCATGGTAATAGGAGAATCATTATGCTTGTGTGGACTGTAGTATTAAAACTATAACTAAGTCTTAGTTACAAATACCTGTAGTAATTAGTAAGATCAGATATTTACACCTGTTACTTTTTTCAGGAACACTGCCAAGCATATCCTAAAATTGGCACAGATATTTTGTCCTGAGAAATATATTTTCTAAAACTTGAGAAGATTTCTAAAACATTTGAAGGATATTTGGGATAAAAGGAAAAGACTAGGAATCACTGGCTTGCGAAAGTTGATAGAGATCAAGAACCTCAATATTTCTCTCCCTCCTTCCCCACCACTTCTCCCAACCCTAAGAATTAGTAAAATGTAAATTGAATTAGGAGCCTTAAGTTTCATTTCTTGCTTTCTTCTTGGGGGCCTGCTCTGTAACTGCTTTAACTTGGAGAGTATTTAAAATAGAGACCACAGTGGCAAGTTTTTTGAAAGAATGAAAGTTACTAAAATTCTTGTGGAAAAGTATGAGGAAAGGTGTTCAAAGTTCTGTTGTGATGTCATAGTCTGAAGAATCAAATGTTTGGAAGAATAAAGATATAGGCAGGATATGAGCCAGGTAGGACAGCTGGAGAAAACCGAACACTGGATCCTGAATCATTGTCAGCAGTCACCACTAGGCAAATGCTTTTACAAGGCAAATATTCCCTAGTTCTGTCTATAGCATGCCAAATAGAGTCAGAGCTGTAGAATCCAATCCCCTCAGGTGTGACAGTCAGGGCTCAGAGGGGTTAAGTGATTTGCCCAAGATCACAAAGTGACAGCAGAGATTTGAACTCAGGTTCTTGAACTTCAGATTTAATGTTCTTTTCAGTGTGCTAGTCTGTCTCTCCTTGAAAGCAATAACAGGTCACCCAAATAATTTTAATTATATACTGTTTTATCAGAACTTTGTCAGTATAGACACGAGTAGACTGCTCTTTGAGAAACTCAACAAGTCAAGCCAACAGTTACTTATTAAGCACTCAATTATGTGTCATGTTCTCCTATGGAGTTTTAAAAATTAAGAATTCATTGTCTTGACATCCAAAAAAGCAATAGGGATGATGAACGTTTTTGATTATGGTACTTTGGGGAACATGCGTATGACTGATTTTGACTGATTATTATAGATTATATGCTTTCTGGTTTTCTACTTGACCGTTAGAACTCAAAAACTGTCAAAGCACTCAGTGCAAAATTAAAATACAAATTCATGGGAAATTCATTTGATCTTCCTAGGTAAGACAAACACATGAATATAAGCATTTAAGTTAATGCCTTTTGCATATAAAACACTTAAACAGATAGTGCATGGAAAATGCCTCAATAAATAGTATTTCCACATGATAAGAAAGTGTTAGCTCAACCTATTTTGAAAGAAACACCTAGACATGCACTGAGTCTTTAAGTTGAAGATTCAGCATGTGAATTTTAAGCTAAATTTTGTGACAGAGGAGGCATTAAATTCTGAATTCTGTACCTAAATGATATATGGACAAATGAAAAAGTGTAGGCATAAGTGACATTTTCTTAAGGTCACAGTCCCAGGGTGTAGCACCCAAGTTGAAATAGAATTAATTACTAGTACTTTGAAGTGGAGAAGTGCTCCCACTTTCCCCACTCTACTAAGGGAAAGATTGGGCCTTGAGCATGCTTGCAGTACGCTCATGCTGCCTTATGTGTAGAAGGTTAAGGAAAGCTTGCCTATCTTGGCAATGAGCTGAAGCTCCTGATTTTGTAGAGGAAGAAAATAAGAGTTAAGTAAAACACTTTATCCAAGTTCACACAAGTAGTTATTAGCAGAGCCAGACGTAAAAAACACTTGGAACTCTTTTTCATATTACACTGTAAAGATACTGTATTTTCCCCTAAAATCTGACTTGTATAAAACATACCATAAAATACCATAATTTGGTATTTTTTCAGTTTACTTCTACTATAACAAAGTGTGTGTAGCATCCTTCTACTAATGCTTCTTTCCACACATGCAGTCTCTTCAGCAGACTTCATTTAGGAGCTAGACTAGTAGTACTTGTACTCCTCTGTGTGCTCCAAATGTGTCTTAAAGCCACAATAGTGAGAAGAATTAATCTGAGAATGAAGTCATATGGGAAAACATATTAATTATCTCAGCAAATCAAAGAATTTAAATTTCAGTAGCTGTCAAGTATAATCTATACCTGACAGGTAGTTATGAAACCTCTTGTGGAAGACCTTTAAAAAGAGGGAAAACACACTGGTTTCCAAGGTAATCCATTCTAGTCTGTAGTAATTCAGTTTTTTCCTAGTTCTGCCCTCTGAATCAGTCAGAACAAATCTTCCTTTGAGTCCTAGTTTAAGATATTCATAGTTCCTCCACCCTGTCCTGGGTGAGCTTGAGACCTTCTAACCATTCCAGTTGTCCTGAATTCTTTCTAGTTTCTCAGTGTCTTTCCTAATGTAGAGTGTAAGCTCCTTGATGATAAGGTCTCTTTTTTGGTCTTTCTATTGCCATTGCTTTGTATAATGCCTGACATTAATAAATGAATATTTGTCTATTGGCTCATGTTAATGTGATCTGAGACTGCATTACTGCCCTGTTGACATACAGAGCTTGTAGTTTACTAAAAACAATGATTTTTTTCATATAAATTATTGTCTGTCATCAGATGCTTACCCTAACTTTTTTTTTAGTTAAAATGTAATTTTAATAAGATGAAATGTAATAAGAGGATGAATGTAACTTGATACTATCTTGCTGTTTGACTTGGTTATTGCAAAATGATTGAACTTGACAAGAAATATCATGAATGGTATTATGCAAGGTACCCGAGCAGTCACAAAAGCCTGAATTATCTTTAAATTTGACACATGCAGCCAAGTCTTTTGGAAAAAACAAAGCTTCACATAGGAGTAACATTGTCAGACAATGTGTGTTGTTTTAGTTGTATTACATGGGAAAAGTTCAGTGCAAGGAGAAGGGAGAGTTGGGAAAGTAAGAAAGAATAAGCATAGCCATTCACAAGAGTTAATCTGTCAATATGGATCTCAAAATTCACTCCTGGCTAGGTTATGCTGAACTGGTTTCTCATTAAATCCCAAGGCCTTTTGGGGCAAGAAGGGACATTTGGCAAAGCAATCCTGCTGTAGTTTCTTTCATATGCTAGAAATTTAGATTATGCATATTTTTAGTGGGAGGGTCCCCAGGCCATAGTAATTAAAAAAAAAAGTGGCCTGTAAGGAACATCAGTGTAACAAGAACTCTGTGGGTTTTAAGTTTCTCATCTTGAATTGCACTCCAAGTGAATAGTCAGCTGTTAAGGTGCCTCTAAGAACCATAAAAGGTGATTTGTAAGCCTTTATAACAATGACTTCTGTTTATAAGTTAACATTCTGTTTGTCATTACTTTGATTTCACAACACTGACCCCATCCCAAAGTACTATGACCTATTTTTTTTTATTTGAAGTAAATTAAAATTTAATTTTGTTTGGAGAATTTTTTTGACATGCTTTGAGATAATATGTTTATCAGATATACAAATGACACAAAGCTAGGAGGGAACATAATATGATGGATGACAGAATGAAAAAGATCAGTAACAGAAAAATGTCAGAATGTTGGCTGATCCAGAAATTGACTAGAAGAAATTTGACAACACAGGCAGCTGCTCAAGTTGGGATGCAGACTAGGTTAAGTAGCCAGTTGAGAAAGAGATGATGAAAAATCACAGCTGCTTCACCCTCACATTCTCCTAGCCAAAGATGTAGGTGTAGCTTAAAAAAAAAAATTCTTAGTTCATATAAGATTTGGACTTTACAAAAAGCACCTTATTGAAAACTAGGATAAAATAATAAGCTAATATTTATACATCATTTTATGTACACAACTAGTAAGCATCTGTGGTAAAATTTGAACTTCATCCTGATTTCAAGTCTAGTACTCTTATCTGTTCAAATACCTAGCTGCCTAATAAAATGCAAAGCTGTGAAGAGAACATAGGGATTTTATTCCAAGTTATTTCTAATCTAGTTGTAAATGACCAGGGCACCTTCTTGGGCTTGCTGTCTGCCAAAATGCTGACCAGAATAAACTAAAAACAGCCCAACATTCCATTTTCTTCCCTGCTCTCTTTCCAGTCTCTATTTTCTTGACTTTGGAATCTGCCCTATTCAGATTATCTCCATCTGTCGTAACACTCCTTTCTGACTTGGCACAAAAGGAAACCTGTTTTGTTTTGTTTTTTTAATCTTAACGATTCCATGCCCTTTTTCATTCTCTAAATTGTTGGCTGCTCTTTTTCTCAGTGCAATGATTCATGGTATAAACAGGATAAATCTGTATACATCATATAATATTTATAAATACATATTTAGATGCATATTATTTTTCCTTTAAAGTTCATGCCATAATATGAAGTGCCCCATTTATATACTCTCTGCAGTCATCTATCAGCCTCGAGTGTACTTTTTATAGTCTTCCTCAATACCTGCTCATCCTTGTTGACCATGGTCTTATATAGTCTTCACAATGTGTTCTCCCAATTATTTCATTAACCTCCTCAGCCCCTGTGACCTCCATTTTTCACTGTACCTCAGTCACTTGTGTCCAGGCAACTTAACTTGAACTAAAAGCTATTGTGACATGGGTCTTTTTATTCACATGATTCAATTTAGCAAGTATTTATCAAGCAGCTTCTGTATGCTAGGTCATTCAGGGTTTTCTTAGAAATTTTCTGCTATACCACTCACTGCTTCTCTGGAGCAAGAAGCAGGGACTTAGAATTGTAAGGTTGTTGATTTCTAGTTTTAAAAGTATGCAGCAAGATGTAGTTAGAGGGACAATTTCTTCATTAAAGTCTTTTGTTTCTTTGATAGCTTAACTCTATCATTAAGTCCATGTCTAGGTTTTAAGTAAGTTTTACCATATTTCTGGGAACCCCTATCAACTAGCTAAGAGAATTTACTGGGCTTGGGTGGTAGTTATTTTCCCTTCCCCTAGTCTAAAGTGATTGAAGAAAGCTGGGGGGGAGGGGAATGTATTGGTAGACATGGGTGGGAAGCACAAATTTATAGACAGGATAAACACTTGAGGATTTCTTTGTAAAGCTACGTCTCTCTCCCATGGGCAAATTAGTAGTCTTTAATCCTTTTGTAGTTTGTCTTGAGAAGCTATTCTAAAGCATCTTATTTTATTGAGTAAGGTTGATGCTGCATGCATTGCCTATTAAAAAGTCCATTTAATATCCCACATAGAACAAGGAAAACAAGTTAGTGGGAAAGACCGCACAAGTTATGTTCTTCTTTTCATAACTTGCTGGAAATAATGGAAAATTCCCAGGTAGAAAGTGATACTGCTTTAAATGAGCAAAATATATGTATTTGTTAGGGGGTGGTCTGGGAAAATGGCAGGGGGGAAGCAGTGTAGTTCTTAAGTCTATGATTATTACGTTTCCAGTTTAGGAAATAAAGTGTTAGGTTTGCTTACATGGTATATGTAAATATACATATTTATACATATATATGTATACTCAAAAATTATGTAGTAACCATCTAAACTGAAGATTTGAGCTGCTTCCTCCTTTTTTTCCCTTTATAAATTATTATAGGTAAACCTAGTATTTGCTTGTCAAAGGTAGCACCTAGATGAAAGGATTTTTTGTTTTGTCTTTTGGGAACATACATGCTGGGAAGTTATAGTTCGTCACCAGGTAGCTCTTGAGAGTTAAGCAAGAAAGCCATAGTGCCTTTTTCACTGCTCAGAAATATCTGATTAGGGAACAAATAAAGAGTATATCAGTTTACCCTGTTATCCTCTAGCTAGACCATTGTGAAATGGACCCATCTTTTTAATTAACAGCAAAACTCGACTGCCATAATTTTCTGCTTAAGAACAGTGATAGGAAAGTTTAGTATTTCCTTCACTGGCTACTGGTTTTCTGAAGTCTATGGATGGACTCTTATCACATAATTGCTCTACTTTACTTAGCAAGCAAGAACAGGTAAATTAGAAAATCTTTACAAGGGAAGAATTCTTTTTCCTAAGTACTAAACATTTGAAATTTCTAGTCAATAAATACTCTTGAGTCCAATGCACATAAGGTTTAACAGAGGTTATGTTAATGTACTATAGTTATATGAAAGTGACTCTTATGGATTCAAGGACGGTTAGCTAAATTCTAGAATAATAGGTGGCAATACCATTTTTATATACATCTAATTCAAGGTGGTGAACGTGTTCCTAAAGGTGGAAATAATAAATTTTATGTACTGAGATAGTACTAAAAGTTTGGGATATGGGGTTTAAGTGAGATTCTAGACTTGAATTTTCTCAAGGCCTAAAATAATTTTCTTTCTGTTTGTAGGATGTTGCTTCAGAGTGTGAAGTGAAATGCATGCCAACATTTCAATTCTACAAAAATGGAAAAAAGGTAGGTTATCTCATCTTCAAGAAGAACCTCTTGTAATTTTGCCAATTTCTAGTGAGTGAAAGGAAAAAGAATAAGCAAAAGATGGATTAGACCAACACAGAAAACAAGGGGTTCCTTGCTGAATTAGAAAAGTCCTATATAAGATGACTCAGATGAGTTTGGGGCATAGGCAGTAAATCATGTGTCATGCCTAGATACTGGAAGTTTGCTGCCTCTCTTCTATAACTTATGAAAGGTTTTGACAGCTTAACCAAAGAAACTAAACTATTATATGAGTAAACCCTTTTAAGCTTAAATCTTCTATCATTCCTGTTCTGAGTTTTTGTTTTTTTCCTTCAGTTTCATTTAGTTGTGCAGAGTTATATTTTCTGCCCAGCTTCCCTGATTTTTTTAAACCCTGAGCTTTTAAATACTAAGAACACCAAAGCTGAAGTGCTGTGCTTTATGCCATATCACCTTTTGAAATAACCGTATTTTAAAAGAATTAGTTCCAAGTCCTTTTAATTCAAAAACTGTTCTCATAGTCTACTAAATTGACAAATATGGTGGGGGGAAAAATATTTTGTTTTAATGGAAATTTTTTTTAACTCCACAGGTGGGTGAATTTTCTGGAGCCAATAAGGAAAAGCTCGAATCAACCATTAATGAATTGAAGTAATTGTGGATCCTGTGAACAGTGTCAACAACTGTCCCCTGTCTAAATTATATAGCTTATAATTTTTTTTTCTATTTCCAAAAGAAGATCAAGTGTAACAAGAGTATGTATCCAGATAACATTTGACTGTAAATGACAATAAAATGTAAATCCTACCCTTTGAAAACGCTGTCTAGTGTTTTAATTAGCTTGGCTAAGTGAATAATGGCAATTTATAACCTCATTAAATGACTTTTCAGAGTCTGAAGGCTTAGAAAACTATTAGGAAGAGCTAGAAATTTATTCTTGATCTAATGCATTTGGTATGCCATATTCTCCCTTTCCATAGAAGTATTTGACTTTCCTGTACTTTTTAGACCTAGAGATCAAAATAATAGTCATAGGTTAACAGGCATTAGGATATGGAAGACTTTGTAACTTTGGATAAGTTACTTACTTATAATGGGCCTCAGTTATCTGCAAAATATCAGGGCAGGATTACATGAACAGTAAGTCCCAGTCCCTCTTCGTCTTAAACTCCAACATCACTGATTTGGGGAAGGGGGGAGTAGTCTCTGGAGTTGCTCTAAGTTATATTAATGAGGTAGGAGGGGGTTTCCTGGAATAAAGGAGGAAGTATTTGGGCAGGAGGAATTTCAACAGACATAGGCAGTGGGGGGTTCCATATTATATCCAAGGGAAAGCAGTAGTAAAAGCAGGGACATCTCTGTTTAGGGGCAAATGTTTTCTCCCTTTTTAGAATCTGCCTATACCAATAGCTTTGCTATTGCAAAACTGATATGAGGTAGTGCTGCCTCTTCATGGACTTGGGTAGAACTGCATCTACCCTACCTATAGAAATTTCCTTACAGACATTGGCATGGAGAGGTAGGGCTTGTCATGGAATCCCTGTGCAATGTATAGAAGCCCTGCATACTTGAGCTTGGTATATGCAACTTGCAATATAAGTAGATTTCAGAAAAGTATCTCATGATACTTTTGTGGAAAATATTAAGAAGAGGGATAGAAAAAACATTAGATGCACTCACAATTGGCTGAATGATCAGATTTACAGAACACTCTCATCAATGAATGGATCTCAACCTAGGAGAGGTCTCTAGCGGAGTGCCTCAAGAATCTCCTTGGCCCTGTTAACATTTCTTTTTTTTTTTTTTTGAAGGGTCAGAGATATATTTATAAACTAATAGCTTACATTATATAGCATTTAAAAGTTCAAAAAGCAATTTACGTAATCAAACTCATTTCAATTCTCACAAGAACTCTATAATGGAAGATTATCCTCATGTCGCAGAAAACAGAATAAGAGAGATTAAGTGACACAGTTGGTGTGTGAAGTGGAGTTTGAACCCAGGT
>CM053583.1:278880424-278902013 GCA_028627135.1 Pseudochirops cupreus | reverse complement strand
GTATAAAGCCAAGCACTAGCAGCTTTCCAGAGTACTGCTGCTGTGAACACCTTCAAGATTCTGATTACACAGTATAGTGAACTCTCTATTCAGTAACAAATTAAGGCAAAATATTCACAGAAACCAAAGTACAGCATTCACAATGTTATAACTTAACAACTTATCACTAAAATGGCCAGATAGTTTTCACCAAAGAGGTCACAAGTTTTAAGCAAAAGATAACATTGATTTAGTAACACAATCATTTAATAAGTCCTAAATTCAATCATCCTTAAGGAGGCAAGCCTCCTTAACTGACACAAAGTACAAAGGTCCTTAAAAGTCCTCCACCTCTAGGTCACATTATTTTAATCTCTTCAATCAAAAAATCTTCTTTCTTCTTAACTGGAGATTAGTTTCCAATCATCCTTAATTAATAAGTCTTTAACTCAATCATCTAAATGTAAAGGTCAAAGTTCTCCATCCCTAGTAAATCATGATCTTCTCAGTCAGCATTAGGTACCCAAAAAGAGGTCTTTTCATCTTGACTCAAGGCTGGCTCTCTGCTTCCATGGTTCCCCTTCCATGGTCCCAGCTCCTGCCAGCTCCTTGTTGTCCAGCTCCTTATCCAATTCCTGCTCCACATTAGTCCACTTCAAGTACTTCACAGTTTCTGTTCCTGGGAAGACAAAGCTTAACAAAGCCACAATAACATTCATATAAAGCCACGATAACAGTCATACAAAGCCACAATAACATTCATACACATTGCTGGCATCTTCGTCAATTCACTTTCTGCCTGAGAAATCAAAACAAACCCAACAATAAGGTCTGAAGAATCAACACAAATCATCAGTATAGTCCCAGGGCCTCTGAAATCGTCAGCAAGACCCTCCTGCAGGATTTCTGTAAACATAAAACAAGAAAATCCTCTTTCAGGGCTACTGAACCAGCAGCAAGGTGCTAGGGCTTCTGTAACAACAGCACCATCCTCTATCAGCAGACGAATCTGACAAAGTAACATCAAAACCGACAGACAGACAAAGTATGACATCACAGCCATGCCTCCTCCCAGTTCTCCTCTCTTCTCATTTCTCAGTTAAGTCCTCTGTTCTCATTTCTCTTCTTAGTTCTTCTCAATTCTCTTCTTTTCTCTCCAGCAGTAGCAGCCCAGCCTCCAGATGCTTGCTCCCTGAAGTTCTAGCCTCTCTCAGCTTGGACTTTTCCTTATATACAGTATTAGCCTCCCTGTTCTGCCCCTTCCTGTTACATCAACAAGTCCATCCCACTGTGGGGTACCCAGGTTCTGGGTCTTAATACCTGACACAATCATTAACTTGGAACAAGGTGCTAAGTACCTGTTTGATTGCAAATACAAGGGACAGAGAAGATCTTTAAATTACCATTACCATTACAAGAAGTGAGAAGGAAGTATGTTCCAGGCATGAAAGACAGTCAATATAAAGACATGGAGGTAGGAGACGGGGAGTTGTGTGTGAAGAACAACAAACAGGCCAATATGGCTGGAACATAAAATACATGAAGGGTAGTAATATGTAACTAGACTAGAAAAGTAAGAAGGAACTAGTTTGTGAAGAACTTTAAATGCCAAACAAAGAATTTATATTTGATTCTAAAGGCAATAGAGAGCCACCCTCCCTTATGCCCCATGCACCTACACACACTATAGTCCTTAGCTGGAATGACTTTTCTGTACTACCTTTAGGACTTCCTTCCCCTCCCTACCTTTTTTAAATTAATTTTTTTTTAGTTAATGAAAATCTACCTTTCCTCCCTCTGTTCTCCATCCCCCCAGAAAGAAAAATAACCCTTGTACCAAATATGCATAGTAAAGCAAAACAAATTCCTACACTGGCAATGTCCAAAAAAACATTTTTCTCAATCTGTACCTTGTGTACATCACCTCTCTGCCAAAAGGTGGGCAGCATGTTTCATCAGGAGTCCTTTGAAATTGTAGTTGGTCACAGAATGATCAGAGTTCACAAGTCTTTCAAAGTCATTTGTCTTAGCAATATTGTTGTTATTATATACATTCTCTTGGTTCTGCTTGCTTCATTCTTCATCAATTCATAAAGTCTTCCCAGGTTTCTCAGAAACTGCATTTTTCTTCATTTCTTAAGAGAATAAAAGCATTTCATCACATTCATAGGCCGTAATTTATTCAGTCACTCCTCAATTGATGAATGCCCCTTTATCTTCCATTTCTTTGCCACTACAGAAATAGAGCTGCTATAATATTTTTGTATATATGGGTTCTTTTCCTCCTTTTCTCAGTCTCTTGGGATATAGATCTTCCAGGCATATTACTCAGTCAACCTCCAATTATGTCGTTTCACCTGGATACTGTTATGATTAGTAAATCTCTTTCTGATTGGGACAGCTAAAGTTCTCAGTCAGGTCTTCCACCCAATAGCTATGAAGTTATTCCCTTTACCCAGGCTGCTCAGAGAAAGCAGCAAATGCCTAGGCTAGATTACAATTGTTTTTTGAACTCTTTTCTGCTGTTTCCTCTCAGTTCAGCTCTTATTTCAGTTCTGATCAGACCCTACAGATGAAGCAAATATTCCCAGGACTCTACTTCCCCAAATACAAAAGGAACTGTGGTAAGGAAACTTGCTTTCATCATTCTGGTTCTTTTTTTCCTACCATCATTCTCAGTTCCATGCAAATCACAAGAAGTTGGCTAGCTAAAGATGAACAAAAGGCTAACCATGTCCTTCATCTTAGTTAGCTTCCCTAGCAGTAAATTATAACCTGTCTTTTTTTTCCCCCCAAACCACATCATTATCTTTTTTTCCCTCTATAAAAAGGTTTTAAAAAATTAAGTCAACAACTCAAGAACTTTTTGAGCCATTACTTTGATCCATTTTATTAAATGGTCTGCTTTCTTTGACTTATCATAAATTAAACCAGTAATTAAGCTAGTAGTTATGCTCTTATGGAATTAATGGAACAGGTGTGGCCCAGGCAAAAAATGTGAAATGGGCAAAATGTATCTTTGACATCACCTCTTTTTTTTTTTTGGTCACTTTCAGCTTTATTGATGTTTTATTTTTATGTTACATACATTTACAGATTTCTCCCACTGCATGGGAGATCACTACTCTAACAAAGTAAAACAGGCAGGTAAAACTAATAAATAATACAGTGACCTCATCTGAAAGTGCAATAACATTTTATGTCTGTAGTACTCTCCAACCTATTTTTAAAAAATGAACATAAATCTATTGCTCTGCTTCCACTCCATATCCCATAGGGGAAATCAAAGAAAAAAAAATAGCAAATATCTAAACAAAACTAATTCCTCAATGGCTTAAGACAAAAATAAATGTCTTATGCTGTACCTTTTCTGTAATGGATAGCATCATATCATGGCTTCTTATATCATACTTCTTATAGTTTTCAAAGTTGGGTTTTTTTTTAATAGTGTTGTCTTTGTATAAATTATATTCCTGGTTCTGCTCATTTAATTTTTCATTTATAAAAAGTCCTAAAAATTGCTCATTTTTATGTTGATGTTACAGTATAAATTGTTTGTTTCCACTCAATCAGTTCATATTATGTCTTTCCATGTCTTTTTGAAATCATATATTTCCTCATTTCTTACAATACAATAGTACTCCATCACATTCAGATACCACAGTTTATTCAGCCATTCCTTCACTTTTGGACATCCTTTTACCACCACAAAAAAGAGCTGCTATAAATATTTCTGTACATAAATGATCTTCTCATTTTATCTTTTTTAGGTATCAGCCTATCAGTGGCATAGGTGAGTCAAAGCATATAATGCTGAATAATTTTTTGAAGATAATTTCAAACTGCTTTCCAGAATGGTCATACCATTCAAAAGACCACTAACTACAGCCTGGCCTTTTTAAACAAAGAAAATCAATTGTTCAATCAAAATAAACCATCACAACAACTGCAACTGATAATGTATAAAACAACTTACACCTGCAGTCTACCTCACTTTTGCTGAAAGGAGCAAAGGTTTCATCATCAGTCCTGTAGAACAAAGATCAAGCATTGAATTTAATGGGAATTCCAATTTTTTTTCCCCTATTTAAATTGTGGCCATTATGCAAATTGTCTTGGTTCTGTTTTCTTCTAATGTTTCTCTAAATTCTTCATAATGATGATTTTTCATAAAATAATACCAATTCACTACATTTACATACCAAAATTTGTTCAACCAAGCCCCCATTGATGGGTACCCATTTTGTTTTTGAGGGTTTGTTTGGTTTTTTGCTACTATAAAAAATTGCTATAAATATTTTGGTATACATGGGACCTTTCTGTCTTTGATCTTCTCAGGATATATTACCTAGAGATCAAATAGTATTAACAATTCAGTAACTTTTCTTGCATAATTTTATATTATTTTTTTTACAGACCAGCTGAACTAATTCACAGCTCCCAGCAACAGCAATCATTAATGGGGCTATCTTCTCATAGCCCTATTTTGGGGCTATGAAAATATGGCTATTTTTTATCTTTGCTAATTTAGTTTGTATGAAATAAAACTCAGGTTTGTTTTAAGTTAATCCTCCTAGTGATCCTGAGCATTTTTTAACATAGTTTGAGATAATTTCCTCCTAAGTCCTGAGATTTACCCTGGTTCTTTCTCTTGTCTACCCCATAGCTGGAAAATCAGGTTGGACTAGAATGAGATAATTCAGAGGGTTGTTTCAGTCATGTCTGACTCTCTGTGACCCCATATGGGGTCTTCTTGGAAAAGATACTAGAATGGTTTGCCAATTCCTTCTCCACCTAATTTTACAGATGAGGAAACTGAGGCAAACAGGGTTGAGTGACTTGCCCAGATTCACACAGTTAGAGTCTCAGGTCACATCTGAACTCAGGCCTTTCTGACTTTTCAGACCTTTCAATGCTTTATCCACTGAGCCACCTAGTTGCTCTAATTCAAAGGAAGGGGAGATGAAATCATTACCTGGTTGAATGAGAGGAGTGTGTGATTCTGTTGGGTTGTCTTCCCTTCAACTGCTGCCTTCTCTCTTAGGAGTTCTTGTTTATTAGCTTAGCTCTGCTGGGGTTTATGAGTACAATCAGGTTGCTGGTCTTATGTGTCAACACTTAGCTCCCTACCTCAGACCTGACTAAGCCTGGGCTCAGTACACAGTCAGTGTTTCAATGTCCTGATGTCTGGTTTCTTGCCCACGTGGTTCTGTCTACTCACCTAGAGCTACATATATATAGGTGGTACTGTTCTGTGTAGAACGCCCTTGGGAACTTAGGTAAAAACCAGAGCTGGGGGGGGAAGGAAGTAAGGGAAAGAAGTAGATGTCTAAGAAGAAGAGAGGAAGGAAGGTGTTGGAAAGGGGCAGGGTGGGGAATTAAAACTGGATAAGAAGGCTGGGCAGAGAAAAAGGGCTAGGATACTAGAGCTGAATGGGACCTTGGAAGCCATCTAGTTCAACTCTCCTCTATCTGATAGATGAAGAAGCTGAGATTCAAAGAGATGAAGTGGCCAAGGTCAGAATGCAGAGAATGTCAGAGGCTGGATCTAAACTCTGGTATTTTGAGGACAGAAGAGATATAAAGAAAGAAGGGGTGATGGGGAACGAAAGGAGAGAGCAAATGTAGTCAAGAGATCCACAAGCATTCCACGAAAGGAGAGAGCAAATGTAGTCAAGAGATCCACAAGCATTCCTCTTTTTCTACCTCCATACACTAGAGACAATTTTGTGGGTATCTGATCCTGGCCTATAGCCTACCTACTCTCATCACATCTTTCCTTGTCACACAGGGACCAAGAATTTCCTCAACACCTGCGATACTGGCTTGGGCCGCTGGGTGGCAGCAACCCCAAAGATGCTCCAATCACTACTGGAACTACAGATAGACAGGTGTTCTCTAGGTTTCTTGACATTACATGGGAAACAATGCAGGAGGTTCATCTGCTACCCCTAGCTCTCGCTACCAAGATGAATCATGATCAATTCCTTTTCCAGTAACGCACCTCTTAAATGACATCTTTTATGCTGCCTCTTGTGTGTAATCCTTCATTGGTAATATACTACAGCTTATTTATACTCACTGTGTCTCTTTTGGGCAATCCAAATTTCCTTTTGATGTTTTTGATTCATTTTTATTGTTTAGCAACTGTGGTATTTTGATTTCTAATCATAAATCCTGAACAGAAAGATAATATTAATAAAATGGGTATTTGTTTGAGGAAGAAGTTTGAGGTTGGACTCAATGACCTTTAAGGTGTCTTTCAGCTCTATATCTGTGATTTTATGAAAAGCACTCCACATTATCCAAAATGCAATACACCCTGTTCTCTTTCATTCAATTTTGGATCCAGTTTTCTATTTGTCATATAAATAATAAGGGTCTTGGCAGAGAAAATCAGGTTGTACCTCCCTTTGTTTTTCCCTAAAGCCCTAAAATTACTAGTGCTTTCCTGACTCTTTGCTAATGCTTAGGAAAATTTACACATACCCATACACTAGTTCATAGGGAAGGAATGACTGAAATGGAAAGGCGCAAACCAAGAGGGGTAAGTTGGTTTGCCCCTAGCCTCAGAAGAAAGCAGCAGGAGGTAAATAAGTTGAAAGGGATTGCTCTTCCTGAAATCTGGGTCAGAGAAAAGCCAAAATGCACCTGTCTGATCCTAGCTGGATTGGATCACTAGAGGTCTCCACCCTGAGCCACCACACCCTGAGAGGGATGAATGAAACAAGGAAAAAAAAAAAAGAACAAATAGGATGATGCAGAAGAGAGTTTAGACACTGCCTGAGCAGGTACTTTGGGTACCATTCAGAGACAACACGCAAAAGAAAATCCTAACTACAGCTACATGGCACGTGTAGGCAAAATCTTTGAAAGAGTCACAAAAGAGCATTCATACAGTCCTCCAAACATGAACCTACAGCACCAAGTCTTGTTGTTGTTGCTGTTGCATACTTACCCAAAACAGACACAGAGAAAAGCTCCCTTATACAGCAGCAGAGCTGACTAAGGCGGCAGAGGGATGGCTGAAGAGGGAGACGCAGCGAGGGACGGTAGAAAGGTGATCTGAGGATGTGGTGACCGCTGCGGTCATTTGTGAGTGACAGAAGAAGGGGTACAAATAGCTGGGAAGTGGAGTTAGCTGTGACTAAGAGTGGTTGGGGCACGTCCTCACCAAATTACAGCTGAGGAGGACAGTAATTAGTTAGAAGTTTAAGTTAGTCCTACCTCTAGTTTCCACAGACGAGTGATTTAAAAAGCAAGGAGCTAGAGAGCTGTTCTGATAGCAGCCCAAGGCAGCCTTTCCTCCACTACCTTTGCAACAGAGATCCCCATGCCACCCTCCAACCACACAAAGGTTTCCTTTTTCCCCACCAATACAGAAGTGAGAGAGAGAGAATGTGTATGTGTGTTGTGGTTGTGTGTGTGTGTGTGTGTGTGTGTGTGTGTGTGTGTGTGTGTGTGTATTGGAGAGCTTTTGGAGGGAGAGGGAAAGGAGTTAGCTTTGTTACTTTTGGCACATGAGGGGTAAGAAAAAGTTTATGGCATGAATTTTCCTTAGTTATGTTTTGTTAGTTCAACTAAATGATTTATTATTTGATTTCTGGTGCTCTCCGAGTAGAAAATGCAGGAGATGGAAATTCAAGGCAAATATTATTTCACTTTCTCCATGTGGACCCCAGTGGAGAACAACCCTCCAGCCCATTACATTCTGTGGAAGCTTATACGAGATCAGGGTCCCTTAAAATCTAAGCTATATTTTGATAGCCAGTTTTTAGTTGCAATTTTTTTTTACCTTGTAAGTCTTATTAGTGGCAGCTAGGTGGTGCAGTAAGTAGAACGGTGGACCAGGAGTCAGGAGGACCTGAGTTCAAATACAATCTTAGACACTAGCTATGTGACCCTGGGCAAGTCACTTAACTCGGTTTGCTGCCTCAGTTTCCTCACCTGTACACAAGTGAACAGCAACTAAATCACAGGACAGCTAGGTGGTACAATGGATAAAGTGCCAGTCTTGGAGTCAGGATGACTCATCTTCCTGAGTTCAAATGAGACCTCAGACCCTTACTAGCTGTATGACCTGGGCAAGCTACTTAACCCTGTCTGCCTCAGTTTCCTCATCTGTAAAATGAGCTGTAGGAGGAAATGGCAAACCACTCCAGTATCTTTGCCAAGAACACCCCAAAGAGGGTCATAAAGAGTTGGACAAAACTACTCAACAAAAATAAGTCTTATTACCAAACCTAAACAAATTGATTCGAAGAACAAGCGTATACTAGCATTAAAGTGTTACAATTTATTTTATTAAACTATACATTTGTAAATGGCCATTATGGTTACCCAATTTTTAGTTGCTACTTATATACTGATAGATCAGATCTTTGGGTTGTTCATCCAACTGCATATCATAACTTGGACAATAGACATTCTTCATTTATTTGGTTTTTTCTATGTGGACTGTTAGGCTGAAAAGTTAATTTATTATGGATTTTGTTTAGGAATTTCTACAATGTTCAGGCATGACAAAATGGGCATAGTATTACTGGCCAACAGGAGAATCTGTAGGACTTCACCATCTACTAGAATTCTTCAATTTGGATTCTGCATTTGGGCACCTTCTATGACAACAGCAAACATTTTTACTGAGCATATATCTCTTTGATTTCGTGCTTTAGTTGATATGAATAATCAGATCATCAATTATCTGTTAATCTTTCAAGGAATCTAAAAAGTTATTTTTAACATGCACAAGAGATGCCATGTCAGAGGAGAGCCTTTCAAGTGACATTTTGCTCTACTGAATCAAATACTTTTTTTTTCTTATCAAATACTTTTTAAAATAGTAAACAGGGGTGTGGAGAGATCTTGTATTCTCTGTACCTTTCAATATGGAAATAAAGACATCACTACAGAATGCCAATTCTGAAAGCCTGCCTGTTTCCTTTTTACAAATTTATCAAGGATGCATTTAATACAAATGTAGATTTTTCTAAAAAAGATGGGAAAGTAGGCATATGGGTTAGTAGTTACTAGTTTTTCTCTTTCTTTTCTGTAGTAACGTCTATAATTCCCCCCCCAGGAGCTTGCCAGTCCCTCTCTTTCATTTTCATTCCCTCTCTTTCATTCTTGAATTAAAATTTTAAAAAAGTTCACCAACAGAAACAGTCCTTGTTCCCAACAAATTTACGTTCTAATTCTAAGATACACAGAGGATAGATAGAATGTATACTGAAGACTGGTGTGACCTACCTAGGGTCCACATACCATTATCAGGATCCTGGGAGAGGCGGAGAGAAAGAAAGAAAAGGAAGAGTAAAAAAGCATTCACACTGAGTATTCTTTACATCAGGCAAATCACTATGAAGAAAGAAAATCCTTAAAAATTTCATTTTGTAAAGCATGATTGAATTTTGTTTCCACAGAAATTATATGAAACGTGATTTGAAGCCTTACTGATGGCTAATGTCAGGGACTAAACTGCTTGCAAAGGGCAGTGGGGGATGCTGGTGCCTAAAAAATCAGCATATCTACTAGGAAAAGACTTGTGGAGCTAGTAGGATTTCACCTGTGCTTTGAAGAAAGTCATGGATTCTATGAAGTGGAGATGAAATGACAAATATATGGAATACCTGACTGATCACTTTGACTTAACAGAGAATATGTAAAGGGTATTGAAAAATATGAAATATGACTGGAAAGGCAGGAATCGTGGCTTAAAATGACAATTTGGGTAATCTTTGCCTTGCTTCCTAGTTCCAAGCAAAAGAAGTCTAATTTTTCTTCTACATGGCAATCTACAAATGTTTTAAATACGTGTCACATCTCTCCTACCTTGGCCTCATAATAGTAATTATATTTGTGTTGAACTTGAAAGGATGAGGTCTAAGGGCAAAGAAAACATTAGAAGGCATTATAGGAAGAGTTCAAGTTTAGCAAAGATATAGGGTGGGAAAGATTATTATGTCCTGAAGGTTAAGGTAGAGGGTGAGCAGTCTAATTTTGATGGAGTGTGAGGGCCAGGGGTGTGCTGAAACCAGCTCCAGCTGGCTCAGAACTGACAGTTAAATTTCTTTGCGTGAGCACTGACACCTCATAAACTGGCAAACGCTACAAATGGGCTTGATTTACTGTTTTGCTGACTGTCTAGTAGACTTAAGAACACTATGGAGATGTTAATAATGCAGATGAACAGAAAAACAAAGTTTTCTCTGTCCCCTGTCTCCAGTCTCCCCCCAAGCTTGTTGTTACACATTTACCAGCACACTCCTTGGAAATCCATGGAGGGACAATGTTGCTGATGTTGAGTTTTCAGGATTGGAGAGCCTTGAATGCCAGAAAAAAGAGTCTGTATTTAATTCGACAGGCATTTGGGAGCCATTTAAGGTATTTGAACACAGAAATGACGCAATCAGGGTAAAAAAAAAACCACGAACATTTATTCAGAAATAATAATTCAACACTTAACTATACCATCATCCACCTCACATCACTCCGTTCTGTCCAGTACAACAGGAGAGTTTTGGCCTCACACCAACTTACGTCCCTCCTTAGCTCAAAAACTCTTTCAAGACTCCACTCCTTTCTAGTCTCAGCGTTCTCGGCTTACATTCTATAAGGATTTCCCTTCCCTATGACCCGGCTTCAAACTGAGCGATTTTGGGGTTGGAAGTAGAGATTCCCTTCCCTCCCAGGCACCGACCTACCCCCCGCTAATTTTTCTGTGATCCTAAAACGTGAATTACTTCAGACACCTGGGAGAACTACTCTGGAAACTGTTCAGCCGTATCACGAAGAGGCGGAAGTACTGCTTACATGAGTTGGTGGCCTCTCTACACTCGCGGAGCTATTTATTCTCTATGATCTCACTACCGCCGATAGCCTCTATGATTCCCATTCGCAAAAGGAAGGACGCCCGTCTTCTCTATGATGTTTACCTTCTATACGTGGGCGGACCCATTCTCTATAGTCTCTACAAATTATAAGGTCGCGAGGGGCTCTGCTTTTTAAAACTCACGTTTTTAGAGTCTTTCTGTTCTTACCTATGTTCAACGATAACGGTGAGCGGCTTTTCTGACCTCTGGACTACTCTCTGCGATCTGGTGAAACCTTCGAGGTGGGGGTTGGGAGAGTGGATACATACTCCACATAGCTGGAACGGGACTTCACTTCCTGGTCCCTCTATCCTCCGACAGATTACATCTCTATGCCGGGGGGGGGAAGGGTGGGAGAGGGGAAGTGAAGAGGAGGGGCGTCTGTTATGGGGGGCGGAAGTGGAAGGTCTTTCCTCTCGGTCTTCTCTATCTTCTGGAGGACCTATTCTTTGTGTTCTGTTTGTGAATCGGAAGCAGTTTGTGGAACCTCTCGGCCAATGCCAAGATTCATTCCGTGATGATGGGCGATCTCTGCCCGCCTTTCTTCCTCCTCCCGACCTGAGACCTTAAAAGTACCCCAGGCCACGCAGGTAGTAAGTGGCTCCGAATTCACTGCTCTGGATCTCCGAGCGTTTTACCTGCCTGTTGCTTCTCCCTCAAAACTCATCGCCCCTGGCAATCTCTGAGCCTCATCGCTCCCCGTAGTTGGAACTTCCTAAGGCCACACGCTAGCTCCGCCCCCTTTACCACTGTCTCCGTCATCAGGGTTCACGAAATAGGGCATGCGCAGTAAGACTCCTGAGTAAAGCGCGTGCGCTCGCAAGGTTTTACGGTTTAGGTTGGGCATAGAGAGTTTCTTTCTGTGATGCCAACTGTGTGTGTTTATTCAACACTTCCGGAGTTAAATTACTTCCTTCCATATACAGCTGCAAAAATAATCTTTTTTCCAAAGCACAATTTTGACTATGTTAGTCCTCTCCTCAGAAATCCTCAGGATGCGTAAGGCAAACGATGCCTGTTTGAAGATTTTGTTGATGATGGGAATACCGCACCTAGAAAATAAATAGATGAGAGGGGGAGGAGGAGAAACTTCTTTCACAGGCGTCCAGACCCCCATCTCTCCAAGCGCTACCTTGCCTACACTTTTCTTTGCATATTAAAACTTCAGGCTAGCACTTATTAATAGTGCCTCCCTCTTGCTTCTCAGCCTACGATTTTAAAGCCCTCCATAATCTGATTTCAACCTATCCAGTCATTTCACCTTACTCCCTTCTTTGTCCACTATATTTTCCAGCCACCTCACTTTACTGAGATGTCAGGATCAGATGATATTTGTAGTCTCTGGCACACAGTAGGCGCTTAATAAATGCTTGTTCCCTTACCCTCCCTGAACTAAATATTTTTACATTTCTTGTCCCAGATTCTTTTTACACCCTCACTCTGTACTTCGAATTCACTCCTTCCTCATCTCTGATCAGAATCCTTATATTCTTTCAACCACGACTTCTTTGCTGTATCCCCACTAGTTACCAGCCCTTTGTGTTTTTACCTATGCACGTTATTATTAGTTAGACTAGCCCAAGCAACAGCAGAAGCTCTCCTATGGAATGTAAGCTCCCTGAAAGCAAGGACTGTTTCTTTTTGTTTTTCTCCCCAGCACCTAACACAAAGGCTTATAAATGGTAAACACTTAAATTTTTACTGAATTAAATTTAGCAACCCTAGGACCTTAGGAAATAAATGCAAATCTTATTGCCATTTCACAGAGGAGCTCGAAGAATAATAGTAATAATAATACATAATGCTTTAAGGTTTGTAAAGTTAATTCAGTTTGATTCTCACAACAACCCTGGTTGAAGTGATTTGCCACAAACATGACTGGCACATATGAAATTATAAATGAAATTGGAAAACCTAGAATGAAGACTCAGCTTTGCCACATTCTAGCTTTTGGCAAATTAATCTCCCTGGTAAGTGGTAAATAATAAATAATGATGACGGTGTTGGTGGTGATGATGATGATGTAGTAACCCCCTGTCCCAAGGCCCATTGGTATGAACTCTCTTCTCATTGGTCAAGATTCATTCCCTGCCACACATGTGTGACTGGGTGGAGTTAGTGAGAGTTTTAGCCTTTGCCAGTCCCCTTTGGAATTCTTCAAAAGCAATTCCATTTGGGATTTGTCAAGCATCAAGCTTCTAGTTGCTTCTGATACTTCTGGCTTCCATAATAAATGTAATAATAATAACAAATATAGCATAGCTAGCAATTATATATCAATTTAAGATAAGCAGAACACTTTGCATGTATTTCCTTAACTGATCTTAAAACAACTCTTTCAATTAGAAGCTATTATTCCCATCTTACAGATAAAGAAACGAAGTCTGAGAGAGTTAGTTAAGTGATTTACCCAGGGTCACACAGCAGCTAGTGAGTATCTGAGGCAAGTTTTGAATTCAGGTCATCCAGATTCCAAGCCCAAGGCTATCCACCTAGGCCTCTACTTTAAGTAAGGAGTTAGGGGGGAAAACAACCCTCCAAAAATAATAATATACAATGCTACAAGAGACGTGCAAAACAAGTACTGTTTCGTTCTACTTTCTGTGTAGAGTGGGAAAAAAATTGTTGTAAACACAACCAATGAGGAAATTAGTTTTTCTTGGCCATGCTTATATATTTAGATTCAAGGCTTGCTACACTGTTCTCTTTTTTTTTTCCTTGTCATTTGTTTAGTAACTTTAAACTTAAATAGCTTTAAATAAAATTTGGACATGTCTGTAAAAACAACAAGAAGAAGGAATTTGTTTTTCTTATTTTATTGAATGGAATGGAGGGGGGTGAGAGAGAAAATATATTTCTTAATTGATTAAAATTAATTTAATTAAAAATAAAATTTAATTTGAAGAGAAGAAGCAAAACAAGTGCTATTTGAGACAGGATAAGTAGCTTTACAGGAAAAAATAGGGGATTGCATGGAAGAGGTGGCATTTGTGCTGGATGTCAAGGATGAAGATGGGTGTAGTTTCAAGAGGAGCACATGGTAAAGGGATGACATTCCAGTAGTAGAGATCCACCTGACTCAAGCCACCTCAGTGTGTGGCTACAGTTTTCTCCCTCTTTTCCTCTGCCTCCCCTCTGTGATCCCTCACACCTAACAGCTCTAGTGCCCTAAGGAAGTATTACTGCCTTAAGGACTTGGATACAACTGGTCCTTTGTTCACAAGGAGACTAGCTGAATTGGGGAGTTCTTTCAGGGAGAAAAGCTTAGTTGTTCAGCACAATCTTATCTGATTGGGATTCTTACATTTGTCAGGACTTGACATAAACACACAGTCACTATTTCTCCAATAGTCCTTGCCTTGAACAGTTGCCTAATTTGGTGTGACCATGGGGTCACAGGACTTAGAGCAGAAAGGGACGGTGGAAAGCATTTAGAACAGAGTTGTCAAGCATACTGGGACCTCCAGTGCCTCCTACTGTGGCCTCAAGATTAAAATATAATTGCAGAGTGTTTAAAATTTTTTTTTAAATAATAAAATATAGATAATGTTAATAATATGTGGTTTTCTTAGTCAATATGTGACCTGCAGGCATCCTTACATATAGTTTATTGGCTCTCCATTTCTATTTGGGTTTGCCACCATTGATGTGTGTGTGTGTGTGTGTGTGTGTGTGTGTGTGTGTGTGTGTGTGTGTGTGGGTGGGTGTGTGGGTGTGTGGGGGGGTGTGGGTGTGTGGGTGTGTGTGGGTGTGTGGGTGATGGACCATTTTGGAAGTTTAATGAAGGCAATGGACTGCTCAGAATGATGTTTGTTGTCCGTCTTCATGATTGAAGGAAAAGTTCAATTTCTATTGGAGGTTAGTGATGATAAAGAGTTATTTTTTCCCTATCCAGGGCCACATATTCCCTGAAATCTATACATAGATTCTTGCTCTAGAATAACATCCTCATTTTATAGATATGGAAACTGATGTACAGGTTAATGAAGTCACTCGTCCAAGGTCAAAGAGATAATAAGTAGCAAAATGGGGATTTAAACTCAAATCCCCTGACAAAACCTGTGGTTTCCCCACCATCTGATATTCTCTCTTTAATCCTTTGACTGGAAGCACAGTCAGGATTGATATTGAAGGTGGGAGAAAGATTTGTCCACTTTGTCTAATAAAGTTCATGAAGTGGTGGTTGTTGTGGGTGTTCTATGCCTGGTATTGTTGCAATTTGGAGTGTTGGGAACCCTGAAATGCAAGGGTTCAAGGTGGGGGTATGCTTTGAAAGAATTCGACCACTCAAGCCTTCTTTCAGTCAAAATATCAAGATTTATTTGTGATGCCAATAGAAGTTGATTAGATTCTAAGTGAATTTTCCAAACTTAATGAGGGTGAGACTGGTACTTATATGCAAGAAAAGACTGAAAAGATCTGGATTGGATTAAGGAGTGGTAAATAGGTTGGGATGGGTCAGGTGTAGACAATGAAAGGAGTTAAGTGGTCAGAGAGACACAGTAAAAGGGCTGTTAAAATTATTATTGAGTATGGAGGTAGGCTAGGATGGACCAGATGCCTCAGGCAAAAATCCAGGGACTAGGTTATATGGGAAAGTTCAGGGGCTGGGTTTCAAAGACATGGTCTTTTCATTTTAGGGGTCCAGGCCCCATCACCCGATCAGTATGATCTCTGTATTATGATTGTACCATGGTACTTTGTACTATCAGAATATGGCTCTTTGGGAGATCTATGCCTATATCTATGCCTATATCCTTCATTTCCTTTTCACTTGATCTCATCCTTAAAGTTTTAATTGATCAGGGTGGGTGGGGATGCATTTATGTCAAGAGGTGGTTTTCCAGCTCCCCTTTCACTACGACGTCTGTTTTATTATTAGTGGTAGACAATAGGATCATAGATTTAAGGATGAAAGGGGCCTTAGAAATCATTGAGTCCAACACTCTCATCTTTCAGATGAAAAAACGGTGACCCAAGTGATTTGTACAAAGTCACTTAGATAATAAATAGGCAGTCAGAATTTGAACATGAATTCTGTGGTTTTCACTTTCCATTATCCTGCCTCCCACAAATGGAATTTCTTGCACAAGAGGGACGAAAAAGTTCTCCTAGAATTGTAATGTGATTAGTATGGTACAATGAACATAAAAAATAAATTGAGACTTTTCTGTCATGTTCACAGACTTCACAATAGCATGGTTTTTTCCTTTGTTGAACTCTTACATAAAAGATTATCTGAATTTAACACCTTGTTAATTAAGCACTAGATACTTGTGTTCAAAATATAGAGAAGTGAAGCTAAGCATGAGGATCCTGCTGTTGATGAAGTCCAAAGAATTTAAAACCTTGCTTTTGGGCCATCCCCTCCCAAAAACCCCCATAAAACTAAGAGATTGTGTAATTGACCCAATTCTTAGGAGTCCCTATCCCACAAAGATGTCTATTTTTTAAGTAATCCTAATAACTTCCCTCCCCCCAAGGATTTCTTTAGAAAAGCACTGCAAATGTCCCTTGGTTGTAAGAATCTGTTGTTGTTCAGCTGTCTAATTCAAGGTTTTTTGTTTTGTTTTTGGCAAAGGTACTGGAGTGGTTTGCCATTTCCTTCTCCAGGTCATTTTAAAGATGAGGAAACTGAGGTAAACAGGATTAAGTGCCTTACCCAGAGTCATACAGCTAGTTAAGAGTCTGAGGCCAAATTTGAACTCAGGTCTTTCCGACTCCAGGCCCCCAAATCTATCCACTGAGCCACCTAGCTGCCCCTTCTAAGAGTCTAAGGAGCTACAACTAGAACTTAGGACCTAGTGGTGGTCAATGTGATATGCCAGAAATATTTTTAGAGTCTATTCTCTGGGGTAGATATTGCTCTAATATTTAGTAGTCCATCTTCTAAGGAACATTTTAATTATGACATTTTACATTCTTAGTTACTTTTAATTATACTGTTCTGTGCTGTTTTTATAAGCATCAAGATCCAGGAGTTTTGGGCTGTGAAATGTGTATTTTTTCCATATACTTCCCAAGTCAATAAATTGTCAATAACATTCATTAAGTGCCTGTCATGTGCCAGGTACTGTGCTAAGCACTGGGGATACAAGTATGAAAAGGCTCCACCCTCCTCTCCCCCAGGAGTTTATAATCTAGTGGGGGAAGCAAAGTAAACAAAGGAAAAGTCACAGAACCAAGACTTGAAAAAAATAGAAAACTGGAAAATCTAATCCTATGTTAAACTGCTTAGAAGACGAAAATTACTGCCATGTTGAAGGTAGACTTAATCTTGGAGAAATATCCTTTAACTTTGTTAATACTCCTCTCCCACTCAGAGGAACCACTTACTTTCCTTCTTCTTTGCCTCTTGCCTCCCCCCTTCCATTCCACACATCCTAACCCACTAACACCACCACCAACCACTATACATCTTTGATTGGATTCTAGTCATCTCTATAATGTTCCCATTCTTCCCTGTTTTCTACATGTGAATTGTTGTTCAGTCTTGTCCAACTCTTCATGACCCCATTTGAGGTTTTCCTGACAAAGATACTAGAGTGGTTTACCGTTTCCTTTTCCTGCTTATTTTCCAGATGAGGAAACTGAGACAAACAAGGTTAAGTGACTTGCCCTGGGTCACACTACTAGTAAGTTTCTGAGATCAAATTTAAACTCAAGTCTTCCTGTCTCCCAGGCTAGTGCTCTATCCACTGTGCCACCTAACAGCTCTTACATGAATTATCTGTCTCATTCACCAAGCTTTATATCCAATACCTATTACAGGGCCTTACAGATAGTAAGTACTTAATAAATGCTTGTTAATTGAATTAGATTGGACTTTATTGAGCTCTTTTCTGTGGCTCAACCCTAGGTTCCTTGGATCTATGAGTAAGTTAAGAGAAAGAGGAGATGTCTGCTTGAGAATTCACCCATTAGCTAGGAACAGAAATGTTAAATGTTTAGGGCATGGTACTAGATAGTAAAGAATAATTTAATAATAAATGGTAAAATAATTTAATCTAAAATGAATTCCCAGCCTGTTGTGTTTTACTCAAGTTTGGTTGGGGGCATGGGGCTAAGATTCTTTATCTAGATTTCCAGAGGGTTTGGGTGGTCTGGGACAAGAGGGATCAGAGTCACATACCCCAGTTCCTCAGTAGAACAGGTCCACCTCTCATCATAATATTCATTCTTCTCATTAATTGTTAATGATCAGAGTTAATTGCCACCCTCAGGAACATATACTCTTCCAAGGGCATATAAGCACTGAGTGGGTTCCATGAGGGGTCCTTGGGATTTGAGAGTGCCACTGACCCCTTTTTATTAATTATCCTCTAGCAAAATTAATAAAATGATTAATTATCCAGAAACTGTGTCTCTCAAACTTTTTTATGTCATAGTATCCAGGCACTTTTCTGAGCTGAGTATACAAGCACAAAAATGAAACAATGCCTATCCTCAGGGAGCTGACATTCTATCCGGGAAGACAACATGTACTTAGATAAATGTACACAAAATGTATACAAAGTAAATGAAGGTGATTTTTTTTTTGGAGGGGGTAGGGTGATATCAGGGAATACAATGCAGGAGGTGGTACTTGAGTTGAGTTTTGAAGGAAATCATGTATTCCTTCAGAATGATTCCTTCCTAACAGATGCAGAGGTTGTATGGGATATGGGGACCTCAAAAATTCCCTCCCCAAGAAAAATAAAAAATCAGAGGCATCTTGAGGAAGGAACAGGAAGTTTTATTCTCTTCCCCCGAAGGAAGAGGGCAGTCTTCTGGGTGGGGACTTCATGGTGGGGACAAGGAGAGGAGACGTGTTATAAAAGACAAGAACAAGAATTTATACACTAAAGCGGTCAAGCCCCCTCCCCCTGGCTGTCCCTTTTCCCATTGGCTAGGAAGCGGGCTCTCAGTCTTGGCTCAAAATCTAACCCAATGTTGGATAACAAAGAAGCCCTCCACTATGCAGGGAGGTGGGACAGGAAACCAAGGTATCATCCATGGCCTTATTTGGTAAACGGCAAAGCAAAGGAGGGGAAAAGGTCACAAGTGTGAGGGATAATTTATAGTGAAGTTTCCCCATTCTGAAAAATCAAATCTAGAATGGCTTCAGTATTCACTAGGCCTAGGGTTAGGTCACCTGACCTTCAAGCAATCTGGGGCTTAGAGCAATGGAGACCCTCCCCCAGAGCCAACTCAACAGAAGATATGCCAAATAAAGTTAAGACTGCTTTCATTGGACACCCACATGTTTCCAGGTCCTTTGTTTCAGAGAGATTCCCATGCTTAGGTTGTGGGACAGCCCCCCTACCAATAAGAATGAAGGCCAGGTGGGGGGGTTGGGTTTCTACCTTAGAAGATTATATAACCATGGGCTGGCTTCTACCTGTTGCTCCCTCCTGCAGACACCATATGAGCGACAGGGGCAGAGTCCTTTCTCATGAGAAAGAATAAAGACCTTTTCTGATCTTAGATTCAGACTCTGAACTCTTTCATCTCACATACAAGCAAGGGTGGAGGTAAAAAACTGAGAAAGGGTTCTAATGCTTAAGGGTATGGCATACAAGGGTAGAGGACTAAAAACTCCTAAAAGCTAGGCTAAAAGGGGCCTAATGCTAATGACAACAAGGGAAGAGGGGAAGGGTCCTAGGTTATGTAAACCCAGGACCCAGGTCTGTCCAGTCTTACAAAAGTCTATCTCTGGTTTCCAGATAGTTTTTCTCCCTTCTCATTCTGAGGAGTCTTCACAGAGGGTGCAGAGAGTATATCTCACTCAAGGTGAAGAGGCGGTGCAGGCATAGGAGCACAGACATAAAAGAGAAGGGAAGAGACCAAGCACTTATTAGGTACCTACCTTGTGCTAAGTGTTCACAAATATTATTTTATTTGATCCTTATGATAACTCTGGGAGAAAGATGTTATTATGATCCCTATTTTAAAGATAAGGAAATTCAGGCAGACAGAAATTCAGCATTTTGTCCACTTTCACACAGCTAGGAAGCCTCTGAGGCTAAATCTGAATTCAGTTCTTCTAGACTTGAGGCCCAGCACTCCATCCACTGTGCCACCTAGCTGCCTACATGGAGTATTGTGTATGAGGAACAGTTTAAAGTAAGGTTGATTGAATCAGAGTGTACGGAGGGAAGTAATTTATATTAAAGCTGGAAAGGTTGCTTGAAGCCAGGTTGTGAAGAGATTAAAATGTCAAGAGGAGTTGTTTTTTTTTCCCCAAAGGATTTTTTAAAATTTTATTTTTAAAAATTTATTTATTTTTAGTTTTCAACATTCATTTCCACAAGATTTTGAGTTACAATTTTTTCTCTGCCTGTCTTTCCCCTACCTCCCTCCCCAAAATAGCAAGCCTACTGAATAACCCTTCCCCCAATCTGTTCTCTCTTATATCCTCCCCCTTCACCCCCCTAACTTTGTAGTAGGGCAAGATGGGTTTTTACCCCAGTACCTGTATATCTTATTTCCCAGTTGCATGTAAAAAACCAATTTTTAAACATTTGTTTTTAAAACTTTGAGTTCCAGATCTTTTTCCCTTCTTCCCTCCTCACCCAACCCCACTGGAAGGATAAGCAATTCAATATAGATTGTACATGTGTAGCTACCCAAATCATTTCAATAGTAGTTATATTGTGCAAGACTAGCTATATTTCCCTCCATAAGAGGAGTTTGTTTTTGATCTTAAGAGTTGATAGGGAGCCACTGGAGTTTAGAGGCTAGGAGAGTGACATGATCATATTTGTTCTTTAGGAAAATCACTTTGGCAGATAAGTAGAGAATGGGTTCGGGTAGGGAGAGACTTGAGGTAGGGAGCCCAATGAGAAGGCTATTACAGGACCTATAGGTGGCACAGTAGATAGAGCACCAACTCTGGAGTCAGGAAGACCTGAGTCCATCTTCAGATTCTTACTAGAGTGTGACCCCAGGCAAGCCACTTAGCCCCAGTTGCCTAAAAAAAAAGGAAGAGAAAAGAAAAAAAAGAAGACTTATTACAATAGTCCAGGTAAGAAATGTTAGAGACTTGAACCAAGATGGTGTCTGTGTGGGTAGATAGAAGACATAGTAGAGAAGGAACAGTCATAATTAGGTTGGCAAATGGAGTGGATTTTCAGGGAAAAAAATTAGTTCTGTTTTAGGTAGATTGAGTTTGAGATGCCTACAGTACACTTAGTTCAAAATATTTAATAGGTAATTGGTGATGTATAACTGGAACTCAGGAAACATTGGATATGAGAAACATATGGATGTGAGAATAATTTGCATACATGATGATTAAACAGGGAGATTACCAAGCAAGAGAGTATGAAGAAAAGAGGGTCTAGGACAGAGTCTTAGGAGACACTCCCAGTTAACAGGCAGAGCGTGGATGAAGATCTAGCAAAGATCTAGTCTGATCAGTCAGACAGGTAGGAAAGGATCCAAGAGAGAAATGTTATTAAAACCCAGAGATGAGAGTATACAGCAAGAGAAGGTGGTCAACATTGTTAAGTACTGCTGAGAGGTCTAGAAAGATGTGGACTGAGAAAAGGCCATCAGATTTGGCAATTAAGAGGTCATTGGTAACTTTATTTTTTATTTTTTTATTAAATTATTTATTTTTAGTTTTCAACATTCACTTCTATAAGTTTTAAATTTTCTCCCCCTCCCTTCCCACTCCCTCTCCAAGATGGCTTGCAATCTGATATGGGCTCTACACACACACACACACACACACACACACACACACACACACACAC
>CM053583.1:278859672-278879924 GCA_028627135.1 Pseudochirops cupreus | reverse complement strand
GGAGGATATAGACAAGAGCCCCATAGATGGGATGGGCAGGCATAGATTGGGAAGTTAACATCATTGGAGGGAAGGTCAAAATCAAGGAGATCATGGTTCCATTCAAGTGTTTTTTATATGGAGCCCCTTTTAGGGCCTTCTTAGTGGAGTGGTATTCTATATAAGTGTGTCATTGACTGGATCTTCAGTAGTAAGTTGAGGTGATGATGGTCCTGTTTTCATCCTCACCACTTCCCTAGTCCTTTCCTCCTCTCCTATTGTTCCTGAGTCATTATCCCTGGTTGTTATGCCCTTGAGCTTCTGTTCCAATTCTTTAACCCTCCCCTAACTCCATATGAAATCCATACTACCTCTCTCAGTCCCCTTTCCCACTTATGTTTCTTCTGACATTTCCCCTAACCTCTTTCCTAGGGCAGCTAGGTGGAGCAGGAGGTAGAACACCAGGTCTGGAGTTGGGAAATCCTGAGTTAAAATCCAACCTCAGATACTTACTAGCTGTGTGGCCCTGTGCAAGTCACTTAACCCTGTTTGCCTCAGTTTCCTCATCTGTAAAATGAGCTGGAGAAGAAAATGGCAAACCACTCCAGTATCTTTGCCAAGAAAACCCCAAATGGGGCCATAAAGAGTTGGACACCACTGAACAACAGCAACCCCTTCCCTAGGCTTTATCCTGTCCCTTATCCAAAGCCAGCTGGACTCCTATCATGTTCTCTTACAATACATATATTCTAGATCAGAGATTCTTAAACTTTTTTTTATGTGTGTCATGGAACTCTTTGGTAGTCTGTTGAAGTCTGTGGATTCCTCAGCATGTTTTTAATTTCATAAAACAAAATGCAGATGATCCCAAAGGAAGCCAATTATATTGAAATGCTATTATCAAAATATTAAAAAAAAGTTCATGCACCCCACATTAAGAACCTTTCCCTAGAGCCTGTGCCCCCTCTGCAGGTGCCCTTTACACAGGGTATAGAAGCCACTACAAGTGACTTGGGGCTAGTAGAATTCCTAATCCCACTGTTGTGTTATAGCAAGAAGGGAAGTCTTCCTGAATTCTCAATTTCAAATATATTTCCCCATGAAGACATTTTTTTGTCAATAGCAATTACGTTTTACAGCAGAATTAATATTTAATACATCAGATACTTTAGTGTACTGGTCTGAGACTACCGCTTTATTTCTGTGGGCAAATGTGTTTTTAATTCTAAACAATTTATTTACAAACTGGTTATCATGTGTTAGTAAATGAAAGATTACTTAGAATTGCTTTGTCTGGTTCATGTCTGGTTCATGTTTCATGTCTGTATATCTTTTCTCCACAGTTATGGAGAAGAATGTCTTCAAGGGCATGGACTGATTTTGTACCCTTTTCATTCCTTACTGTGTACCCTTCCATAGCCCCTGCTATTAGTGAGATAAGCCTAGTACCTGCCTTTGACCTATTAACTGAAGTGTGACAAAAGAAAAGAAATAGAAAGAACAAGGTTTTTCATTGTTCATTAAACTGTAGTCCTTTGTTAAATGTTGTTAGAGTAATACCTAATTTATCTAACATCTTCAGGGAATGGATTGTTCCAGATAAATGCCTCTTCTTTATAACCATTTATGTGTGTGTGAAATTGTTCCAAAATATATTACATACTTCCCTGTCTTTTTCAAGAGAGTAAACTAATCATCATTTAGCCTTTCCTTGATGACCCAGGATCATTTTACTGTGTATCTAATAGTGTCCTTAAAAACTATTGGGGTATGTTAAGATTCTTTGTGCCCACATCAGATGGGTTCAGACTATGTACTAATAGAGATCTCACATCAAATTTTATAGTTTTTCTAGCTAGATTGCTATCTGATGACTTGCTATTCTCAGTATGCCTCCCTCTGGGATCTCTTCCCTGATCCATCCACTAATTTTTGTGAGCTAGGAAACCAGGTAACCAAGCCTCTTAGAATTATGTCTAAAATAAGAACAAAGAGTCTTTGAAGAATTTTCCTATAATAATCACTGATATTTGCATAGCACTTTATAAGATAAGCTTTTAAAGCTTTAAATTGTATTTGAACTTTTGGGATTCCATATATATCACCTAATTGGAGCCCCAAAACAATGCTGTGAGTAGGTTTTACAGCTTTTATTAGTGCTATGGCAAGAACGCTAAAGACCTGGAGTCAGATCTCGCTCTGGTACTTGTAATCTGTATAACCAGAAGCAAGTTACTTTTCCTCTTTGGGCATCCATCAATTTACTCATTTGTAGAATGAGAAGATTATACAAAGTGCTTTGTGAGGTTCCTCCTGACTCTTCTTTTCATTGTCTGGACTTGACCTCCCTGCTAGCATTTTCCACACCCTAAAGATACTTCTTCCCAGTAGCTCTCTCTTTTGATTGGTAAATCTCTGGCCTAGACTACCAGACTGTGCTCGTTTCATTCCCAGATCCACTCTTCATTCTCAAGACTTCTTCACATCCTTGTCTCCCCATCTTCTTGGCTATTTTCCAGTTCCTCTTTATATATTGTCTTTCCCAATTAGGATATCATCTTTTTTAAAATTAAGTTTTTGTTTTTAATTTTCAACATTCCCTTCCCTAAGTTTTAAGTTTTCTCCTTCTCTCTTCCTCTTCCTTCCCCAAGAGAGCTTGCAATCCAATATGGATTCTACACATACTTTCCTATTAAACACATTTTCACATTAGTTGTGTTGCATAGAAGAATTGTAACAAATGGGGAAAACCATGGGAAAGAAAAAACGAAACAAAAAAGAAAATAGTCTACTTCATTCTGCATTCCAACTCCATAGTTCTTTCTCTGAATGTGGCTGGCATTTTCCATCATGTGTCCTTTGGAATTGTTTTAGGTCCTTGCATTTCTGAGAAGGGTTAAGTCTATCAAAATCAGTCCTTGCACACTGTGGCTGTTACTGTGTACAATGTTCTCCTGGTTCTGCTCCCCTCACTCAGCATCAGTTCATAAAAGTTTTTCCAGGTTTCTCTAAGGTCCACCTGTTCATCATTTCTTATTGTACAATAGTATTCCATTACATTCATATACCACATCTTGGTCAATCATGCCTCAGTTGATGGGCATCCCCTTGATTTCCAGTTCTTGGCCACCACAAAAAGTGCTGCTACAAATATTTTTGTACATGTGGGTCCTTTTCTCATTTTTATGATCTCTTTGGGATACAGCCCTAGAAGCAAATTGTTGGGTTAAAGGATATGCACCTTTTAATAGCCCTTTGGGCATAGTTTCAAATTGCTCTCCAGAATGACTAGATCAGCTCACAGCTCCACCAACAATAAATTAGTGTTCCAAATTTTCCACATCTTCTCCCACATTTATCATTTTCCTGTTTTTGCCATTTTAGCCAATTTGATAGGTGTGATGTGGTATCTCAGAGTTGTTTTGATTTGTATCTTTCTAATCAATAGTGATTTAGAGCATTTTTTCATATGACTATAGCTAGCTTTAATTTCTTCCTCTGAAAACTGCCTGTTCATATCCTTTGACCATTAATTAATTGGGAAATGACTTGTATTCCTGTAAATTTGACTCAGTTCTCTATCTATTTTTAAAATGAGGTCTTTATCAGAGACATTGGTTGTAAAAATTCTTTCCCAGTTTTCTGCTTCCCTCCTGTAATGGTAATAGAATTTAAAGATCCCCCTGTATTGGCTTGGTTTTAGAGCTGAGTGTTGAAACCCAGAGCTTGTGAATCCCACTTGTGGGATGGACTTGTTGACATAAAGAGAGAAGGCTGAACTGGGAGGAGCTGGTGCCATGGATTTAGAGAGAGGCACGAGCAGAGAGAAGGCCCAAGCAGAGGAGGCCAGAAGAATTTTTGGGGAGCAGTATTGTGGAGGCAGAGAGAGAGAGGAGACTTGCCAGGGACCAGAGCTGCTGAGAGAGAGAGACTGCTGAGGGCCAGTTGGAGCTGCCTAGGACTTTTGAGAACTGCCACCTGATGCTGCCAAGAGGGCATGGCTGTGATGCTGGTATTTAGTCTGTCTGTTTTAATGTTGTTTTGCCAGATTCATCTGCTGGTGAAGGACAGTGCTGTTGTTGCAGAGGTCCTGGAACCTTCTGTTGGTTCAGAAGCCCTGAAGAAGGATTTTCTTGTTGTATATGTACAGAAATCCTAGAAGAGGATCTTGCTGATGTTTTCAGGGGTTCTGGAACTGTTCTGCAGGCAGAGAGTGGATTGATGAGGACACTGGCAATGTACATTGTGGCTTTGTTAAGCTCTGTATCCCCAAGAATAGAGATTGCTGAGAACTTGCCTCCTGTCAAGATGAAGATGAGACCTCTCCTTGGGTATTAAATGCTGTGATGATATCTTAACCTTATTGTAGCTTAAGGATGGCTGGCCTTTTGTGCTCTCCACTGCCCCTTTTGAGAAAAGTGTTTGGCATTAATGGATGGTATTGTAATTCAGCTGTGATCCAGGGGTGGGAAACTTTTGACTTCTTGTGCTCTGTGACTGACCAAATGAATGTACTTTATTTATGATTGGAAACTATTCTCCATTTGAGAAGAGAGACTTTGTTGATTGAGTAAATGAATGTACTGCCAAGGGGTGGGGTACTTGGACCTTGGTACTTTGCAATTGAATTGAGGACTTACTAAATTATTGGGTTATGCTGTATTTTGATTTTCTGGAATGTTTTGCCTTAATTTGTCACTGAATAAAATAAAGTTACAATGCTGGTATTCTGAACCTTGGAAGTTGCCTCATCTTGGTTGCATTGGTTTTGTTTGTGTAAAACCTTTTCCATTTAACGTAATCGAAATGATCCATTTTGCATTTCATAATGTTCCCTATCTCTTGTTTGGCCATAAATTCCTCCATTCTCTATAAATCTGACAGATAAACTATTCCTTGCTCCCCTAATTTGTTTATAGTATCAGCCTTTATACCTAGATCATGTACACATTTGTACCTTATTCTGGTATACGTTGTCAGACGTTTTGTCTATGTCCACTTTCTGTCCTCTTATTTTCCAGTTTTCTCAGCAGTTTTTGTCAAACAGTGAGTTCTTATCCCAGAAGCTGAGGGGATGTCATCTTTTTGATGATAGTTTTTGCTAGTATTTCCAGATCTGGTATTTCCAGTACTTAGCACAGTGCCTGGCATATAGTAAATACATAATAAATGCTGTATATATCTATCTATCATCTCTCTATCATCTTTTCTTCTAGTTCTATATCTGTGATCCTGTTATTATCTCTGTTGTTATAGCACCAATGCAATATTCACAGCACTGATGGTGATTATGAATATGCTGGCACAGTTCTGAATCACAAAATATAACAGACTCTCCATATAGAAGACTGAAGTAAAACATTTATTCAGATACCAGAAAGCCAAATCCCAACACCAGGAAACTGGCGTGTTAATAAACTGTAATAAACTATTACACAGCAGAGAGCCACACCATCCTTTAGCCTTTCCACAGACAAACACTCACAAGCCTGTCTCCTTGGCTGTGTCTTCTCCTCCCTCCAGCTCTAACTGCTCTGACTCCCAGCTTCCTGTGGGCTCTGTTCCACCCTTCAGCAAGCTCCTCCCACCACAGGCTCTGTGTGATTACATTAGACATATTAGGGGGTAGGGAAGATCTTCAAATTCCCACTACCATTTCAGTTGTACAGATAAGGAGATGGAGCTGCAGAGAGGTTAAATGATTTGCCTATTATTACACATATAGTAAATATTGGAAGTAGAATTTTTTTTTCTAATTCAGCAAGGATTTTTTTTTGCTAGAAACTTTGCAAATACTTATGTATTATTAATTTCTTTGAGAATGCAATAGATGACATATTCACACAACTATCAAGGCCAAAATAACTTTTAAGGACCAAAGTATGTTCAAGAATCCAATTCTAATTCAGCATGATGAGGTGAGAGGGATAATTCTTGGACTAATAACCATCAATTTAGGAAAGCTGTATTACAGCTAGAAAGTAGTAGAAAAATAACAAGCATGTGTATTTCTTTCTCATCTCAGTCATTGATTGGTCCAACACTATTTCTTTTGAGCTGATCTTTTCCCTTCTCCTTTCTTTGGTTTGCCTTTTCCACAAAACTTCTTTAGTCACATTTGCTCTTCTTTAAAATCTTGATGTTCATCTTTGTAAAGACCAAAGAAACAGAGTTTCCTCATGAAAGCAAAATGGGTGTTGTGAGAGAGATACCAGTCATAAATCTCCTTCCTTTTGACCAAAAGCTGTTCACTAAACAACTTTACTACTTTCATGGACTTGGAATGGGTGGGACTGGCAGTTTCTCCAAATATTCAAGCACTCGGGTGAGCCATTTGCATAGCATATTCTGAAAGGGATGAGACGGAGAGAAAGAGGAAGAGAGAGAGAGAGAGAGAGAGAGAGAGAGAGAGAGAGAGAGAGCTAGACAGACAGACAGAGAAAGAACCAGTAAAGACAGTTCCAAGTTAAAAGGTCCAGACTTTCTGGAAGTAGAATTTTGAATCCAGGTCCTCCTGACTTCAAGTCCAACACTCTATCCAGGATGCTATCTAGCTATACTGCTTCTCTCTGTATTATGCCCTTGTAGCTTTTATAAGTTTGTGAGCTATGGTATAGTGATTTGGGGACCTGTAATTCATTCATTAAGGGGCCTTTTTGTTGCTATTTACATCCTAATTCTTAGCTATTTTCTGTTGAGTCATAGTTGTTCTCCAGAGCTCTGGACAAATGAGGTGTAATTATTATTCCTTGATAGTTTTGTTTATAGCATCAGTATTCAGTTTAATTTAAAGTACGCAACACTCAAATTTTAAGATAAAGACTATAGATAGTAATTTAATGTCACCAAATTTATGAAACTAGAATGATTATGAAGTGAATTTAACCTGAAAATTTTGACTAAGCTTTGTATTTACACGTTAATATATCAGATTCTTGTGGTACAGATAATAAAGCTGGTTAAATTGGAAGTGGGAGTGGAAATAGAAGACAGATTAAAAGGAACAGAGCTGAAAAATTATCTTCTTTTTTTTGCCTTTTTTTTTTCTTGAGGAGAAGGCAGGGCAATTGGGGTTAAGTGACTTGCCCAAGACCACATGGCCAGTAAGTGTTAAGTGTCTGAGCCCGGATTAGAACTCAGGTCCTCCTGACTCCAGTGCTGGTACTCTATTCACTGCACCACTTACCTGCCCCAGAAAAATTATTTGCTAAATGATGCAGAAAGCATAATATTGTACACATTATTTTTTTTTGAAATTTTTACATATTTATTTCTATTACATGTAAAAATAATTTTTAACATTTTGAGTTTCAAATTCTCTCCCACCCTCTCCCCCTCTTCTCTCCTTGAGAAGGCAAGCAATTTGATTAGATTCTGCATGTGCCAATGCAGATACAAATACGAAAATATATTATCAGCCATGTTGTGAAAGAGAACGTTGACTCCCCAAAATCATAAAGAAGGTTAAAAAAGCATGCTTCCATGCTCCCATCTATCTTCAGATTCCATCAGTTCTTTCTGTGGATAGAATTTTTCATCCTAAATCCTTCAGAATTATGTTGGATCATTATATTGCTTAGAATACTTAAGTCATTCATAACTGATCACTGTATAGTATTACTGTTACTATGTTCAGTGTTCTTCTGGTTCTGTTCACTTCACCTTTCATCATTTCATACAAGTCTCCCCAAGTTTTTCTGAAACCATCCTACTCATCATTTCTTATAGCATAATAGTATTCCATCACAATCATATACCAACCACAACTTGTTCAGCCATTTCCCAATTGATGGGCATCCCCTCAATTTCCAATTCTTTGCCACCACGACAATACAAAAAAAAGCTGCTATAAATATTTTTTTTTACACATAGGTCTTTTTTGGTTTGGTACTGCTGTGTCAAAGAGTATACATAGTTTTACATCCATTTGGGAACAGTTCTAAGTTGTTCTCCAAAATGGTTGGATCAGTTCACAACTCCACCAACAGTGCATTAGTGTCCTGATTTTTTCACATAACTTCCAACTTTTGTCATTTTTATTTTCTGTCATATTATCCAATCTGATAGGTATGGGGTTTGCATTTCCCTAATCAATAGTGATTTACAGTATTTTTCATGTGAATATATATGTATATCTATCTATCTATCTATCTATCTTTGATTTCTTCTTCTGAAAACTGCCTGTTCATATCCTTTGACCACTTACCAATTTGGGAATGTTCTTATAAATTTGATTCAGTTCTCTATTTATTTGGGAAATGAGGCCTTTATCAGAGAAATTTTCTATTAAAAATTTCCCCCAGTTTTCTGCTTACCTTTTAATTTTGACTGCATTGGTTCTGTTTATGCAAAATCTTTAATTTGATATAATCAGAATTATACATTTTACATCCCATTATGCTCTTTATCTCTTGTTTGGTCATAAATTCTCTGCTTATCCATACATCTGACAGGCAAAATATTCTGTGCTATATATGACTGATTTTCAGCCATCAGTTTTAAAACAATTGACTTTTTATTCTAATTTGATCTGGTTTTCTTTTTTTTTAATGGAGACAGATTATTTCTCTGTTAAAGTGTAATGATTTTGATGTTCAAGAAACACAGTTTTATTTAACAGCTGGGAAAAAATGTTCTAAATTTTCTATGCTGATTTTGCTATCTTGTTTCACTTTTTTTTTCTTTTGGAATTCACTTTTTGACTGAGAAGACCAAGTGTAGTGCCAGTGGATAAGGAGTAGCAGAATTTTTCCTTTCAGCTTCCACAGTGTATATTGATTCTGACTAGTGACAGTCCTGTTGCTATTCTAGTATTAACCTATATTTGGGAAAATCCCATTTAAGCATATAGTAATTTGGAATTGCTTTGCATCACTTCATTTATACTTTGAATTTACTTCCTTGTGTACATGTTATACCCCACCAGTAGATTATAACCTTCTTGAAGGCAAGGATTATTTCATATTGAATGTAAAGATTGTTTCATATTGGTCTTTGTATGCCTAGCATCTAATAGTACCTGGAACACAGGAACTGCTTAATAAACGTTTGTTGAACTTATTTGGATTGAATTATTTTATCTTCTAAGACTGAAAATCCATGTGTTATAAATATTTGAATGCAATTTTTATAGTAATCAAAGACAGCAGCCAAGAAACTCAAAGGGAATGACTTCAAAAGGAAAAAGAAAAGACTACTGAACAGCAAACAATTCAGTGATAAAAGCAACTGTGGCATCATTATTAGGTCAAAGCAGATTTGAGGAAGCTTAAGAAGTTAACCCTATTGGGAAGGGAAGTAGTATTCCTGGTAAACATCCGAATGTCCTAAAGTCAATGATCACAGCTGTATAATTTAGGTAGTACTCAAAGCATCCCAGCTGAAGTGTTATTATAGAAATTCAGAGAATGATTGCTCTAGTATCCAATCAATGAAATCATTGAAATGTGTAAGAGTTCAAAAGGATTTGGCATCCTCCCTGAAATCCCCGTTAAGGGCTTTATATCCTAGGGCTGGTTTATTTTTCTGCTGGTTTCTGAAGTTCTGGCTGTTAAGATTTTGATTGATACATAAAATTATATCTGATGAGATGGCTGCCTTTGAGAAAATTACTTTTCTTCTTCTTTGGAAAAATAATTTCAAGTGTCTTTAGTCAAAGGTTTATTTCCTTCAAAGAATAAGCATGCTGAAGTAGGTAAACATACCTGATGTCATTTCCACAAACAATAAGCACTTCCTTATTCAGATAAATAAGTTCTTCCTTATTCGAATTGTGATTTCTCCCTATTTTTGTAATGAAAGGAAAAAAACTATGTCAAAAATAACAAAGATAGATGAAATACAAAAGCTGATTCAGGGGAAAAATTAAAACATTAATTTGTTAAAACTGAAGGTGATACTGTCCCTATGAGGAGTAAATAGTAAAGAAGGTAAATCTTCAAACTCTGTTTATGTGTCTTATCCAAACATTTCAGATTCATAACCTTTCAACAAATAGAATTTGATAGTAAGGAAGACTAGTGAATGGCTTTTGAAAGTGTTGCCCAGTCCTTATGTGCTGTAGAAAGACTATTAAATTGTTGTCTTTTAAGTAACTTAAAAATAAACCAGTAACTGAAAAAAAAAAGTCCATCAATTGGGAAATGCCTTAACAAAATATTTTTGAATGCAATGGAAAAGTTGAACAGCCTTGCTAGTTACATATTGAATATTTTATATATTTTAAAGGAAAAGCAAGCTGTAGTTTCATGCATAATCCTCCTTTTTTTTTTTGCTTCACATATGGGAATGCCCATTTTAATTGGTGTTTGTTAAGTTCATAATAAAAATAGAACAGTTTCTACACAGAACCCCTTTAAGTGGCATATCAGTCTATGTTGCTTATCATTCTCAAAATACCCCTTATGTTGGTGTGCCATTGTGAATTACTACTGACTTTGGAGATCTATAGTGTAGGATAGTTTTCTCTATTTCTCTCCTTATAGTAGCTATTCAAAACTTTCCATTCTTTACTCATGTCTTTCATACCATTCTCTTTCTCCTCCCTCTTTGCAGAGAACCTCACTTCATGCTTTACTGAGAAAATAGAGGCCATTCACTATGTGCTACCCCTCAACTATTCTACATTTCACAAGTTCATGATGTTAACTCACATTCTTTTCATTTTTATTGCAATCTCTGATGAAGAAGTGATTCATACTGTCGAGGCCAAAACCTCTACTTGTGTTCTTGATACCATTGTTTCTGTCTCTTCCAACATCTTGCTTCCACAATCATTAATTCTCTTCTAATCTTCAGTCTCTGTTTTGGGTTCTGTCGTAGTGCCCATAAACATGCCCGGGTTTTCCCGACTCTAAAAATATTCTCCCTTGCCCCTACCATCTTGCATCTCTCCTCTTCATAGCCAAAGTCTGTGAAAAAGCTGTCAAAACTTGTTACCTACATTTCTTCTCCTGTTGCTCCCTTTTCATCCCCTTGCAATGTGGCTCCTAACCTTATCAGTCAACTGAAACTTCTCTCATCATTATTATACAGGATTTTAAAATTGCCAAATCTGATTGCCTCTTAAAAAATCCTCATTTTTGGCCTCTGCAGCATTGGATGTTGTTGACCACTTTCTCCTCCTTAGTATTTTCTCTTATCTGGGTTTTTGTGACACTGCTTTGTCATGGTCTTCTCTTAACGGTCTTAACTTATTCTCAGCCTTAACTGAACTTATTCTGAGGATCCTTTGTTGGAGCAACATGTATGTCAGTTAACATCCCTGTGCAGATTACTCTCAGATTTCTATATCCAGAGTTAGCCTGTCTTCTGAGCTCCAGTCTCACTGTGGCTAATGACTGAATATTCCCAACTGGATATTCTACAGGCAGCTCAAACACAGTATGTCCAAAATTGAACTTCTTAACTTTTTCCCAACACCTTCTCTTCATAACTTCCCTGTTATTTGTTGCCATTGGGCAGCTAGGTGGCACAGTGGATAGAGTACTAGGCCTGAAGTCAGGAAGACCCAAGTTTAAATATTGTCTCAGTCACTTACCACTTGTGTGACCCTGGGCAAGTCACTTAACCCTGTTTGCCTCAGCTTTTTCATCTGTAAAATAAGTTGGAGAAGGAAATGGCAAACCACTCCAGTATCTCTGCAAGGAAACCCAAAATGGTATCATGAAGAGTTGTGTGTGACTGAAAAGTGACTCAACAACAATTTGTTGTCATCATTATCCTAATCACCTGTTTGACATCATCTTAGAATCTCCACCATAATTCACTTTCCCATATCCAATGAATCACCAAACTTTGCTAATTCTACTTCCACCCAATTTCTTGCAATCCTTCTCTGTGCCCACATACCCATCACCCTAGTTCAGACCCTCATTGCCTCTTGCCTGGACCATTGCTATAAATTCAGAGTTAGTCTCCATGCTTTCAGTCTCTCCCTTCTCCAATACATATCTACATAGCTGCCAAAATGGTATTCCTAAAGCGCAGATCTCACCAGGCCACTCTCCCATTCAAAAATCTCTTTTGGTTCATTCTTTTCTCAAATATAGATTTCTCTTATATTTAAAGCCTTTACAGTCTTCCTTCAGCCTACTTTCCTAGGCTTATTACACATTCTTCATTTATTTCCTCTTTTTCCCACAGGATAATAGAACTAGAACAAGAAGGAGCCTTAAAGATCATCTCACACAGCCCTCTCTCCCATTTTTTTTTTTCACAGATGAGGAAACTAAGACCCAAAGAAGCTAAGTGACTTTCCCAAAAGTACAAGGATAGTAAATGGGACAGATGGGATTTGAACGTGGGTCCTATGACTCCAACTTCAGTACTCTTTCCTTTAGGCAACATTGCCTTTCCCATCACCTGCTCTGCATTCTAGACAAAATGACCTATTTGCTGTTTCTCATATATAACATTCCATGTTCTATCTCCATTGTCTCTCAGTATTCCTGGAAAGTACCATCTTCTAACCTCTGCCTTTTAAAATCCCTAACTCCTTTTAAATCCCAGGTAAAGTGATATCTGCACAAAGTCTTTCCTGACTTCCCCAGTTTCTAGTGTCCCTTGACTTTACTTTGTATATATTTTGCACTTACCTAATGCAATAATTTCCACTAAAAGAGTACTTGAAGGAAAGAAGGAAACAAACATTATTAAGTGCCAGACACTGTGTTAAGTTCTCTACAAAATGTCCATTTCATTTTCATAACAACCCTGTGACAAAGATGCTGTAATGATCCCCATTTTACAGTTGAGGAAACTGAGGCAGGCGGAGGTTAAGTGACTTGCCCAGGGTCACGCAGCTAGTATATGTCTGAGGCTGAATTTTAACTTAGGCCTTCCTGACTCTAGGCCCAGAGCCTGTCTCTATGGCTTGAAGTCATGGACTGTTTTCATCTTTTTTCTCTTTGTATCCCTGTTACACAATGTCTGAAATGTAGTAGGTGCTTAATAAATGCTTGATGAAAGAAATGATCATTTCTTTTATTTTTCATCTTTTCACCATCTAGCCTGCACATAGAGGTGTAAAGAAATTTTAATAAATCTGAATATTGTGAGGTAATTGAGTCTCGTAACATTTATATGCTAGATAGGTGTTTGGATTCAATGTTATACCAATAAGTGGCTATACAGTCCAAGACACACTAGGACTTTGGAGAGGAAGCCTTGCCAGGTTATGCCTTTTCTTCTCTTTGTTTCCCAGACCCTTTTTTATAAAGAAGAAGAGGGTGGTGAGAGAGAAGGAGTAAACTCAACACTGGTGCTCTGGGTTTGGTGTAATGTTTCAGTTTCCCCATCCTTTTTTTCCCCTTCATCCAGAGCTCAAGCTCCTTTCTTACTTTTCTTTTATACTCTTCTTGAAAATCCACCTTCCTTAATTAGAATTTGTTTCGCCTAAGATTAATCCCTCCCTTGATATGCCTTTGCCATTCTCTCTGTCTCTCTCTCTTTCCACCCTGTCCCTTGCACCTTTCCCCTTTCCCTCCTGTTTCCCTATTGAAGGAATTTATCTGTCTATGCATCTCTGAGCATTCTGTCCTTTGATTAATTCAGATGAGAGTGAAGTTCACTTCTTCTTCCTCTCTTCCTCCTTATTTCTATAGACTTCTATTTGTGCACCCCAATTATGTGACATAATTTCCCCCATCCTTCCTCTGTAATTCCCACACCCAGTATATTCATCTTCCCCTTCTTATTCCATTCTTCTTTTAAGATCATCAAAATATAATAAAACCTTATGTCTACTAGGCTCTTTGAAACCTTGTGAGATATATGTATCATCTCCCCATACTAGAATATAAAAAAATTTATGATTGCTTGCTCATGCTAAATGCTAGTTATTCTTATTCTTATTCAATTTTATGTTTCTCTTGACTCCTATGTTTTTATTTCAAAGTTTCTACTCAGCTCTGGTTTCTTCATCAGGAATGCTTGGAAGTCCTCTATTTTATTAAAAATCTACGTATTCCCCTGTAGAATTATATTCAGCTTTTCTGGGTAAATTATTTTTGGTTGTAACTCTTTATCTTTTGCCTTTCTGGAATATCTAGACCTGAATGGCACCTCAGAAGCCATCTAGTCCAGTCTCTTCCTTTTACAGAGGAGGAAACTGAGGCTAAGGTCTCTTTAAAGATGCTTATCAAAATCTCCCCAAAGGAGCACTTTTGACTTCTGTAATTGCAATTAAATTGTTCTTTCACCTTCTGGTTTTTAGTAAAAATAAGGTGAGAATAAAATGAGAACTCTGTACACTATTCTTGCAATTATATTGAATCATTGAATAGTTTCAAAATTTGTGCAGTTGGTCACTATTGATACCATTTAGAAAGTTTTATGTTGTATAATGTATAGATAGCTTTTATAGTTCATTAACAATAATGTTTGATGTCATTGCAATAAAAAGTTGAACACAGGCTCTTGATCAAGAACCTAAAGTTATTAGAACATAAATTCTTTGAAAGTAAGATCATTTTTCATTTTTCTTCTTCGTATGACTAGCTCCTAGACTAGTGTCTTTCACAACATTGACTCTAATGACTATGTATTGAATGGAATTATAACATGTGTGAGAAATGAAATTCGTATTTGACTTTCTTCATTTGTACTTACTGAGTATCTAGGGAATCTACCCCTTTGCATGTGTGAGGGCAAAAGTGTGTTATATTTAATTGCTCGCTTTGTATTCCCTGTTTAAGGCATTAATCACTATTGCGTATAGTCCTTTTGCTGTAATCAGGCATCATCATGTCAGTCGTGTGTCTCTGAGCACTACTTGGTAAAGATGTGACTCAGTACAGAAATGAAAGCCAGGAAGTTCATTAAAAAAAGTCTTGGCAGAAATCTTGCAAACTGGTTAGCTCCAACAACTTTAAAATTGAAATATAGTTAGGAGCAATGCAAATTGCTGGTCCTATACAGAATTAGAAAAACTAGAAGATCATCCCTTCCCTAGAAATTACTCTCTCAACTTGATTTTGTCTTTAGACCGGGCTCATATTCTTAGCAAAATGTTTATAATGTTGCAGAAGACAACATACAGAAATTTAATATGCAATAAGTACTTATTAAATGCTTACTATGTGTCAATCACTGTGCTAAGCACTGGGAATATAAAGAAAAGCAAAAGAAAATCACTGCCCCCATGAGGGTATATTTTAATGAGGGAGACAACATGTAGATAACTAGGTATATGGAATGTAAATACACACAAACATACATGTATACATATGTGTGTATATACATATACATACACATACATATACACATTATATATACATATATGTGTATATATATATGAGAGAGAGAGAGAGAAAGAGAGAGAGACAAACTGAGAAAGAAGAATGTAATCTGAAAGGGAACAATATAAATGATTTAGAAGTTACAGCAACAAAACTTTTTTTTCTCTTTTGCATTGTGTGTGCATGATTCAATTCATGTTAGCCATTGTTATATTTCATATGGTAATGCTGAACGAAAAAAGTGGTATTTGAAGAATTCAAAGGTATTTGTCAATGTGATATATTCAAGCCGACTATTTCTTGTGATCCTCTGACAAAACCAAATTTCTTTCTCCTAAATTCTTGTCCTAAAGGATATTCTACCAAAAAAAAAAATTCTACGTAGGTCACGAGAGTGTAACATTTGTAGTATGATTTTTTTTTTTTTTGCTTTTTAGAGGGGGGAAGGCAGGGCAATGGGGTTAAGTGACTTGTCCAGGGTCACACAGCTAGTAAGTGTTAAGTGTCTGAGGCCAGATTTGAACTCAGGTCCTCCAGACTCCAGGGTTGGTGCTCTATTCACTGCGCCACCTAGCTGCTCCTGTAGTATGATTTTTAATAGATCATATTTTCTTTTTTCTTTTTTTTTGAACAGAAAGAAAAAACGGAGTTATAATTTTTGATTGAGTCCTTAAGTCTATGACCTGATTATTATATTATCCTTTTTTCCAATAAGAATTTAAATCTAAAAACCGAGCAGTTATAATTTTTTTTTCCTAATGTAAAATTAAGTATTTTGGAGGAAAGTCACTTTATTGGTTTTCTAAAATATCAAATGTGCATTACGTACAAGTTGTCATTAAAATAATATCACACCCCCCCCCAAATAATAACTAGCTGTGTGATCTTGGGCAGGTCACTTAACCCTAATTGCCTTGCCTTCCCCCCTCCAAAAAAAAAAGTAGTATCACCAAGCAACTACTGGTGATATTCCATTTCAAGGGAGTATCATAATAATGGCATGTGTTTATTTACATAGTACTTTAAAGTTGTCAAAGCATTTACATATATTATCTAACTTGAGCCTCATAATTCTGTGAGATAGTTACTTAGGTATTATATATTCATCAATATATAATATACTAATTGTGTATTAATATATTATGTATTATAACATTATATATTAATGAATACCTATATCCTCATCTATATGTTATATATCTATCTGTTTTCCATATGAGGAAATAAATAGAGAAGCTATGATGTGTCTGAAGTAAAAAACTTTTAAGTATTAAAATTGGGATTTGAACCCAACTCTTACTCCAAATTCAGAATGCTTATTACTATACAATATTACTTTTTCTAATACAAGGAATATGTGAAAATAATTTCTAGAATAAATGAAAAATTCTGTTGCTGCCTTTACATTTCTGGAGAGTGTTGTAATATGTGCCATGAAAGTGGAAATAGAGAATTGGAGTGATTAATTTGTGAAGCATTGATTAAATCATTGTTGATTTCTCCAACCTCTCCTTCAGATTCAGAAATATTTGCATATGGGAATATGCAAAGAATATATATCTAGGATCTTTTATCAGTCCTCATCTTTCTTGATCTCTGTAGCTTTTGACCTTATTGACCAGTTCCCTCTCCTGGCTACTTTATTCTCTCCTTTGGCTTTTCTTCATACTGCTTTCTCCTAGTTCTCCTCTGACTTCTTTTCAATCACCTTTGTTAGGGTGCCATTCCTGGTCCTATGCCTATCCATGATGACCCTAAAACCTTAGGAGCTCTTCTCTCTATATATCCTGAGTTGATTCCTAAAGGAACCTGGCCACCTAGAAATGACATTCATTTTGATGCATTCTTTGGTTTGTTACATTGCCCTCTTAGCAGAAATAGTAAACTGTGTAGTAGATTGGTTAGACAACTGAGCTTGTGCCTTGGTGCTCCTGGTTGCCTTTTGCACTTTGTGATAACTTTCCTCAGTGTAGGTATCTGTACAGCAATCCTAAGATAGACTTATCCAGGTTTGGATGCAACATTTTAAGTCAAAGTAGACCCTTTATTTGAGCTAGGTAGTGGGAAGAAAACTTTTGCTTTTGGAGAAAATGATCACCAGACAGAGAATGACCCTAATTTCTGCCTGACTTACCCTCAGGGGAACAGTACGAATCAAGATTAAATATAAAAATTCTTTTTCAGCAGTCTTATTAGATTTTGTCCAGCCTTTTAGCCTGTTGAATTCTTTTGGGATCCTGAAACGGTCATCTAACATGTAAGATTTCCTTCCAAGATAAGTATATAATCTATGCTTTTATCTAGTGTTACTATTGTTCATTTTTCAGTTGCATCAGATTCTTTGTGAACCCATTTGGAGTTTTCTTGGCAAAGTACTGGAGAGGTTTGCCATTTCCTTCTCTAGCTCATTTTACAGATGAGGAAACAGAAGCAAACTGGGTTAAGTGACTTGCCTAGGGTCACATAGCTAGTAAGTGTCTGAGGTCACATTTGAACTCACCAAGATGAGTTTTCCTTTCTCCAGGCCCTGCATTCTATCTACTATGTCACCTAGATGCCTTGAGTCATTGATAAAAATATTAACGAAAGGTCAAACACCCATCCTTGGCACACTCCCCAAGACACTTCTTCAAATGACACTGAACCATTAATGACTATTCTTTGGGTCCAATCATTCAAGCACTTTCAAATCCACTTAACAGTGTGATTACTAACTTGAATTTCTCCATCTTTTACCAAGTAGTTTTGATGAGAGAAAATGGAGGGTTAGGACTGTTATTCTTTATTCCTACTTAAAAAAAAAAGAAATTCCTTCAGTGTGCTAGGTTTTTTTGTTCTATCAAGTAAATTTTATCATTATTTTGTATATCTCAGTAAATATCACTTTGGTAGGGTGATTGGCATAGTCCTAAATCTGTAGATTAATTTTAGTAGGGTTGTTTTTATTATATCATCATGGTCTAGCCACGAGTGCTGAAGAATATCTCTCTAGTAATTTTTTATTTTTTATTTTTTTTAGTATTTAGCAATTGTACTATACGGGTATTCAGTATGCTTTAGAAGATTGACTCCCGGATATTTTATTCATTTTTATTTATTCATTTTAGTTATTTTGTATGGTACTTCTCCTTCTGTTATTGCCTACTAAATTTTGTTGTTACTTTATAGAAGCATTATTGATTTCAGTGAGCTTTATTTTGTGTTACCTACAACTTTTTTGAAGCTATCAATTGTCTCTGGTAGGTTTTTTTTGTTTGTTTTTGTTTTAGCTGAATTCTTAGGATTTCCTAGGTCCATGCTATCTGCAGATAGGGATAACACAATAAGTGGTACAATGGTTAGAGTGCTGGGTCTCAATTCTGGATGACTAGAGCTCAAATCCAGCCTCAACTGTTACTAACTGTGTGACTCTGGGCAAGTCACTGAGCCTCTGTTTGCCTTAGTTTCCTCATCTACATAATGGATCTCCATAGATAATAAAAACAGAACCTACTTTTCCCAGGGTTATTGTGAGGAACAAATGAGGTAATTGTAAAGTGTTTAGCATACTGCCCTGTACATAATAAGTGCCATAAATATGTGAGCTATTATTATTATTATTATTATTGTTATTCTCTTCCTTGTCAATCTGTATGCCTTTAATTGCTTTCTCTAGTCTTATTGTTATTGTTAGAATCTCTAGTTCAAACACTATTCTTATAGGACTGTGCCATGACTTCATGTTCATCCTCCATTATTTCCCCTGATTCCCATCTTTTATACATTTGTTTAAAAAAACCCAAGTTGGTTTAGGAGTTCCCTATATTTGTGTCATTAAACAGATCCACTTTTTCCTCCTCATCAGAATTGTTCCAATTTGATTATGTCTTCTGAGTTTCATTTTTGGAGTGCTCTCTATCATTCATTCCTAGGCTGACTTCCTCAACAGAATTTTAGTTTGTAGGACTATAATCACCACTTCTCTGAAGGCTTGGAAATCTGACATTACAAATCTAGGATATAAATTACACTATTCCTATATTTCTCATCATTCTCTAGCATAGATTTTATGATGAATTTATCATTCCTCTTTAATATTTCTATCATTTCTACTCCCAGCAACAGTTCCTTCTTATTGATGAGAATCAGGTCTAGAATATGATTTTCCCTTATATCTTCTTCAGTTTTTGAAAAACAAAATTGTCAAGGGGCAAAGGACCTATTTGTACAAAAATATTTATAGCAGCTATTTTTATAGTGGCAAAGAATTGGAAACTGAGGGGATGTCCATCAGTTGGGGAATGACTGAACAAGTATTGTGATAGAATACTATTGTGCTATAAGAAATGACAAGCAGGATGATTTAAAAAAAACTTGGAAACATTTACATGAACTGAAGCAAAGTGAAGAGCGCAGAAGTGAAGAGAACAGAATGTTGTACACGGAACAGCAACACTGTATGATGATCAACTATGAATGACTTGGCTATTCTCAGCAATATAATGATCCAAGTCAGTTCCAAAGGACTCAAGATGAAAAACTCTCTCCACCTCCAGAGAAAGAACTCATGGAACCTGAATGCAGATTGAAGCATACTATTTTTCACTTTATTTATGATTTTTTTCTTGGCCTGTGCTTTCTTTCACAACATGACTAATATGAAAATATGTTTAGCACAATTGCACATGTATAACCTATATCAAATTGTTTACCATTTCAGAAAGGGAGACAGGGTGAGAATTTGGAACTTAAAGCTTTAAAAAACAAACATTAATTGCTTTCATATATGATTGGGAATAAAAAAGAAAATATTTTGTTATTTTGAATTTGTTATATTGAGTTTTTGGCAAACTCATAGTGCCAGCAAATGCCCAGATAATTGAAATCTCCCATCACTATTATATTATGCCTCCATGCCTCCTCCGAGGATGTATTTCCTAAACTCATCGCTGTCATTTCTTTTTTTTTTTTTTTGTACCTGTGGGATATTTTATTTTTTTTTTATTTTTTTTTAAATTTTATTATAGTTTGCATCATTCATTTCCACAAGATTTT